>VXBR01010897.1:107610-239511 GCA_013400215.1 Cisticola juncidis | reverse complement strand
AAAAAAAAAAAAAAAAAAGCACTATTATTGTGACTAGAAATGATTGAATGCCAGAAATAATGTTTGGCCTGCATTAGCAATATAAGTGGATCTGCAGCCTGTTATCAGAGCTTTTTTATTTGTCATCACAGCATACCAGTAAAGAAGAGCTTTAATCAGAGTTTTGGAAGAAAATCATAAGGAGACTAGGATGATATCAGTAAAATGTACACATAGCCTCTGCTTCTTCAGCCACGAGAGGGTAAATTGTTTCCTCTTACTTCAGTATTTTTTGGAAAATGAAAGACTGACTTAGCAGGATAGTATAGAGTAGATGAAAATTATGTGTTTTATTTCATATTAAGAAATACCAATAGCTAAGTGGTTCAAACACTGCTGGTATCCTAAGTCAGTCTTCTAAGTCTTTTCAATTACCTCTAAGAGAGAAGGATTGAAGGATTTTACTTCTCTTTTGACTGTTGTTGCAAAGTTGTTTAAAATAGGAGTGATTAAATCCCAGTATTTTGCACTTTGATTTTTTTTTTTTTTTTTGGTGACAATACTTGTAAATAAAGCAGAGGAGTTGTTGTGGGTTTTTTATTATTCTTTAGTGTAAATGCCACTCTGAGTGAGAGCCATGCTTGTATCTTCAGTTAGATCCTTTTTATGTTGTTAGTACTCTAACTTGGAAATAGTTTTTAAGTTTGGCCTTATGAGTAGGAAGTAGCAGACTTTTGCTGGCTGATATTCTTCATACCAAATCTGGATTTGTAGTGTTTCATTCTTAAAGAAAATGTGGTGGGCAGAGGTCAATCTCTATTTACTTTGGGAATATCTTTTGAATTTATCAGGCTTAGTTCCCAAGCTTGAGTTCAGATTGGATTTTTGCAAGTTGCTTCAGAGTAGAATGGTCTTAAATTTTATCATGTTTATTGTTTCCTGTTCTTAAAGGTGTATGTGTTATAGTAAGAGCATCAGATAAAATACTCACTTAACACTTACAAAGTCACTAATAGTAAATAATTTTTTTTTGTAATCAATGCTAAATATGGAAATAAATGTTAGCATCTGGCAAACTATTTCACTGTATTTCCTTTTTAATTCTCCTTAGTAGTTAATGTATATGGGTTATTAAAGAAAAATGCAATGACAGTCAAAATGAATTTGAAGTTAATTGTTCTAATACTATAACAGTTATTCTCCTTTATGCAGTATCTCCTTTATATCTCCTTTAGGCTACCTTACTTAATATTCTTGCATAAGGAGCACTGACTTGTAGAGCTGTAACATTAATATGTTATTATTCAATACATTAGGCTTTTATTCATAGATAATGTAAATAAATTTAGTCTTGCTTGCTTATGTAATCTCTAACATTGAAATGTCTCTGTTAATAGTAGAAAACTTTGTATTTCTAACAGGCTTAACATTATACTAGTCCTAGGCATGAAAATCCAGCATTAATAGGACTTAATTGTAATTTTATATACACTCTTTCAGGGCAAAAAAACATTCTAACTGCCTCAAGGCAGATGGAATCCTCAATTCAATGTGTGAAAATTTAAGTCTTCATGGTTATTTTGACACTTGCATGTCAATTTCATAAATAAGCTATATTTAAAAGATTTTTCATAGGAGATGTAGATGCTTAGGAAAAAAGTGTTGAATATATTTTAAATTATTAATTTACACTAATTAGTGAAAAATACTGTGTCAAAATAGCACTACAAATTTATAAAAAGCTTCTTCGATACTTTGTGAAAGTTAAGGCTCACCTTTGGGAAGAAAAGGTTGACTCTGGGATTCCAATTACTCTAAAAAAATAAGAAATTAGGAAGGACAATGCAATACTGTAGATACAGCAAAACTCAGTTTGATTCAGCTGAGTGGTTAGGTTCCTTATGGAGAAGGATTGAGAGATTGTTATACCTAATATCCAAACTATTTTAATTTTAGATTGTGACTGTGCTTTCATTTCTGACAAGTAGCTTAAACAATTTGGCAATGTGACTTTGTAACCTCTTTTAAGTAGCCTGCCACTGCACTAAAATTCAATAAGGAGGAATGGAGGAAATTCTACTGGCCTCATATAATGATGATTGCTTTCTTGATAAAATAGCTTTTACCTATTTATTCTTCCCATACACATAGGTGGGAGTATGGTACTTCCTCCTAGTAATTTTATATAGAGGACTGAATAGAAAATGATTAAAAGAAAAAAAATCCCACCTTTTTTGGCTGTTCTGCCAGAGATTGTAGATACTGAGAATGATTTTATAAAACCCATGAAGAATATAGGCAGCTGATAACCATTGAAAAACAGAATGTAAAAAAGGCAAGGGTGAATATTGATCTTATATGAAATACTTTGTCAGTAATATTCTGTTTGGCAATTCTATTTCAGAAGAATTTTCAGCCAATTCAAGTGACTAAAATGCAAGATTCCAGCCAGTATCTTATCAAATGGCTGTTTTCTGAGACAGGCAACAAGGTGATGTGTTGTCACAAATCTTTTTCATGTGGGAGTGGGCAGTCAGAGAGGCTTCAGTTCCACTGTGCACAGGATGAGAAGTAAATCTTGTCGTTTCCTCAGCTGCAGAGGGATCAAACTCAGAGCATCAAACTTTAGAGGATCAAAGATATACACCAAGTAGGAATTAACAAAACTGGCAACTACTGTGTATGTGTGCTCTAGGGTCTTATGAAGGAACAGCACTGACACAAAAAAAGTGGCTTACATATTCTCTTAGCTTGTCCATGGTAACACTTATGCTTCAATACATTAGTCTCAAGAAAGCTAATTTTTATCTTCTATTTTTTTCCACTCAAAAATTTTCATCTCCTTCTTACTAGCTATCATGTAGGAGTTCAGTAATCCTTCCAAAATTTATACTTCAGCCATCTGGAACAACGTTTTTCCAAATGACAGTTCCTGAAATACAACTACTAAATGCAAACATTACTCTCCTTTTTACACTTATAATGCACCTGACATTTGCACTTGGACAGTTTTTGAGGACTTTTTATTTGGTTCACACAGTGAAAGTTTCATTTTCTTTCCCCTGAAATGATAGCACTACCATTATAGAGCAAAGGACTATCACAATAGAGTTAGGATCAATTTTTAAAAAGTTCAGTTTTTCAGTAGTGGCATGAAGGGAATAGTGCATTTGCTAAGGTTTTGGTACAAAACTACACCAACAAAAATGCATTTGCTCCACATTTGGTATGAGATTTTCAGATAGGTATTACTGCCAGAATTTAAAAAAAAAACTTAAAGCAAAATATTTTTCCCCTCACTTGTCAGTGTCTTCTTATTTGTAGCCCAAGACTTCACCTTTTTAAAATCCCTCTTAAAAAAAAGAAAAAAGTAGTAGCTCTTTTTGACTGGTGTCCTGATTTTCATTTTTCTGTGGAGGCACTTTCTTTACTTTCTTTTGAATGCCTGGAAGACTTGGAACTTAAATTCTGAAACATTTTGAAATCTCTTCTAGGAACATGTAATAGAAGATGACAAGTCCTGCATGCTTATTAATTAAGTCATAGCTGGTCACATCCTACTTCTCAGGTTGCAGAAGAATGATTTTTTACAGGCAAAATTGGACATTAAGGAGACATTTGAAGGAAGAGAGTGTCGTAGCATAGCTAAGTGATTAGGCAGGGATTGCTCCACGCTGAAGCACAAAAGAAAATGTAGAGATGATTGATTGTGCTGATAGAGATTCAAGAGAGGCAAAATGAAGAAAAGAAGAAAGGAATAAGCACTAGAATTTGAAATATCTTTAGAGGGCTCTAGAAGTCTGAAACTGATATGGAAATCAAATGATAGAGAAAACTGGTTCTCCTTGTCCAACTGATACAGAAAAGGGGAATCTTATGATCGTTTGTGTCAAAACAGACCTCTGAGGTCATCAAGACCAACTATACCCTAGCACTGCCAAGTCCACAACTAAATTATGGTGGAAGACAATATTAGAATTTAAATAACATTTGAGTTTTACACAAGAAGTTAATAGAAGCATAAATCTGAATTCTTTTTAAAATAGTGAACAATTAATTTAAGCATGTTTTTCCACCAATTAAAACAGCAGCTGTGTTCATGGCCACTAAAAATAGTGTAAAATTACTATGGTAATACTGTAACTGTGGCCAGTTTCTAGCTATTTGAGGCTATACGTGAGGCAAGAGGTAGATTAAGTCTGATTTTATCTTAAAGTGACAAGAAAAAAGAAAGATTCTGTTAGTTGGGAGAGGAAAGTATATCACTTCATATTCGTGGAAGTTATCACAATTGACTTGTTTGCCTAGTTTCTCTGGTGAAGGAAGCTGGTATTGCACCCCCTTGCTTTGAAAGGTGATGTAGCCAGTGTGGGAGGCTCCACAGTGTAGTGGCACCCTCTGCTACTGGTGAATCAGCTTAGCTTTCTTTATGTAGTTCATCAAAGCCTCCCACCCCGTGCCTTCCCACCAAATCATCTCTTACTCTATTAAGACACATGCAATAGTAAGCACCTGGCATAACTTTGAATCAATTTTAAAGAGTTAAGAAAACAACCATGGGAAGATACCATGGGGTATATCTTTACAGTTCTAAAGTGAGGAAATTTGACCATAGCTAAGAATTTAGGTTTGCGTAATTTTTTTTATGCAGGAATAGATCCTGAGGTTCTGATGTCATGGTTTTGATTGGTACTGCAGGGTGAGATGAAGAAACCTATCCAAACTAAGTACTTATCCTTGTGCTTGGATGGCTCAAAGCTCTTTCTCTCATCTGTCCAGAAGAAAGCTAATACATAAACCCTGTTGCTTTACTTCCATCTGCGATGTTGTTTGCTCCCAGTCTCTTTTACCATTTTATGACTCATCTCACATCAAAAAACCTTTAAAAGATTTTTGTCTCTGAGACAGAGAAAGTTACTGTCAGTAACATGAAAGCTTTGGAAACATTTGTGAGTTATCTAAATAACAGTGAAGTCATTCAGTTGAGGATTGCTTTCCTTGTTAGTGAATGGCCATAGACAAAGTAAAGTTACCTTAACCTGTCCAGTAAATTAATCCTTGCCTTTTGCCACTCAAATACCATAACGTGTCTTAGTTCATATGTACTAAGTGATATATATTCAACAACCCCTTGCTCTTTACTGGTCTGCTTGTTCTGGGATCTCTGTGATGAAAATTTTTTCCAGCTACATTTTTCTGCATAATTTATTTACCATGCTCATGACACTGCTTGGAGTTGGGATCCATTCTCTGTGGTGCTTATGTTTGATTTGCTCCCTTTCCAAAGGAGGAGGAGGGGGATGACTGTGAAGAACGTGCTGCTGTCACTTGGACCAGACAAATGCTTCTGTGCCCTACCTGAGTACAATGTTAAACAGGCCAGGCAGCTGCAGTAAGAGAGGGTGCAGTAGCTGCTACTGGGTACAGCCTCTCTGGCTGCTGGATTAGTCCATTATGAAAAACCTTAACTGAGCAGATGCTTGTGAAATAATTTTTATTTTTACTGAGAATAATGACGATAGTAAAATAAAATAGTATTTTGAAGTCTACATATAGTGTGAAAGAACTTATAAACTCTAAAAAGATAGTGTTTTTCAAAAGCATTATAACCTATAAAGAATGTGTAGTTAAAAATATGGGAGTAGTGGGTTAAGTCATTGTAAACAGTGACTCGATATGCGTAACTGAGGATGAAAGTAAATGTCTGAAATTGCCTTGAGAAAAGGATCATTGACTGTTAGCCACTGTGTTGGTCATGAAGGTATTCAATTATATTATTGAATGTTGTATTATTGATTTTTAAACTGAATAGCTTTGGTGTGAAATGTTTGCTGCTTAAAATAGTTTGCCTTTGTTCATGACTTGTTGATAAACCAGTCCTGTATAGAAAAGGGATTTACATTTTTAGCTCACTGACACAAAGACATTGATTTACTTTATTGTGAATTAGTCTGAGCATATTACATGTATAAAATGTTTTGCCTATTTGTTGTGGTGTTTTAATCCAGAAGCACAATTATATTCAGAGAATTTCTCAGCCTTCTAATTTTTTACTGATGTGCTGTCCACTGCTTCTGACCAACATACACTTTTGATATTACAAATAAACATAACCATGATTTCCCCCACCTTGCCTCTTAGTAGCAGTTTGCAGTTCCTCAGAACCACCTGCAGGTTCTCTTTGCAGTTCTCATGGTAGTCAGATGCCTTATTGCATGTTACTTAACTAGATGGCTGAACTTGACTGAAATGAAAGTGTCTTGTTCTCCAGATATTCACAGTCAGATTGATATCTACTCCTCTGAATCACAAAACATGTCTACTGTTTAGTCTTGACTTATATTTGCTACTAATGCTTTCATTTTGCTGGAAAATTCATAGTTCTGATAGAGCACTAAGGACCCCTTTTATCCACACTGACTACTGATGTTGCAGAAAAGACTAAAATTTGCTTGTAAGTGCATGCATAAATGGCCCTTGATTACTTCCAAAAATGATAGACATTAGTAATTTGAAAATTTGAGCAATAAATGACCAAAGCTCTGATCTTGTAAAGACATAAATATACGTCTTTGATGTCATTCACTGTGAATAATCCCAGATAAGCAAAAAGAAAGCACATGAACATCTAAGATTGGGACCTAACAATGCCATGGGTAATTTGCATGTTGCTGTCAGGTTTTTGGCAGGATATCTGTGAGAAAACATGATGATGCAATTTAAAAGGGTTTGAGAGGAGACTGGAAGGAAGGCTGAATGAAGTTTGTTTATCAGCTGAGGGATTTTTTTGTTTGTATCACATGGTATTACAGTGATTAATATGCTTTGGGTCTCCTGTGGCTCTTTTGTTTGTAGTTTTCTTTGAATTAGTGGAATTTGAATTTACTTGTGGGCAGGGTATACTGGACCTTCTAGTGGCATTGAACTATGTTGCTAGCGTGTCCTGTTCACATACTGAAGCCAAGATGATCATCAAATTTGCTGTGCAGATGGAATTTTTCCCAAGGCAGGCTACTAGTGACCTTCTTTTTACCTTTTTTTCTGTTTTTCTTTTTTTTCTTTTTTTTTTTTTTCTGCATTGTGGTTTGCTTTCTAAGATTTGGAGATTTGGGAGTTTATTTTTATTAAATTCTTGCTTCTGGTGCAAGACTGACACTGGTGTTTTCCTTCTTGCTGTCCTATAGTAACAAACTATAGATGATCTTTGAATGTAGGTCAGGATCAGCGTGCTGGTTATTTGCCTGTATTTTATGGGCTAGATTGGAGTAGATTTCATAAATCTTTCTGAACTGAACATCAATTACAAGGTTTTCTTTCACTAGATTCTAACAATGTCTAATCTGAGCACTATGCATTTTTTACTAAGATTTTTACCACAAGAACTGTACCGTTAAACTTTTAAAAGGAAAAAATATACTTTTTTCTGCTACATGTAGAGTTGGATTATCTTCTATTTTAATGATAGCCCTTCATTAATATAGATAAAATTAATAAAAAGAATGCTCATAACTGTGACTGTTCTAAGAATTCTATAAAACATGTATGCTTCAACCACACCCGTGACATGTGGCACAAAAGCCCGAATATGAAAATTAATTCAAATAGTAGACAGCATATGGAGGCTACCATTTCTCAAAGATTTCATCTTTCAATATCTCCAAATTATTTTTGATTTATGAACATTGTTCCCTAGTGAATACACTGGTGTAATTATAACCTAGTGGTGGGTAGGTCTTTTAGGTCAGCTGTGTTTATGCTCGTGGTTTAGACAAGATATTTTTCTCCCCCCTCCCCATCTGGTACATTCATAAAATATTTAAGACACAAGGGAACCTGTTAAGGACATTTGGGCTCTTTTACCTGCTTTATGGCTGCATTTATCTAATGGGGACTTTTTGCTTTTGTTATACTTTTTCATTTTGATCTGTTACATGTCTATACCATCTATGTTGCCTGTACTTCCAGCAGATATCCTTCCTTTATGATGTCATATCCCCTTGTAGAAGATGAATAGATTTACTTTCTTGCATAATTATAGACGGTACAGACTTTTAGAATCCAGTCTGGACATCTCTGAATTGGATCTAGTGTTTGCAATATGTGGATTTCAAGACTTTAAAGGACCTGTAGCTGGCTGTGGATGTATTTTGTGAATATTATACACAACCAAAGAGCTGAAATACACTTTCCTGAAAGGAGAGTAGCTATGTCCCTGCTTGGGGAGTTACCTTCTAATACACTGTTATTCCTGCTTGTCTGTCTTGATTTATTCCTAATACTGTTTTATTTTTATTATTGTCTTTTAATGTAGACTCAACTAGATTTGATATAGCTGCTGCAGTTGCTGTCTTGTCATATTTTTCGGGATTATTGCTATTGCTCCTTTCTGTTATTCTTGCCTTAATCACTTCTGATTTTTTTTTTTTTTTTGACTCTCTACCAGCTCTGTACCTCAAGCTGGAAAGATGCACTGTCTCCTACTAGAGGTATAAAAATATTGCCACTCCAGAATCCCTGATCTGTAATCATTCCTCTAATCTAATACCCTGACAAGGTGATAGACTTCAATGTTACAGAATGTGGTTGTTTTATTTCTGAAGGGATAATTTTACTAGGCTTTTTGTGGTCCCTCAGGGACAATGGCCCAGATGTAACAAGCAATATGTAACACTCATTAAACTAAATTATTGCACTCATCTTCACTTTCCATAATCTGTTAGCGTTTTGCTTGGTTTTTTTCTTTTTTTTTTTCCCCATAACCATCTCAGTGTGATAAACTGTATAATTTAAAAGCTTTCCTTCCAAAGTGTGGTTAAGAATAATTTGACTAATGGTAGAAGTGGGTAGTAATGATGCAGAATTTTCAGGTAAGCAGGGTCATAAATTCTATGATAAATTAAACTAGTAAGTCCTAAAATATAGAATGAATGAATATAATGGAACAAATTTCGTCCTTGTAAGTGGGAAAACATGTTAGAAGCTTCAACAGCAATTCATTCACCATTGTCAAAATACAAAAAACTTTCAATGTTTTTCATTTCACTGATGTTATGTAAAAAGAGGGTAATTATTTGCATTTGCTTTGTGCAGTTGCTTTGACTCTATTTTAGTTCTTTGTCCATTATAATTCATTTTATGAAATTGTTTGTTTTACCTTCATTAAGAATTAAGAAAACACCTCTTTTCTAAGTGTCTTTATGGTTATTGAGGTAGAATAGCAGTTGCTCTGTCAGTGCCACAGTGTTTATTTTAATCTCTGAATTAATTTTCTTGGTTGCTAGGCAATTCTACTTCATAGATTTAATGGAAATGCCTAATTCAGTGTGTTCTCATTTCATAACAGGCAGTTGTTTGCATTAAAACTGAAACTAGGTTTCTCTATGACATAATGTTTGACAAATACTCATATCAGTTTACAATTTTATTACTTTAGTGAACAAAGTATTCAAATTTCTGTTATCCAGTCTTGTATTTCTTGTACATTCCAACAAAGGTGTTGTAAATATGAAGTATTCAAAAGAGGGAGAATTGGGATTTTATATATACGTAAAGGGCAAACATCTGCCCAAAGGTCTGATATTTAGGAAATTTTTTAAGGCATCTTATGGAAATGGTTCTGTAGTATATATTTAGAGATGGTGTCAGTTAAGTCTTTTCACATTCTCAATGGCAGTAGTGTAATTAATAAGTGCTCTGTATCTCAGTTACTCAGCCTACAGATGTATTCAGTAGATACGGCTTATTAGCAGTACATGGAAGTTCAAAAATAGGTATGAATATTCAAAGTGATAATAGCCATGTTATAAAAGAAAACCTCTCAGCAGTTGGTCATTCTGGAGGTTTTTCATACTGAAAAACATAATGCCTGAGGACAAATTTTAGAACATTTTTTCTGCTATTTCAATACTACTCATATTTAAGAACAAATATGTTGGGAGAAAAACTTTAAATGAAGCTTCTTAGGTTCCTCAGTATCAGGGTAGTGCAGAAGTGCAGACCTCTTTCATTTTGTTGCTACCAGCTATGCTTTCATTTATTCTGAGCTATCATCTACTGAAATACTGTCGTTTAGCTCGTTATCTCCATTTCACTCTTATGTTTCCATGTTGGGGAGCTGCAAAGCTTAAAAGTGAATGGAATCCACCCTCCTCTGTAGAAGAGTAAAGGATTCTGTGGGCCAGACTCAGTGGTGTATCCTAGCGTTTTCTGTGCTTCTGACCTTAGTTCAAAGTTTATCAGTTTAACTGTAGCCTAGAAAATCATTCTGCATGTTTATTTGCTCTTTATTTTCTTTCTCTTTGGCTTATCATACATTTGTTTTCCTGACAGTGGCCACCTTTTTGTACAGTTGGTGTGCTGAAGACCACAATTGATTTGGTTTATCTATATAGTTTGTGGTCATCAAAACGCTAAATTCTAAGTCCAATTCACAAAGATATAATATTTTATCAAGACAGACAAGGCTGGGAATGCTGTATATTTTCATGATTTTGTATTTAGTACACAGTCTTTCAGTATCTATTACTACAAATATCCTCTAGAAAAATCTTCAAATTGCTATTTCACAACTTTAATTACTACTGAATGGTAGTTAAGTAAGCAACAATACCATGCTATTTTTGAGCTTCTAATTGGATTTGAAAGAAAACAAATTTCAAAAATCACACAATTCACTGTATTTTAGGATTTTTTAAAATATTATTGGAGGAAATATATAGATCACTCAGCTGTATTCCTCACAGAAAAAAAAAAAAGTGCTTTTGCCCAAATTTTTTTTATATTTAAGCTAATAAAATGGGTATTTAGCCGGAATACTTGCAACTGTAATGGCAGTGGACATTAAAAGGAAGAAGTTGGCTGATTTGTATTCAATACATACTTGTGAGATTGTTGCATTTTTTTGTAAATGAGAGGTGGAATATGGAGCCAAAATTAATAAGATTATATTTACGTCAGTGAACTCTCCCAACTCATCTTAATCTATTGTAACATTTAAATAAAGCAGTACTGAGATGATAGTTTTTGGGTTGTGGAACTGGGTTATGGAAGTCCTGCAACAGAAACATGAAAATGTTAATGTGAGTGAAAGCAAACCTCTAGCAAAAATGAAATAAATTTCTTAATCAACATACTTCATTTCCCTGGCTCCATGAGGCAGAACACTTGGATAAACTGGTTGTCAAAACAATCTTTAATATCTTTACAAAATAACGACTGCCTTTCAGCAAATGAGATAACGGGAGAACCCCAAAAATCAAATCAAGGACCTCCAGGAAGTGTCAGCAGTGTGCTTCTCCAGTAGGTACAAACATGAATTCTTTTTGTATGGGATACTAGGAAACGATTCTTGACCCAAAGGGTGGGATTCTCAGTAAGAGTGCACAATTACAAAATGAAAATACATCATAGGATTAATTTCCATCATGGCTGGTAATTCTGAGGAGTGACATTGTTATGAAATAATGAAGTTATTATAAGTTTTGTTATTGGATTAAAAAGTAAGCTCTTCTTTCTGTCATTAATTTGTAAGTTACTCCTTTAGAAACAATGATTTTTGAAATTACTGGGACATCATCTAAGATTCTGGATTGAGATATGAAATATCTGAAAATAAATATTTAAAATGTTTATTATTTACAAATAAAATTTTCTTTTTCATTTTTGTATTTTTACAAATACAAATTTTCAGTTTGACTTGCAGAAATTATTACAAAATTATTCATGACCCTAAAAAATCTCGCTCTAATACACTATCTTTTGATTTCCCATTTATGAAAAGCAATACAGGACATAGATGAAACTTTCATTTCTTTCACTCATTCTATAACATGTATTTCACTTTGATAGGTGGTAGCCTTTACAATTCTGCAATGAAATCTCAGTTGAGTCCTCTTGATATTAAAGCAAGATGAAGTATACTCAGGAATACTTAGTAATTTCTAAATAAATAAATAAATTGCATTCAATGGTTTTTGCTACTAAGGGTGAAATGCAGTGTAATTGAAGGTTCTTTCCTGTTCTACCTTAATTCCTAATCAAACATTTTATGTAAATGAGAAAAATGAAAGGATTACATTGCATTCATTATTCATATAGCATATGTGTTGTTAAACTTAAGTGTGGCAGACCTTTGATTTTTAGCGGTGACATAATCTAAGACAGAGTGCTGTGATATACATATGGAGGATGTCTGTACAGCATGCCAAAGGAAGGAACAGTTCAGAAAGTTGTTAACTTCATTCCCTTCAAAAACCCTGAATTTCATAGTGACTATAATATGTGATATGGAAAGTTCAGAATGGATATGTCTCTACTAGTCATTAATGCCTTTTAAAGGTAATTTACAGAAGTCCTACCCAGCAGAGACAAATTAGCCTATGTTTGCTTGTTTGTTTAAAAAAAATGCATTTTCTTCTGATGAATGGCTGTTTTTCTTTAGGAAGGTGATTACAACATTTTCAGCTACTGAAATGATGAAAAAATTTGTTCTGTCTTTGGCAGCAAAAAATATGGACTTTATCAGCACAGGATGGAGCATAAACCCAAATATAAAGAAGATTTCAGGCTGAAAATTAACAGGTCTAACTTGTAACAGAAATATAGTCAAAATACTGTTTGTTAAATGTGTCTGTTTTCTTTGAATATGTTTGGTATGCAGGCCATGCAAAGAGAGTCTCTGAGCATCTTCCTGCATGGTGCATGTGATGTGGTCCCACCACGTCACATCCAGTCTCCCCCCAACACTGTAAGCCCCACCATCTCACTTGTCTTAGTGGGAAGAATGCGTTCTGGTGAGCTCTGCACTGTTACAGCAAGATTTATATCTGCTATTCAGGCTATCATGTTTAAGTGTTGTTTATAAACCCCTTCTTTAAGACTGCTGTCTGTTAACAAATGTACAGTTAGATCAGCTGTGGAAATAACTAGTCTTCTGCATCCCTCTCTTAGTTGCACGGTTGAAGTCCTCTTAAACATCAGCTCCAAGAATCATG
This sequence comes from Cisticola juncidis, assembly GCA_013400215.1. Lineage (NCBI taxonomy): Eukaryota > Metazoa > Chordata > Aves > Passeriformes > Cisticolidae > Cisticola > Cisticola juncidis. The sequence continues at coordinate 226,540 of VXBR01010897.1, read as the reverse complement.
CGATACGAAAAAAATGTCAGCAGTTTCATTACAAAAGCAATCTTCTGGCCATACTGGCTTCAGTGAAAAAATTATCCTCAAAATTACATTTATTATATATTTCATCAATAGGATATGGATTATATGGAGGCTCTGACAGTGCTGTTGACACTTTTGGCATTCATGGGTCCTATCCTTTTTTTCATTTATATGATTCCAAAAAAATTAAAAGGCTGGTTCATTTTATTTTCTTTCTTCTAGTTTCTTTTCCTGTGATAAATAAGAGTATTCCTGAACCTTTGGTATTTTAGTTTTAATGTCAAAGCACATGATGGTCCTAGTGTTTGCCACGAATGTGTTGAATAACATTGAAGAGCAGTTCTGCCCTGAGACAACAAATTTAGAGTGACTGAAAGCAATGTCAAACTACTAAAGGCTTCCCTAGATATAAAAGTAGACAAGAAGAACTTATTCCAATTTAAACAGCTGAAGAACAGAATATAAAGTTTTCTGAAGTATAGACTGTCTAGTATGTGTGTTGGAAAAAAGTGGATGGAACTTTATCTTCAACATCCAGTCAGAAATTGTAGTGGTGAAGTTAGCTTACTAGAGAGCATTAATGATAATACTAGGTCAGTCCACAGAAGCATATTTCCAGTTATTTCCAGTCCTTTTTTTCCAAACAAGAAGTATTCAAAAGAAAGATTTACCTTAATTTTTTACAGTTGAGGCTAACCTATGAAAATACATACATGAATTCAAACATTTTAGAAGAAGATTTTTCTCTTCATAATTCTATTTAATCTTATAGCAAATTCTTAAGAAGTTTAAAAGTTTTTTATTATTATTTCTATTAATAGGTGTAGTGCTGTCTTTATATTGTGACATGCTGTTGTTTTTTAACTCCAGTCAGCAGCCAAATGCCATACAGCTGCTCACTCACTCCCACTCAGTGGGATGAGGGAAAGTAAAAGCCAGTGAACTCATGAGTTGAGATGAAGATAGTTTAGTGGGGAAAACACAAGCCGTGCACACAAGTGAAACAAAACAATAAACTAATTCAGTACTTCCCATGGTCAGGCAGGTGTTCAGCCATCTCCAGGAGAGCAGGGCCCCATCATCCATAGCACTGACTTGGAAAGACGAACACTGTAATTCCAAACATCCCTCCTTCCTCTTTTTTTTTCTCCCTACTTTGCACACTGAGCATGATGTCACATGGTCTGGAATATCCCTTTGGTTAGTTCAGGTCACCTGTCCTGGCTGTGTCTCCTCCACCTTCCTCCCCAGCCTGGCAGTACGAGCAGCAGAAAAGGCCTTGGCTCTGTGCAACCCCTGCTCAGCAATAACAAAAACATCTCCCCATTATCAACCCTGTGTTCACACAAATCCAAAACACAGCCCCATTCCAGCTGAAGCAAATTAGCTCTGCTTTAGCCAAAACCAGAATAAATATATAGAAAGCTTGTTGCCCGTACTGGGTGGAAAAGGCAGTAAATTTATAATGATTTGGTTTAGTCATGAAACAGTACTTTTCTGATTAGAGCTAGATAAAGTAATACCAAAAGATGCTTAGAAAATGAAGGTAATTTGGGTCTGCAATCTGGGGCTTAAAGTCATAGTAGGTTCTACTAGCTGAGCAGCAACTATATTTTTTTTGTATATAACTGTACTGTAGTTGTTAGAAGAGCAAAGTATGTAATGTTTTGAAAAATGATTTGATTTTCTCAGTTCTGTGAAACAAATTCCTGTAAATGATGAACAGATTTTCAAGTTTTTTTTTTGAGGGAAAAAAAAATTTTTGAGGGAAAAAAAAATCCCTTTTGTAGAGTATTTGCCTTTGCTGTGTAGCAAGCATTAGACCATTGTTCAGAGTTATGAAGTTAAACAGACCTATGAAGTTTCTTGTGCTAGCAGCAGAGGTAAAGCACAGTTCTATGAGTTGTATTCCTCACCAAGACAAATTAGGAAAGAGGAAGATGGAAAGCAATTGCAGCTTTCTCATGCTCCACTGTTCAGCAAAGCCAGGTAGATCTGAGGATGAACTAGTCTGGAAGAAATGAATGATTATCAAATGAATATTCATTACCACTGGAGAATGAAAGAACAACAAAAGAAGGAAGAGGACTTTCAGCATGAGGAAACTTTGAACAGTTATGCAGTACATGAGGTGTCTGTTGCCTGAAGTTCTGTGCATATCTGCTTAGATTTTCAAAATCTCCAAGGACTAAGTAATAATGATTAAATGAAAAAATTTGTCTTAATGTCAGTAAAAATGAGGCACCTTAAAAATATGAAGTGGTTGCATTCTGAAAGCTCTGGAACCACAATAAAGAAGTGAAAGAGTATAAGACCTGTTAAAAAAAAAAAAAAAAAAATTAACAAAACACAAACACCTACACACAAAAGCAAAAAAAAAAAGGCCCCAAACTTGTTCTAAGGGTCATGTGGAGGCCTGATTTTCAACTCAGGCCTCACTTACAATTGATGGCAATTAATGTAGTCCTATACAGTTAACTATTTTATGATAGTAAAGCTATCTGTCCTTTAACAGTTCCTTTCACCTGAGTAATGGATTTCCTGGCTCCTAAAGCAGATAGTAACAGAGCTACTCGGGATGTGTAATTAGAGTGTCTGCATCTAGGAGTGTTGTAGAATGCAGTAGCTGGATAGAGACTTAGGTCATTATTCAGTGAAGATCTGCATTTGCTCCTGCTGGATAGTGAGGACATCTGATGGGCCACAGACAGGACTGTATAATCTTATGTGGAGTGAGAGGGTGGATAGCTGCAATGGTGGAGAGCTGCTGAAATTGCCAGTGGCTGGCAAATTAGGTAACAAAACAGGTTGGAAGGGTTTAATGTACAGAACGAGTTGTTAGGACAAGACTCCATCTTTTATTCTGTGTTTAGGGAATGTGATACCATACCTACATAATATTTTACTCCTGCTACTTGCTGTTGAAGCAAGAAGCTGAAAGAAGAAAAGTAAAATGACTTTTCAGCTAGAAGGAGTTTCTGTAGCAGTTATGCTGGATCTGTGTAAAGCTGTCGGGGGTGGTATTGGCACCGAGACTTTAGCCAGAGAGGAAGCTTCAATGACTGTAACAATTCCCCCAGGCAACAGAAGAAAACAGACAGAAAATGCTATGCCTGCTCCTGTTGCAGAATTACTATAAACTTTTACTCCTATATCAAAGAATAAGCTGAGTTGGAAGGGACCCTCAAGGATTATCAGGTCCAACTAATTGCCCTGCACAGGACAGCCCCAAGAGTCACACCATGTCCTCAGAGCATTGACCAAATGTTTCTTGAACTCTGCCAGGCTTGATGCTGTGACCTCTTCCTTGGGGAGCCTTTCCAGTGCCTAGCTGGCGATGTTCTGCATGGTGCACCTCAGGACACGGTTGGCCCTCCTGGTTGCCAGGGATCAATAAGTCAGATTCAACTTGTCATCAACCAAGATCCCTTTGTTTCTTTCTACAGCACTGCTTTCCAGTGTCTCATTCCCCAGTCTGTACTGTACATAGAGGGCTGCCTCATCCCAGGTGCAGAATCTGGCACTTTCCCTTGCTGAACTCCCCATAGTTGGTGATTATCCAGTCTTCTACTTCACCAAGGCCCCTTTGCACACCCTCCTTGCCTTCAAGGGAGCCAGTAACTCCTCCCAGTTTTCAATAATCTGTGAATTTGCTTTTTATCTTCCAGTTCCTTTTGGTCCCGCATCCAAATAATTTAGGAGGATGTTGAAGAGCACAGCACTGAGGACAGAGCCCTGCAGAACCCCACTAGGGACGGGTCCCCAGTCTGATGTCACCCCATTCACTGTAATCCCTTGTCCCCAGCCTGGGAGCCAGTTGCTCACCCATCATACATTGTGTTTATCCAGCTGTGTGCTGGACCTTTTGTCCAGAAGGGTCCTGTGAGAGACAAGGTAGAAAACCTTACTGAAACAGAAAAAGATCACATCAGCTGACTTTCCTTCATCAGCTGATGGGTTACCTTGTAATAAAAATAAATAAGGTTTGATAAGCAGGACATTCCTCTCATGAAGCCATGCTGGCTGTGACTGAGGATTGTGTTGTTGTTCAGATGTCTTTCAATATCTCCCAGAATAATCCTCTTCATAACTTTATCAGGCTCTGAAGTGAGACTGACAGGCCTGTAGTGGGGGTCTCTTTCTCTCCCTTCTTGAAAACTGGGACAATGTTTGCCAGTTTGCAGTCAAGAGGGACCTCTCTGGATTCCCAAGACTGCTCAAAATCATCTGGAGAGATTTTGTGAAGACATCAGCCAGCTCCACCAGGATTCTGGAAAGAATCCTGTCAGACTCCTTAGATTTGCAGGGATCCAGCTGGAGAAGCAGATCCTGCAACATTTCAGAATGATCTGGGAGTTGATCATGCTCACAGTCATGATTCTCTAGCTGTTTAGTATCATCATATAGGTTGCAGTGCTGCATAGGATGTGCATGTTAATTCTGATTAAAACATTATATAAAAACATTGCTTTGCTTTGAGCGGCAGCTTTAGCATGGTCCACTGAGAAGGTTTCTCTATGGTGATACTTGCCAAAAGCTCAGTGCAACATGTGCAATGAATTATAGAATGTTCCTCTAGTAAAAAAATTGAATTTTCTCATTTTTGCTGCCCTCAGTCTTTGGCTTTGGGAAATACATTTTGCAGTGGTTTCTCATGGAGATGAGGGATACTGGACTGAGATCTGCTGGGAGTTTTCCCTAAGCTCCTAAGTAGGAGGAAAGGCCAGAACTGTGGAAGGGAGGACTACGTAACAGTATACAGTAGAGCCTGATTTTTCCCTTCCAGAAGTGGTTTGAAAGGTGGAGATAAAGCTGAATTAGTACTTTCTCCCAATTTGGCATTGGCAGCATTTGGAAAGCTTCACTTCTAGAGAGGCAAGAATGTTGAAATCACTCTCTCACAGTGACTCTCATTTAAGGATGTGTTGAGGAGAAACCTAGCTACCTTTTAGTCACTGGCAGATGCAAAGCAGATTACTTGGTGTGAGGAGCAGAGAGGAACTGGAAAGTTCGTGTGTCCTGCAATCAAGAACAGCAGACTGGGCTGTAAGAATTCTTACAGAGTTTCCAGTAACTGGAAATTGTGAAGAGCATTTGGTAAACCAGCAGATATTCCCTCTTCACAAGGGCACCATAAGGTTTCCGCAAGATGCAGTCAATTTAGGGTGATTCTTTCTTTGTCCTGCTTTGCAGAGGTACAGGAGAAGATGTGCTGTGGCCCCAGCAGACTTGGATTGTATTCCTCACAGCTTTTATTCTACAGACACAGCAAATCTCTAAGTGTATGTGTATGTATCACAAATTTCCTGGAACAAGTCTGAAGGAATTTTTAAGAATGCTTCAAGGAGCACACCTTTGAGAGTATGCCGTCCCATTGCTGTTTGCAAGTCCATCCTGTAAATTGTAAAAGAGATCTTAAAGCTGTTCAAAGAAAAGCCTGCTAGATTTCCAGCCCCAACAGAAAATTAATATATTTTCCTTTAACTTCACAGTTTGGAATAGTGGGAGGTATTTTGGCTGTAACTTTGGAGATTGCAGCCTGGAGGGACACCCTGCATAGCCAAATGTATCCTTAATAATTGATTTTGGAAAATTAGCAAATAAAAACAATGTTTTATATTGGAAAATATTGGCGTAATAATGCAAGTTCCTACATATGAGAGAAGTCGAGTGTAAGGAGTAGGGGAAAGAAGTGGAATGAGAAAATCAGCACAGCTGTGTATTACTGATATGTAGTATCTGTGAAGAATGAGAGCTTATGGATCTCATAAAATATGTACTGTTTAAAGAATTTAACTTATGTGGTTTTATTTCCGATATTTTAAACAGCAAATACAAATGTGAATTCAACTGCATATGGGATAAGGCCAGATAATAAACAAAGATAACCCTCCTGGGAGATAGAAAGGAGAGCCCTTGTGTTACTTTTGCACAGTAGCATGGGTCTAGGGAGACTTTTAAAGATATGAGAGATTTGGGATTTAATTTTGTGTAAAGAAACAAAGCTGGAAGGGCCCAGAGGAGGGACTGAGTGGTCAATAGTGTGAAATATAAAGAATGTTCCTGGGAAAGGTGGCTGGAAGTAAAAGGGTGGTGTGTGGTTCACTATATCTCTAAACTAGCTTAATTATAAGACAACATTTCAGGGATATTATATATAATCTAGAACTGTAATTTTTACTACTCACTGATGTGGAATTTTCTAGAATAATTTTCACCTTTAAGTTTGTCTGGTATCAGTAATCTCATGCAGGCATAAGTAACATTTGCATTCCCCCACATTGCATGAAAATAATTTTTAAAAAATGTCATACAGAAACTATGGGAGTCTGCAAGCCACAAAGATTTGGAAATACCAGTTTCAGGATGTGAAGCAATACCTTCACTCTTAGATGTTCATTAGAAAGGTATTTCTGCCAGAGGTAGGTGATGGAAAAACAATGTAAATCAAGAATTTTGGTAATATTTAATTAGACAATAGAACCCTGCAATATGGTCTCATATAGCTAGGCAGCTAATAGAAATATACAAAATGTTAAGAGTAAACATATAAATAAACCTTCATTGGATTCAAAAATAGCCTTTTCTACAGATACTGCAGAAGGCTGCAGCTATTTTTTGCTCACTGCATGGTTCCTCAGATAATTCCATTTGGTAACTGGTGACACATGCATTTTAAAAAAATTGCTGACTTTCATTTAAAGTGACAGGGTAATATTGCTAAGAAACTGAAGACTGTAGGTAAACACATATTGAGCATACTTTTTTTCGCATTTGGTAGTATACCATTATACTTAGTTCTTGGTTGTTGGCAGCCTCTTTAAGCAAATTATTTATGTTTGAATAATCTATTTTCAGAGAATGGAAAGAACAGAAGGAAACTGGGAAATTAAGGAACCGGGAAGATTTTGAGCATGCCTGCAATGATATATTTGTAAAGGGGCAGAATTGAATGGGAAACCTGTAACTAGCCTGCACATAGTTAATTTTTAAATATAAACCTATGATCTAAGTGTCTAAGAAATCACTGTGGGGGTTTTTTTACCAATTTGCTCCTACAATAGCCATATGTACAAATATATTCTAAATTAACCATTACATTCTTATAGCTCAAAAGAAGGTTTTCTGGTCTTAATTCTGCTCAGCTCTAGCCAAGAATGCATTATACAAAAGCTATTTCATCCTCATTACTCTTATGGCAATATTGACTTAGTTTTGTGAACCCAGATAAAAAAATAAATACACAAGTAATGAATACAGATTATCATGGTGGAATTTTTTCCTTTAACGCAACAAATCCATGGGAGGATTAAAACATATTACCGTTAACTCTGTTTATAGTGCTCTGGCTTTTCAAACTGACGAAGATTTTTTCCCAGACATCTTTGTAGTTCAGTCCCTGGGATTTAATCTCCGTAATGTGCTACACTCACTATTGTCCCAGTGAATTTGTTGACAGACAGTAAGTGGGTCACTGCATTGAAATGCCCAATGTAAGCCCTGAGTTCTCCCTTTGCGTTGGCAAGGCAACGGCAGTGGTCCAGGAATCATGCGCAGAGCAGGCTCCCAGCCTGCCGCTCTCACGGGGTCTCGCTGGAGGGCAGGGAGGAAAAATCCCTTGGATGCTGGAACAGGCAGAGGGCTCTTCCCCCCCTTTTTAATGTGTCTATTGTCTTAGAGTGGGGGTGGGAGGGACAGAAATGCAAACTGACAAGTAAAATGAAGCAATGCACAACAATTGACTCTATGTTATTGTTTGTTCTAAAATCTTTGGATATTATTTTAGTTTGGTGGGATAAAATACATTATACATCAGTCAGACCTAGTTGTTCTAATGTATAACACACGAAAGATAAATATTTCATAACTGCTTTAGATCTTGCTATGGTTTGCCATTCTCTCCTCCCCTCTTCCACAGCTCCCCACAGAAAAGAAACTGACAAAGTGCTTTTATTCCATGAATCTATAAAGAGGTAGAATTCCATGTATTGTAATCCTTATGTGTGCTAACATTCAAAAGACATCTGCGGTGATTAAATTTATAACAGTTTTTTTAAAAAATAGCCCAAACACAGAGAAAACTTGAATCTGAACATCCACAAGTTCATAGTAATTGTTGATCCAATAAACAACTTTCTACAGTTGACACTGACCACTAGGATGTTACCACCAAAATTTGAAGAAAAGGGGAAAAACTGAAGGGAAAAGGACAGAATTTTGTAATTGCAGAGAGATTCATATTTTTCCCACTGACCATGTCACAACATCAATGAAAGTCCTGCATCTGGAGGAAACAGCTTTGGTTCTGACAGTACTGTGGACTCTGTGCTCATTTGCTTCAGTTGAGCAGCTGATGACTGGAAGAGGCATGAACTTTGGCAAAACCATCCGTGTCTGTAAAATAAGAGTTGTACAGAACTGAGGGCATGTAATGTTCTCTAGTTACAAAGCTTTTTTATCTAGAAAACTATATTCAGGTAGGATTTCCTATGAATAGTTTTGTCTTGAAAGCAGCTGTAGAAGTGGGAACATAGTAACAGCCAGCTCTGTTTTGCCATTCATGCAAAGCTAACATAGGGAGCCAGGTTTCAACCATATTTTTCACAAAAGTTTCAGCTAATAAGAAAAATCCCAAAGGATGCCAGTGTGGTAATACTGCCCACCTGGACCCACAATAACACATGGCTTTTGTCACCTTCACAATTCATATGCTTCCCATCCTTGGCTGATCAATAGAAATTACTTCTTCTGGAGAGTAAACTCACATACATGGTAAATATTTCATACCTCATGCTTTCGGCCTGCTGGTGTTTCATAACATACCAGAAAAAGCAGAGTTTGGAAACTGTCTTATGCACAAAGATTCAAACTACTTGAGAATCTCACAAAGGATTTTGAAAATATTTCTAAGTAAATGCTCTAGTAAAAAATGGCACCCCTGACAAATAGGAGGTAGGCAGGCTCCAACTCAAGATAGCTGAAAATAGAAGGTGGAAAAATTAGTTATAAAATTTATTCAAGTTTAAAACTGAGGCTAGATGAACACTGAGTCATGATCTGGTGCAATGTCTTCTAATGCTCTCTAAAGATTTTAAGCAAAATGGAAAAAAAATGTGGAGCTAATAAGTCAGTTCTCCCAATGTCCCTTGTGGCCTATCTTTATCTTTTATCCTTTTCTCTCAAACCATCCTTGTCTGACTTAATTATTTACCTGCATAGCTTAACTCAAACTTTGAATAGAAAAAATTTAAAAAAAAAAATTGATTGTTATACTACTACTAATAAAAAAAGAAAAGGGAGAAAGACAGTAGATTTTGAATGTAAAAGAAAATGTTGTTACAATTTCTGAAATAGTTTACTGTTTTAATCTTTCACTTTTATTGATTAGTTATTATGTAGACAACCAAAGGTTTGTTTTCAACAAGAAAATTAAAACAAACAATACATAAGCATTTTTAAAAGCTGGCATACATCTAGTAGCGATTCTAGATTTTGTTCCTGATGAAAAGAGCAGAGAAAATTTTCCTTTTCATTCATTTTCAGTTCAAGTTTGGAGAAATTCCATGGCATTTGAAAACATTGCTTGTTCTTTGATAAATGAGAAAGAATGTTGTGCAAAAAAATTTTCAGCCTTTTAGAAGTACTTCTATAAAATAATTTTCTCTTTTTCTTTCCTTTAGGAAGTTTCCAGTTTTTTGTAGTCTATTTCTTTAATATTTTCCTGCTGTTTGTTTCTCTTCTGAGCAAAATAGCTAGACATATTTCTGTTCAGTTGGACCCAATAGTCCTGTGATTCTAACTCTCTGTGCTGTTTGTAGAGAAATTGATAAATCTGCACAGAACCCACTGATGTATAGTCAGATCTTAAATTATTTGTCTCTATAGGGCTTTAAATCTCTTCAAGTCCATTAATAAATGCTTCATATTTCATTGGAACGTGTTAAAGAATGTGAGAGACAGAGCTGCAAAAAAAGCCAGAGACAGTAAATAAAATGGCCACAACTCCAGTCACTGACACAGGGGACTCAGATTTCTGGAGGCTGTGCTTAAGGAGTTTATTTTCAAGTGGGTGCACAAGACAGTGGAGGACATATGGCACAGTCTTAAATCTCACAACTTTCTCTGCTTTTATTTCCCATTTGTAGCACTGCTATTTCCAATGTGTTCCATATTTTCCAAAATGAACTTTGGATAGTCAAAAAGCATAAGAAATAAATTTTGTTCACCTTCAGTGATACCCTTCTCTCCTTTAGACTGTGTATATGGAGACAGCTAGTACCTGTAGCAAAGTATACCTTAAACACTCAGTAGATCTTTTTTAACAGATGGATTGCAGTGAGAATAAAGGAAGCTGGTGCCAACTTCCAGACAGCAAAGTGTGTCAGAGATGAGGATATCTTAAAGATATTAAAGGAAAAATAACTTCCCCCTGCACCAAAAATGCCCAGATTTTCCAAATCAAATAAGCCTAAAAATCCTATCACTTTGATCTTTGAAGAGTGATTTATTGCATAACTAAAATGACATATAATTTTCCAGAAAGAGCAGAAATGCATTTTCATTTTGAAATTATTTAATTAAATATTTTACTTGTTACTCAAGATGATGGTGCACCTCTTTCTTGGCATAAGTGTCGTGTCTTTTGAGTAGTCTACTAGAAGTGAAAGGTAAAACATATATGTAAATTAGTGTACAGAGATGTGGAGAAGATCCTTTAACTGGCCTCCAGCTAGGTGGGGCTTCTTCTGGTATCTTTTCCAATTATATTTGTTTGATTGATGGCTTTGAAAGTGCTAGATATGAGTTTTACTTCATTCTTAGGGGTGTAGAACATAGCATAATGGATTGAAACATCATAGAGAACATTTTCTGCATTTTAAAATCTTGCAGAGTTTTAATAGAATGACACTAAAACATCTCTCTCCATGTTTCTCTTTTTTTTTTTTTTTTATGTGTAGTAGAAAATGTTATTGTAATATATCCTGCTACTCTCTTTTATTTTGAAGTTTTTGGGGGGGTCTATTCCCTCCCTTTCACTTCTCTTCAGTAGTGGGATGGAAGAAAAGCTGAAGTCAATAAACATGAATGGAAGAAAGCACAATTCTTACTGTGATAGGTTTCTGCAGTAGAAATACTGTGACCTGATCATGACTTTGTCAGAGTCCATAAGCAGAACAAAATACGAATGCCTTTATTTCAACATGTGTGCAACCTGAATCTGCAGGTACTTTAACTGTACGTTTCACATTTTCTGCCACAAAATATTCAGCAATCCTTGTCAAGGGTTTGCATGAAGTGTCTACATTATGAACTTCCAAAGTAACTTGTCTTCAAGTGTATCCATGCTTCAAAATGAAGAAAACTACTCCTCGCAAAAGAAATTGTAGGACTAAAAACTATCTAATACCAATGGGAAGATCTAAAATCTCATCATGGTGGTGTTTAATTTTGTGGGGACTTTTTTTTTTTTTTTTTTTTTTTTTTTTTTTTTTTTTTTTTTGTGGGCTTTTGTTTTTCCTCCTTCTCCAAAGTTTCTTAGGTGCTTTTCCCAGAGAACCTCCCACAACTCAGCTAACTTCCTGCGGCAGTAGTTTCATGTAGGCTGTGATGGACAGTAGTGCTATATTTTCAGGTTCCCAGCTTGAATCTCTTGCAGTTGTCTGTATAAAAGGAGTGGAAGACTTAGGGCTATCCAAAAGGGAGTTAGAGTTTAGGTATGTGCATTTTAATCTGATCCTCACTAAATCTCACGACGTTTTGCCCTACCGTGGTAGCTTCTAAAATCTGTATGTACCAAGGTACCTTAACTTGCATTGGAGACATCCTGCAAGTGGAGCTGCCAGTAACTGGCTTAGTGAGTTTCACATCTTTGTGCAGTTCATCTACGTGCAGAGTATTGCTTTGCCTGTGCTGACTTACAGCTTTCGTCTTGAGAAGTGTGATCTGAAAATGCATCAGAGATGAAGAGTGCTAAGTTAATGGTTACAGCATATGCTTGGGATCAAGTCCCTTCTCACCTGCATTTCCTATATCCCTGAGTATAGTCTAACAATTGATCTGGATGTTGGGTTAAAATGGAGCCATTCTATTTCTGTTGAAACTGTTGAATATAACTGAAAATAATTATAGATCGAGTAAAAAAGAGAGAGGAAAGGGGAAAAAAAGGAATAGTAAAGAGACCATGATGAGGAAGTCTAGTGTTTACATGCATATTTTAAATAGGCTGTCACTAAATAAATTATTGAAATAATAATTTGAAGGTTTGCTGATTGTGGGGGACTATCACAGTTGCCTTTCTTGTAATTCCTGTCCTTCCACTTTTAATTCTTTCCCTTGCCTCAGCTAGGAAACTTGTGCATCTTACAAGAAAATTTCGTGTTTTGCAATAGGGTTATTTTTGGACTTGTAGCTTAATATGTGTAATTCTAGACACCTGAATGAAAAAAACCCTCCAGTCTTAATATAGGAGCAGTAGCCACTTTGTATAATAAGGGTGTCCGTAATTTTATTTTTTTAAAAGCCATATGCTAGTTCAATTTGGAAATTACTTTTAAAGATAATGTAGTCATCCACCCTGCCACACCCAGCATGGGCAAGGACACTTTCCTTTAGACCAGATTGCTTAAAACTTCATCCAGTCTGGCCTTCAACACTTCCAGGGATGGGGCATCCATGATTTTTCTGGAAAACCTCTTTGGAACAGATTGTATGTGACTCAGCACTCTCAAAGTAAAGAATTTCTTTCTTACATATCATATAAACCTACCCTCTGACAGTTTAAAGCCATTCTCCCTTGTTCATCACTATGTCCTTGTAAAAAGCACCTCTCCAGTTGTCTAGTCAGCCCTTTTTAGGTACTGGAAGGCTGCTAAAAACCTCCCCAGAGCCTTCTTCAGGCTGAAAAACTGTCTCAGCCTGACTCCACAGGAGAGGACTACTTCATGACTCCTCTCTGGACTTGTTCCATCAAGTCCCTGTCCTTCTTATGCTGGGAGCTCCAGAGCTGGAAATTTAATATAAGAATACGAAACTCATTCTAAAAATTCAGCTGATACTCCCAGTTGCTGAGATTCTGGGCTTGGTGGTCCTTTTGAGTCTTCAAAGAATGTTTCAGTTCAGCACACACACATGTCTGCTGCCCTTTTTATAACGTTAGGATACATGGGACACCATATTCAAGATCTTAATTTTGTATATATAAACAAAGCCTTTACAATCTATTGGATTCTATCAATAAAAGGAGCCTTTTGCCTAAGAAGCTTAAATATTAAGTGTTGTTGCAAATGAAGTGTGAAAGATGAAGAAGAAGCACATAGCTGACATATTTCTATGCAAATATTAGGTATTTTAAAATTTGATTTTTTTTTCCATTGAGCTATGTGAAAGAAAAAAGTGCTAGCTCATAGCAGTTAATGGAAGGTAATTTAGGAATAATGTGCTGGGGGGAAAATGAAGCTTATATAATGAGTGAGACAGTACAAAGGAAGCAGTGAAATTCTTTATTCTGATGTCTTCCATGTTTGAAGTTGTTTTATTTATATGTCATTAGTAAATTAAGGATTCACAAAAATGCTTGAATTATCCTATGAAATGGGATAAAGCAACAAACTTATGTAGATTTTAAATTTTTCTTGTCTCTTCTCATTGTCTAGCTAGTTTTTTGGGGTTTTTATGAGTACAGTCCAGATCACTGTGTAATACATTTCCAGTAACCAGTATTAAATAGGACAGGAAAAAAATACGGAAAGAAAATGACTTAGGTAACAACTGTAATTACTCAAACTGAATCTAAAAAAGAAGTAAACCAACATGAAAAAGGAAGAATGTCTTAAATGCATATTTTGTATTATTGCAACTGCATTTGACAGTTTTCTGATGGAAGACATATTTATTTGTTTACATATACTATTCTAGTATAATTCTTGTCACCTGGGTTCATACCACTGTGCATGATTTTTTATAGAATCATTAAATGAGTTGGAAAGAACCCACAAGGGTCATGGAAGTCCAACTCCTGGCCTGCACAGAGCAGCCCCAAACATTGTACAAACACTCCTTGAACTCTGCCAGGTTTGGTGCTGTGACCTCTTCTCTGAGGAGCCTGGTCCAGTGCCCAATGGCACTTCTTGAAAAAGAAGGCTATTAGAATCTTCTTCTAATATCCAGCCTAACCCTTCCCTCACACAACCTCATGACATCCCCTCAGGTCCTGTCTGTGGTCACCAGAGGGAAGGGATCAATCTGTGCCACTCCATTTCCCCTTGCCCTTGTTAGGAAGCTGTAGATGGCGTGGAGGTCTGCCCTCAGAATTGCATTATTCAAGATGAGGTGCACCAGTGCAAAGCAAAACAGGACAATCTCCTCCCTTGACTGGCTGGAGATATTTTGCTTAATTCTCCCTGGGACACAGTTGGTCCTCCTGGATGCCAGGGCACTGTTGACTCATATCCAACTTTCTGTCAGCCAGGACACCCAGGACCCTTTTCACAGTGCTGCTCTCCAGTGTCTTGCTCCCCAATAGGTATATCCAGGGTTGTCCTCTCCCAGGTGGTCAGAATGAATCTTCTGCCTGACTAGAGTACTTCAGATGCAATTATCAAGTAAAATATTGTTTGATCTACTGATATTTAAAATATACCTTCATTTTACTCTGCGTCAAAAAAATGTGAAGAACCCTAAATTAATAAAACTGAAGATACTTAGTTTTCTATTAAAAAAATACATGATTAAAATGGCACAGAAGGTTTTTCAAGAATAAAATTACTTATTTATTGGGTTGAAGAGAATTGTCTCATGCATGAAAATTTCAGTATGTCTCAGCAGTGTGCACTTGCAGCCCAGAAAGCAAACTACATCCTGGGGTGCATCAAAAGAAGTTTGGCCAGCAAGTCAAGGGAGACGAGTCTGGTCCTCCAATCTGCTGTCCTGAGAGCTCATCTGAAAAACTGTCCAGCTCTGGGATCTCCAGCGCAAAAAAATGTGGACCTGTTGGAACAAGTCCAGAGGAGGGCCAGAAAGTTGATCAGAGGGCAGGAGCTACTTTCCTATGAGGCAAGTCTGGGGAGGTTCAACCTGGAGAAGGCTTTGGGAAGATGGAAGCCTTCCAGTACCTGAAGGGAGCTTACAAGAAAGCTGGAGATGAACTTTTCGCAAGGGCATGTAATGTCAAAACTAGGAGGAATGGCTTTAAGCTGGAAAGAGTAGGTTTAGATTAAATAATAGGAAAAAATTCTTTACTGTGAGCATTCCCAGGCACATGAACAAGTTGCCCAGAGAGGCTGAGAATGCCTCATCCGTGGAAATGTTAAAAGCCAGGCTGGATGGGGTTTTGAGCAACTTGATCTAGTGAAAGATGTCCTTGCCCATGGTAGAGGGCTTGGATCTAGATAATCTTTAGATGGTCCCTTCCAACCCAAGCTATTTTAGGATTCTATGATCTTAGCCTAACCCAGCAGGAACAATTAAATCAAACTTGTTTTTAATTCTCAGTCTACCTAACATTTAATTGTCTAAGTTGAATCATAACTACATGGTATATGCTTGAATGGGATTGTGCCTCCTTTTTGGCTGCCGGTATGTATGGCCAAAAATTGTGAATTTCCTAGCCAGATGTGCGTACACAGCATCTCACATGAAGCAGCATAATAAAAAATGGTTGAGAGTTACCTGTATTTTTGGATATCATCTTTAACTTTTGTTGGTTTTGGTAACTGCATCACTATTTTATGCAGCTCTTCATTGGGCTGTGCTTCTGTCTTTGTTTTTACATTACCTGAATTTTCTAATGTGAGTATGCTACAAGAACCATTTGCCTTTGGTAGACTTTATCTGATAGCTGGAAATAAAGACGGGTTGTCGTCTCTTATTTCTTATTTACATCTTTGTAATTGTCACACATTTTCAGACTGTTTTGGGTTTGCACTATTAAATCATCTTTACAGTGTTTAAAGTATGGTTTTGATGTAGAAAAATAAAAGATTGAAATTTTGCGGTAGTAAAGAAGATTAAATTGTTTTTACTCATTCAAAAAGAATGGTGTGAACATATTATATATGTCTCCTTGTTTTTCTTTTGTGTATATGATGCTGGTGTTAGAAGTTCCTCTGTGTCCATAGACAAGGGTTTAATAAAGTCTGATGAAAAGTCATCCTTTCAAGCAAACAAAAAATCTGCTAATGATAGTCAAAGAAGTTATGGTAATGTATCACTACTTTTCAGAAACTGATAAACAATTTTCAATTTTAACTTCTTCACTGATAAATTTGTAAATTTATAAGTTTATAATTTATAAATTTATAAGTTTATAAATACTGCAGCTTTAGTATTATAGTTCTAGCATTACAGTAGTGTTTTGCTTAGTCTCCTACTTTTTTATTAAGCAGAACTGAGAGAAGGAGGTTTCCTGGGAACTTAGAACAGCTGGGAAAACTTAGGGTTTCTTTTGAAACTTCTTTTGAAACTTAGGTAAGGGTTTCTTTTGTTTATTAGAAAAAAAATTCAGTTTTATTTATTTGCCCTTGAGTATTGAAGCATTGCACTGCCTTTGTACTCAGTTCAGCATGTTTGCTTGTCTGCCTTAACTGATAGGAGAAGCTAATGCAGAAAAATAAACTTCCTGCCATGCCCATCCTTGCACTTTCCTAATTGATTTAATCTCTGCTTCATTGAAGTCTCAAACCTCTTCTTTAACCCAGTCTATTAGTCTGATGAGAATCATGCCATGAGGGGGCCTTGATTTGTTTGTCTTTATTGACTTAAAAAAGCCAACGGCCAAAAAATCCTTAATCTTTGCTACAAGCTGTGGACATAGACTTAAATCACTCTGAAGCAGGCTAATAGAGATATTGGTAACTGATTTTTTGAAAGAGTTTAGGAAAAAAATCTGTGGCTTAATGAAGTATTTTGCTTTTTATTCTTTCTAAATTGTGCAACAAAAATGAGCAAAAGAGCATTTTGTTTCCATTCATTTTTGGCTGCACAAAAGCTATGCAAGGTCAAAGACATTTCATTAACTTCTTATTTGGCCTGTACAACTGGATATAGTAAAAACCGGTTTTCTACTCAAAGGAAACTGGTTGTCCCCTGATTTATTCTTTATCTGTAATGATTTTTTTTCTTTTAATGTTTAGTTTTCTGTTCTTCTCATTTTATATGATCAAATTTAAATTTCTATAAATGCATGTGCAGCTCCTTTTGTTCTGCAGCAGAAATGTATATTTGTGGAGGATTTAGTCTCACTTTCACCACATTATTTTTTTACCTGAGGTCTGTATTGTGTTGAAATACCTCTCAGCTTGCTATACTCACCTTACTTGGGACACCTAAAAATACTGATAACATGAAAATCCTGAACAATCATGGTATAGAATATGAAACACATAACATTTTAACCCTTGGATTTTGGTGAATTTTTAATTCTACTAATATAATTGTTGAATTTGTTGATCTTGGAAACAAAATTGTGCTGAATCAAACATGGCCAACACAAAGAGGTAGTTTGTTTTGTAGAGATGCAAATCTGCTGGCATGGCATGATATGGTTTGTGACACCCCATGATTAGGGAGATTAGGGACAACTCCCGAAGTCTCCAGTGTACTCAGGTAGTGAGTGCAGTTGTCTGAGATTCTGTAGACTCTACTACGTATTCCTCCTACCTGGAAGGTCACATTTTACCATAATTTTAAATGTGAAATCTAAAGTAAACAATCTACGCAAGCGAGATTTGAAAAGCCTGTCAACTTTATTTTCTTTTAGCAATTTACATATACTGAAGAAAATTACTGATCTCTGAGCCTGGAAACGTCAGGAAGCTATCCAACCAGACAGAGTTATATGTCAGACCATGATAGCCTTGACTGTACCATGCTTTGCTACATGTAGCCAGGCATCCCTCCTCTGCTCAGCAGGTGTGTCAAGTGTTATGGTGACAGAAAAACCTAAGTGTTTTCCCTACAAATAAGTTGGAGGAAATAATTTGATAATGAAGAATACACATATGCTGGATGCACGACAGAGGAGATTCAGAGGTGCAAAGTAATGTTTATGAAAATGTTAGTATTACAGGTATCTAACTCTTTTCTTTTCCCATTAACTTCTGTTTATTCAGTATGTTTCCCCTAGAAATATTCTAGGTAAAACAACATTTTGAAACATTTGGCGACAACCCTATCAGCTTACTTTTTTAAGCACAATTATCAGACAATCAGTAAATGCATGCATACTAAGATATGTATTTCATCTTCTGACTGGGAAACAGCTGGTTATTCACTTTCTTGATTGAGCACTGGTGCTTTGTTTTTGTATTAGTTGTGGTTAAGTACATGTAGTAGTCCTTTATAATACACAGTGATGTACTTAACAATTTCAAATGCTCTACACTGAATTTGTAGGTATGTGACTTTGCCCTTATTAAAACATTCAGAATTAAGACAAAGCTTCTCAGTGTGTGCATGCTAAATTTGTTGGTATTTGAAATGTCTGGCATGATAAATCATTAAATATGTTCATCTGGATTGACTTTTCAGGGCTTACTCATAAAATAGAGTATTTTTTACCTAAAAGTGGCTTCACGCTAGGAAGATTTTAAAGGCATTCTGTATGCACAAAGTCCTTGTGATATAATCCACTTAAATCTTGTCAATTTTGTTTGAACTGTAAAGTCAAGTACTAGGCAGGTCGTGTCCATTAGGATATCTGGTATCCTGTCTGCATTAGCATGTGATAAAGACACTATTTTGCATATGTTTCAGCTTCATATGGGCAGCAGCACATTCAAGACAAAACCCATTTGCATTTATGGCTTATACAAGAAGAGCTACCTCTTCATATTCTCTTCGTGTCAATAATCCTTACAGTGATTATTCTGAGACCCAGCAAGATTACTTGTCCCTGCAAGTACTGCTGTACAAGTGCTATTGATGCCATACAACTCCATCGTGGCTATTTTTCTTTAATATGCTTGAACAGATCTTTTAGACACAGAAAACATTTTTAAGCAGCATTTTTTGCTACTCTGGGTGCTACTTCTTAAAACTACATTAATTGCCAGCAGTTTTTAGCTAGAATCAGCTTTTATATGGTTCTATGATTTTATATTTTATTAACAAAGAGGAGTTGTATCCTGGTTGAATGGTGTGGCAGTGATCACAGAGTGACTAGACTGAAGCATATGGTAAAGTCTCAGTCGCTGGCATTAATTATCCATATGGGGAAAACATAGGTGTAAACATATTGCAAGAAGGATAAAAGTCTACATTTGACTTTCCAAATGAAAGCTGTACATTGTGGTAAGTAATTCGGCTGTGGTTTCTATACCATATTAGGACACTAGATGTTACAGTATGTGCAATTCTTATCTAAATGTGAAAACAGCAAATTGCAACTGACTGGTAGTATTCTTCATCTAATTGTACTCTTCTGGAGGTACTACTAAGATGTCCATTTTAAAGCTTTTCAGAATAAAATGCATGAGGAAGAAATAACAACTTAATTCTTCAGCCTTGAAGGAAAGTCTGTCTTTAGTATAACAGAGAAGATAATTTATTCAAAGACAGTTCTTTACTATTTTTTAAACCTTATTCTTATAATATTTCCACCATCTGTACCAGACTAAGCAATAAACAAACTAAACTAAGGCATTGTAGAGACATTTTTCACATCTGTCTTTTTTTGGAACCCATCCAAATTGCTGGAGTTTTCGGAACTGTGCTAATTAGTCCAAATCATTCAAGTTTTTCCCTATCTGGATTTAACTCCTTGGTATTCCCAACCAGCCTAGTCACTGTTCTGCACGCCAAATGTAATGATAAATACCTAATTTGTATGAGCTATATGAAAAAGACGTGACACAATTTTCTCACTTCTTTTATGTGTCAACTTGCACAATATGTTGTGGCTAATTAAATATATATTTATTGTGTACTTAAGACAACTAAATATTTGGCCAAGGAAAATAAAAATAAAATTAAACTCCCCCCCACACACACTTTTATAGAGTAAAAAGAGTATATTAGTACTTTAGGTAAATAGACAGAAATGTACCAAGTTAGGCACAATGATGCCCAGATTTACAATTCTGTTCCAAGATTGTCATATAACCTTAAATTTTTTAATCCTTTGAAACAAAGGCTTAAGAGCACTTATTACTGCTTTTAAGGTTAGCTTTTAAATTATTTTAAGTTTAAATTTTGCAAAGGAAACTGTTCAGTGTTTTATTGAAACATAGATATCCAATCCTTCACCCCCCCACCCCTGTCTTGAATGAAAAACTTTGTTTTTATAAGTATGTAAATTGTTCCTAAAATGCACCACCAGTAGATGGTTTGGAATTTTAGTGCTTGTTGGGGTGTTAGAAGTCATTACTGTCTATGTCTCTCCCAGGACTGTGGGAGTGAAGAGTTTCCTACTGTAAGATCAGGTTTATGACCACCTGAGGATCCCGAATGTATTTGTCTGTAGGATCTCATAAGTATCTCTGATTCTCTCAGAGTCCTGAGAGAATTGGCTGATACTGTTGCCAAGCCACTCTTCACATTATTTGAAAAGTCATGACAGTCAGGTGAAGTCCCATGTGACTGGAAAAAGGGGAAGTTACTCAACTCTAAAAAGGGGTGGAAAGGGGGACCCTGGGAATTACTGACTTGTCAGCCCCACCCCTGTGCCTGGGAAGATGGTGGAACAGATCCTCCTAGAAGCTCTGCTAAGGTACATGGAGTACAGGGAATGTACTGCACTTGGGTTGGGACAAGCCCTGGTGTCAGCACAGACTAGGGGGATGAACAAATGGAGAGCAGCCCTGCTGAGAAGGACTAGGGGATGCTGATGGATTAGATGGATTAGAGGCTGGATTTGAGCTGACAATGTACACTCACAGCCCAGAAAGCAAATTCTGTCCTGGGCTGCACCAAAAGCAGCGTGGCCAGCAGGGAGAGGGAGGAGACTCTGCCCCTCTCCTCTGTTCTGGTGACACCCCACTGCAGTGCTGCATCCAGCTCTGGGGACATCCAGCACAGGAAGGACATGGAGCTGTTGGAGCGAGTGCAGAGCAGGGTCACCAAGGTGATCAGAGAGATGGAGCACCTATCCTGTGAGGAAAGGCTGAGAGAATTGGGATTGCTCAGGCTGTAGAAGAGAAGACTTTGAGGTGACCTAATTTTGGCCTTCAGTTCCTAAAAAGAGCCTATTGGAAAGCAGAGAAGGACCTTTTATAAGTGCTGTAGTGACAGGAGAAGAGAGAATGGATTGAAACTGAAAGAGAGTAGGTTTATATTAGGTACTAATAAGAAATTCTTTACTGTGAGAGTGGTGAGACACTGGAATAGGTTGCCCAGAGTAGTTGTGGATCCCTGGAAGTGTTGGAAACCAAGCTGAATGGGACTTTGAGCAATCAGGTCTAGTGGAAAACGTCACTACCAATGGCAGGCGGTTTGGAACTCAATTACATTTAAGATGATATTCCAACCTCAGTCATTCTGTAAAGTCTTTAAAAAAAAAAAAAAAAAGAGAGAGACAGAGAGAGAGAGAGATCATTGCTGGATAACACACCAGGAGCCTAAGGCTGTGAGAATTGCCTAATGAAGGCTGCATTTTCAACTCAGTTTCTTTCTGAACTAAAATGTGATCATTACTGAAAAATAAACTTTGGCCAGAATTTAGCATATTAGATTATATCTAATGTGCAATAAAAGAGTCTACAGAATGATAGTGAGAGTTAGGTCTCCTTGTGAGTGCCAAGATCCCCATTTGCAATAAGGATCCTACTTGTCCCACATCCTCTGAGAGAGTTCTTTGTTTTCTAAGGAAAACCACATTTATTAATATTCTCCAAAACACTCCTATGGGCTATGCCACTGCTGCCTGGTGTAAAGATTTTTTTATCCTTCTGTATATGTTCAACACAAGTGGCACAACTGAATTAGTTCTGAACGTATTTTTATCCCAGTGGAAGCTCTGTGGTTGTTTGCAGTAGAAAAGTCCCATGGGAAATGATGAATTCATTTTCTTTCTGTGTTTTTTTTTTTCTCATATTTAAGCCACAGATCTGAAAATCTTCTTAAAGCACCTAAATCAGTAAACCTTTTAAGTGGAGAGGTTAGTGAACTATCACTGTTTAAACAGAGTTAACTTTTTTTCCTAGTTAATTATTTACTTTAGTCTGGTTATTTTAGTTTAGAATTGTATCTTCACTTAGTCTGAAAATATCAGCTGGATTGTTGTATGTGATGCTGTCGTGTTCAGAGCTGGTTTTTTTTTTTTTCTCCCTTCAATGGAACGTGCTGTTGAAAGTCTGTTTTTTTAAAGAGAGTTATATAAATATGGCTCAAAAAGGACCATTTTTTTCCCCCAATAGTGTATACACTTAACAGCATGTTTAATTCATCCCCTGAAGAAACATGACAGTTCACTTTTAAGATTTATTTTAGCTTTTGCACTGAAAAAAAGGGGTTTGAAATTTTGATAAGTATCTTTGCACAATACGTGCGTATTCTTTTCAGCCTTATGACAGTTGGTGAATGTGCATTAAGAGATCATCTTCCTGTCCCCCACAGGAGATCACCTCCACACAACATATGCAGCATTTATCTGCCAAAATTCAGAAGTCTCTTGAATCAAGCTTTTCAAAAAATTCTTCCATCTGGAGCTCTTAGTGTTTTCCAGAGATTCTAGAAACCTACCAAGAGAAAAAAATTAGAGCATTTCAGAAGCTATAGTTAATCTTAAATATCCTTTATATGAAAAGCATGGTGAAACAAGCAGCACAAATTTTAAGGACCTGTGTGTTTATTTCTGTGTTTTAGTATAAAAAAATTCTTTACATGCATGTAAAATGCATAAATTGTAGTGTATTACTATTATTATTGTTATTATTACTTCCATTTTTAGAGAGATTAATACACACGATTAGTGTCACAAATATGGCATCCATTCCCTGGGACATTGTGATGTTCTCACTATATCATAAATTTAATACTAATACTGATTATATATATATATATACTGATTGCAAGTTTGTATTATTGGCAAGTGAAAAATCTATGCTGCTTTTAGATCAGAGAACTTGAAAAAGAGAAGCAAAAATGGAGTGACAAAAAAAATGGAAATAGCAAAACCTTTATTCTTCTCACACTTTTCTCTTTGGTTTATATACACAGGATCTAACTCCCTAGTTGCCTAGACAGGACAAAGAAGGATAGAAGTGATATTGTGAATACTAAACAATCTCTTCAGTACAGCTTTTTGGCTGGGAAAATGTAAACCTTTTTCTGCTAGCTTTGCAAATGTATTCTTTCAGTTATAGTGGTCAGCACAAAGAAAATGATTATTGAAGAACACAGATAGGAAAAGGATTTGTAGATCTGCTCTATTTATTGACTATTTATTTGAAGAATGACAATTGCAGACTATGACAGTGGTCAGCATTCAAGACTGAATGGATGCAACTTGTTTTAATTGAAATTATAAGGTAATTTTATAGTTCCATCATATCAGATGATTTCATTTAGCCAGAGGCTCATATTATAGACTACTTGTTTCCTAAAAGATTTTGACAATCTGATTTTATGAAATGGTTGTCTTGGTAACCCATTCACTTTGCTACCATCTACAAAAAAGCAAATGAGAAATCAGTTATCTGGCGTGAATTGTTTCTTAAATCTTCCACCACTTGCTTGTTTTTATTTTTTGTGTTAGATAACATACAAAGTGGAACCACGAACAAGTTAATACAAATATGTAATATGTAACCCTGAATAATGCTGTCTGTATAGCTCACAGGAAGATAGATATACTATCCTCAATTACATAGTATATAATTCACAGGGGGGTTAATTATAAGCTCTTCAAGGCAGTGACCCCATTTTTGGAGACATCTGTAAAGTGCCAAGCATAATAATGGTACCATCTGAATACAAACACAAAAGCTCTGAAAAAATAATTTATGAAATAGAAGGTAAATTTCCATTTGCTCATTATAGATACATACATATATACATATATGTATCTATAATGCTCTCCTTTATTTGCTTACTTACCTAATGGTTATTTTTGTCAAAATACATTTGCCTAAACTGATTTGTTTATATCATGTTTTCACCTTATGTACTATGATTGAGTATCTGTAGTATGACTGAGCATTTGTTTTTATAAGGCACAGTATTTTGGGAGGTTTATATGCCACAGGAAAATTTGAATTTTTTACAAAAAATGTAAATGACAGAAAGGTTATTGAAAATTATCAGAAAATGTTCTGTTATGAGTTGACTAAAATTATATGAAATTAGGGCATTTAATGTCAGGGTTAGCAGCCTTCTTGTATTCAGCCTCGAAAGAATAGCTCAGATCAAATATAGACACACAGGAATTTTCAGTTTTGGGAAAGCAAATTTGAAATGCACTGAGAAGTATAGTTAGAATATGATAAATGAGCAAGAAGATTCTGCCAAAATGGAACACAACTGAACAGTCTTAAAAAACACACTGGTTAAGGCATAACTGATCACATTTCCAAGTGAACAGAAAGAGAGAAACAGGAAAAAAGCCATGTGCCTTCATGGTAGAAGTAAAGATGTAAGGCTGAGAAAAAAACATAGCTCCCAAAAAATAAATGAAAGCAATGAAGCAATGTGTCAGCATTAGTTAAACTGGAAAGGAGGAAAATAAGAAAAGCATAAATGGAAAATTAATTCATTTTTATAAAAGGTTTAGAGGATTTATGAAAAGCCTGGGGACATTGTAATGAGATAAAGAGAAAATAAAACCAATATTAGAAAAGGTAGGGAAAGGTAGGTAAAAGGAATGAGGTATGGGGATTTGTTTGTTTGTTTGTTTGTTAAGAAGAACTGAGCCCTATATTGTAAGGTTTACTTACTTAAATTTTTAAATTATATTTTTGTTTTAGAAATTTAAACAAAAGTAAGCCTTGATTTTCCTCTTTCTCTCTTTTCTCCACAAATTCCCACAGGAATAGTAGTTCATAAGAGTTTAAAAAAAAAGAAAAAAAATACTTTCACATGTGAGGCAAAAGATTTGCTTTCTTGGTTTCATTGCGACAGAGAACAGATTTCATTTTCTACTGCTTTTTTCCTGAGATGTTGTTTGGGCAAGTGGTTATAAAGGTGTGATGCAATACAAGAGTTCAGGATCAGCTTTTCTTAGGTCATGTGTGATACCTTACCTTAGTTTCACATGGTGTTTTTTTTTAGTTTGTTTTTTGTCATAAATGTCAGAAATTGTCATGATTTCTCTTTATATGCAATCTTTCACTTTTCAGTTCTAAATCACTGGAAACCAATAGAAACTGAAAAGGGGAAGGTGCTGTAGGAACAACATTTGCATAAATTTAGTCTTCTCATTGTTCAAGGTTTTACAATTAATTCATAATATTCAGTCTCTCAGTCTGAATATGACAGGCAGATTGCAGAACACTAAGCATTTATTCTCTAATAGTTGTAGTCACTCTGTGTAGTTTAACTCTGGCTGGTGGTTTGTGGATTGCTTTACTTCCTGCATTCTGTTCCCATAACTCTTGTGGTGAAGATCTCCAATATTTACGGAGTTCCAGAGTGTCCCAAATCTCACTCAAGTCACTTTTGCTTCTCCTGACCACTGCTGTATCAGCTTTTATCTGTCCTTTTTAACTTCAGTGAGGTCCCACTTTGTTACCTGCCGAATACAATGTAGGTGGTATATGTAGGAGCTCCCAAAGCCTTAAAAGCTTTCCGTGCTCTTCCTGTGACAAATTTCTTGCTATTATCCATTCTCTGAAATAATATTTTAATTTAATTAAATGATGAAAAATGCAGGTATACACAATTATTTATATAACAATTAAATCAGGCAGTAGGGCTCCAAGTTATTAAAGGTGCTTAGGTAAAGAATGGTAACAAAATATGCTCTTGGATATTAATGTGGCTGTATCATAACACAGCTCTTCCTCTTTTTTCTTCATCTGTCTTTGTTTCCTTCTTGATCAAATGATAGAGATAATTTCAGCATTTTTTCATGCCTTTTCTTTGTGTTCAGATTTAATTATGTGTATTCTTTCAAGTCTTCTCAGGTTTAATCTTTTTTTCTGAAATTCCTTCATTTGTTTCATACAGTGGGATAAAACTGTCATTTAGTGTGACAACGAGCTTGAACTTTTACTTTCCCCAAATTCTTCTTTTGGTGAAAACCACCCACATTCCGTGAAAATCTTACTGCCAGTAGCATTATCATAGTAGGGAATTTTCAAAGTCCCTCATATGTATTTTTCTGTGTTGTTTACCTTCCCTTTTGGTATTTCTCCACAAAGCACCAGCAGTTTTTAGATCACTATGGGCACACAAGTCATGTGGGAATGTTGTGCACAGCTGGCTGGGAGCCCAAAATCATTGCTCTGTGGACTTGCTGAATAGGAGAAAATCCTGGTACAGCCTGGGCACATGGCTGTACATTACGTTGTGTGGTAGGTAAGGTTTTGGCTTTAGGCACAGATGGATAACATGAACACATAAAAATTTTATGCTAATATTAATAAAATAATAATTGTAAAATGTGGAACATGTAATACAAGATGACATGTGGTGGATTAAACATATTAATATTCATTTGGAGAGATCATTGGTACGCAGTGAGATATCCTGCTGATGGTCTTTACACCACTGCCTCATGTATATATTATCTCTTTCTTCCCCTTAATGGGCCAAATTTTCCAGTGTCACAGAACCTTACTTTCCTGATCAGCTAGGGATCTAGAATAGATATGTAGTTCTGGTAACTTCATTTCTGGGATGTATTTTAGGTTTTAGAAGAATTTTTGAGGTGAGTCTTTGTAGTGGTGCTGAGTTTGAAAAAAACAATGGTAGTTGCATCCCTTTCACAAGGCTAATTATTGCCCCCCAGATATGTAAATATGTATCCATTTCTTTTGCATGACAGATTGCTAATTCTACTGATTAAAAGTGTCAGCAGAAGAAGCTTAGGTAATAGAAATAAAAACGCCACAAATCTCTGTTGCTTTCTGGGTTACACAGTAATCAGGAAAATGAAGACTAAACAAATATTTATAATTGATACTCAGCAATGTCTCTGCCTTACTTTCTTGCTTATCTTGGAACTCTATAAAGCTTATGAGATAATTTATGAATATTTGTCCTTCTGTTGTAAATTTTCTTGAAGGGAAACAATTTGTGTTTGAGAGAGGCCAATTCCTGAATGTGGGAGTAAAAGATCCCCATATATTCCTGACACTCCACTAACCTTCTATGAGTGGCATACTGCAGGCCTTAGGGAGGAACTGAATTTCCCAGATTGCAATGATTTGCCATGAAGTAACTCAATAGGTACAAACAGAGGTTCAAGTTAGCTGTATGTGGATGCTGCAGGAAACCTGAGATGGATTTGACTTAAGTGTCAAATTATTTTAAGCTATTAGGTGTATACCTAATAGCTTAAAATTCTGTTATACTGAAATGCTACGGCAGACTGCTCATAGATTCCAGTGATTGTCCAGAAGGAAAAAAAACAACCCCCCCAAAAACCACCAGAAAGGTAATTTACATTTGTATAAGTTTATGGATGGCAGAATGAATTTCCATTTTGTTCTAACCACATGATGGTTAGAACAAACTAAAAGTTTGGCTCTCTAAATTATGTGGCGGTCATTTGTCAAGCTCGTGGAGTCGCGGCTCAATGTGATTTCATCTGGATGCATCAACACTCTCCCTTAGCTGGCATACACCTCTCATGCAGAGACACCATCAAGAAAGCCTTAAGGACAAAATAGTTGCCTTTCTGGAATACCTGGCCTTGAAAAAATAATTAATTTTATCTATAAAAGCTGTGAGAAAATTCCTTTAATTGCAGAGAATGGGTCAGTCAAATTAAATTACAAATTCAATATAACCTGGAGTTAATGAACTGTGATATACAATGAAAGTGAAAGCCTCTTTTAGGACTTAAATGAGGTTCTTATGACTGAAAGCTTTTCTTGTATTATTCATGTTGCAACTTTGGAACTGTATTTAAATCTTTTGTCGTTGTCCTTTAAGTTATGTATTTGAGCATCACTTGCTTCTCTTGATTGTTTCGTATCTAACATTTGTTATGTTTTTCAAGGAGCTCTATTTTGAAAGAACACAAGGTCTCATTATGCAAGCATCTACAGGTGGGCAGATAGTCTTTTGCACATGGGGCTGAGCAAAACCCTTAACAACAGCTGAAGGGTCTATGTTCACACCTCCCTATCAAATTTGCTAATGTTTGAGTGGAGTGAGGGCAAAGGGTGGTAAGAAAAAAAGGTGAAATTAACTGACTGGTACCTACTAGGGCTCTTAGCTGGCACATCATTTGTCCTCAGGCTCATCCAATTAAAATATTCCCCAAAGGAAATAAATTAGTATAAGTTTCTCTGTTCATTCTATTTGGAGAGTTTTTGGAGCGTCTGCAGAGATGCAGCAGCAAGAGAAATCTGAGATGCAGATGTCACTGCTTGAAGATGATTGATTGTGCAGAAGCATGAGTCATTTAGGTAGAGATTTTTTGAATTCCAATAATTGACAGGCTTAGAAGCAATGACTTGATTGTTGTAGCAGAAAGTGGACAGTCACAGAAAGTGGACAGTCCTATGCTCCAAATAGCCAGAAATGCTGGAAATAAAAATAACTTTTTAAAGTATTTTCTCAGGAAGCCTGTGCCAGTTCTTTCCAGAAGGCTCTCAATATATTCTGCAATAAACTGCAGATTCCTATGCACTTCTAAGATCCTACAGCTGTGAAAATCTGAAAATCAGGAGCAGGAGGGCATACCAACAATCACTGTACTCGAGCAGAATCCTGATATGGCTCTGAACTGAATTTCCCCCCAAAGTTCTGTTGTTGCTGCCTTGTTTCATGTTGAAATATGTACATAGAGGAAAAACTGGTAAGTAGTAAATGGTTTAGTATGTGACTAAAATATTATTCAATATATACTTTAATAGAATTCTCTGGTTTGTAAGGCAGAAAAGTTTTAGTGGTTTTTTTTTCTCCACCATTTAAAAATTCTGATTACGTCCAGGCAGGTGATGATGTCAGACTTTCAACAGTACATATGAAAGATTAAGAACATTTTTGCCCTCATTATTGGACTATGCATAAATTAACTCCCATCAATACTCTCAGTGATAATGTGTTGCTTTACTATCTTATCTTGAAGTTCTTGAAGCATTTTAGGGAAGAAATACAAACACTTGCATACCTATAGTCTGGAAAGTACAGTGAGGTATAGTTCACATTATTATCAAACTATAATTTCCACTTTTTTTCTCTTTAGCTGTGTTAAGCCAGAGCTGATGAAACAAGGAAAATTTTTCATATTTTGCAAGGATAATCAAAATGCCTGAAACTATATTTCCTATTTTTGTATTATATAAATACAAAGGGCTTGCAACTAAAAGGTTGAGGTTTCTCTTTTCATATTATGTGGTAAATAGAAAATTTGATTTGCAAACAATGTTTGCATTTTAATGGTTTTCATTGACTTAGATACAGAAATTTTCATTTACCTCAGAATTAGTCTTTATATGGTCATGCCATCCTTTGTGACTTTTATAACTGCACATGCTTTTATGTTTTACAATGTGCATTTATAAAGAGTCTATATAGATACTTTAGGGGATTCAAAAGATCTCTGATGTCCAAAGAAATATACACAAGAGCCCACTGATATCAATGAGTGTATAATTTCTTTGCCAGTATTTTTGACAGTCAGTATTTCATTGGAAACCTCCTATTTATTTATAAGTGCTTTTTAAAAAAAAAAAACAAACCAAAACAATCCACTGTACTACCACACATCCTGAGTTCTAAATTTCAATAAAGGAAATGAAGGCATGCCTTATAGGAAAATCTCATACAAGTAGTTTGTGTTAAAGAGAATTTGTATTCTAGTCATATCCCAGTGGCAGCTGAAATGAACTCAAATGATTTCAGGCTTAAAGCTCTGCTGGTTGCAGCTTGTCTACAGATTTAGTCATTAAGTAATTGTGGATAAATTGTAGTAACTGCTACTTCTGAATTTTTATATATTGAACATTGGAGGAGAATCCATTTGAATAAATAAGCATTAAAAATTAGTTAAATTTTATTTATATTAAAAATATAATTTGTCCATTATGCCTATGCTGGTGTTTACTGACTGACAGACTGACACTGAATTTACATTTTGTTCCAGCTTTATTGGTATGACTCAAAATCTTAAATAATTTTTACTTGGAATTTCTATTTAATAAATTAATTGCTAATTCAGTATCTTACAGAAATATGAATCTGCTGCTTCTTTCTCTTCATTAATGCTAGATAAAAAACAGATTCAATATTTTCATGGTTTACATCATAACTTGCCATCTGATCATTGAAGTTCAAGACTATGACCATGAGTGACTTCTATGAACACAATGATAGTTCACATCTATTTATGTGGGACAAGGAATCAACTACCATTACCAGAAAAATCCGTGAATGTAAAATAAAACGCAAAATAATCCTCAAGTTTACTGACTGCAATTTTATTCCTTTTCATTGCCATCACTAAGCAGATTCTCAGTTTGACAGTATCATCAAGATTGAAAAAAGCCTTCATAGTCCATCAACACAGCACCACTACAATCTCCCCTAAACCATATTCCCAAACTGAATTTGTATTGGTCCCTAATGAAGACAAATACCTGTAAACTCTGGTAGGTTTATTTTGTGTGGAAGAAGGAAGTACAGATGACCTTGTGTTGGGGGTTAGATTTGTTTCTTTTTCAGTCATAGAATTTTTTCCCATGAGTTGCTAGCAGACTAACCACTGGGTGTTTGACTAAAACAAAGTTGCCAAAGGAGATGGGTCTCTGGGAGTTTCCCCTCAGAGAAGGGATATAATGTGAGGTTTGGGAGAAGTAAAAGACAGGGTTGGAGGCAGCTTCGCCCTCTTGCTCTCGGTATCAGGGAGGACAGTCAAGCTGCCCCTCGCTGCAGGAGGAGTTCCCAGCCATCACCCTGCCTCTGCCTCATCCTGGGAAATCTACCGTCATCTGCTCGTGTACCCGNAGCAGATACCTGTCTTTCAAACCAAGACACGTCGCCCCTGATGAGTGACAGCTGTGTTAATTACCCAATACAGCCTCGCCCCTGATGAGCCATTGCTGTATCCAATAAAGATAAGCGTGATAAAAGACAGTGGGTTGGCTGGTGAGGATTACAAAGGAGGAAGAGCCTTGAGGAGGAGAGAGCTAGAGATTCGTGAAGAAGAAGGATTCTGGGCAGAGAGAATCACTTCTGTGCCGTTAGTCTGGGTCTGCAGCTGGAGCCTGTTTGTGGAACCTGCAGTCACAGTCTAGCTGGGTAACAGCCTGCAGTCACAGTCTAGCTGGTAACAGCCTTCAGTCAGAGTCTGCAAACTGATGCCTGCAGTCATAGTTTAGCAGGANAGCTGGGTAACAGCCTGCAGTCAGTCCGCAAACTGATGCCTGCAGTCATAGTTTAGCAGGAAATAACCAGTAGTCAGAGGCTGCAAGGGAAACCTACAGCAGGAGCTTGCTGCAGCCAGAGTCAGTGAATAGTTAGAGTAGAAGTTAGAGTTAGGATGGCTGGGCTAAAGAGGAATAAATCAGGACTCCTTTCATGCTGTGATAATTACGATGTCTTGTCTTGGCTCATTTCTACCCCTCTAACAAGAGGGCTGCTGCCACAATTTTGGTGTGAGGGGTTTTGTTTTGTTTTGAATTACAGATTTTTGTTCCATGGTGATGCTACATGTCAGAAAGGCTCAAGCAGGCAAGAGGAATAATCAAGGAAACCTGTAGTATTGCTAGTGTTTGGGATTCTTACTTGATTTTCTCTGAAGCTTTTTTTGAAGCTGCATTTCCATTAAAAAAAAAAGACTTGTTGCAGAAATACAATGATTACAAATATTTGAAGGCTTGATGATGTGAATGAAGCTGAAGCAACTGGCATCAAATAGTATATTGTTTTCATTAGCCTCTATTCTTTCTTCTTCAATATTTGGAGACAGTTTAATTCTAATGTTACACTAAGGTTTCTTTTCAGCCTTAATTCCTAGAAGAAAATGGCCTTGCATCATAAGTGTTGAATAGGCTGCCCTTTCCTATAGTTATGGTTTTCAGTTAATGGAAGGGATATTTTGGCCTTCATCAGATATTTAATGGGTATAAAAACATTCAAGCACAATTGGCTATTGCAGCTCCTGTCTGTATGATGTGAATTTATGAAGAAATGAATATAGCAATAAATGAAGGAGTTTGACACTACTAGATGGGGTTTGAGGCAGAAAATTGTTCCAAAATCTTCAGATCAAAATAGTCCAAAATATGAGTGTTACAGCTGAGGACATACATAGAAGCTTTTCTGGCTGTTTTTTTAAGTCCTGCTGTGTATTTGTTGCAGAGCAGGTAGCATTGTGGTTTATTAAATTTTTAAAAGTGAAGCCTGAAGTCTTCAGCATCAAGAAATTTATATATGATAGCTTTTATCATGTATTGTTCATGCTAAAGAACAATTTTTTAATACCCCGAAGTGCAAATCAGCCTGTACAAATCCATATTGTTTATGTCCTATTGTGGTTTCTGAGCATCCTAGAGATTTCAGTATCTCACTTGTCTGTATTACCAACTCCAAATCCCCAGCCCAAGCTTTTCCTTTCTCTTGAAGGATTCAGTGTCTTTGTCTTCTATTTTAACAATAGATGCCAAGGCTTTCTCATCATTCAGAATTTTTCAAAACAATTTGGCCTTATGCTGCCAGTAGATTTCCCAGTAATGGGAAACAACTGAAATTACTGTTCTCCCAGTAATGGGAGAACAGCTGAAAAACTGTCCCATATAGTGAAGCCTTTTTCTAGGTTGCAGCTAGAGAGAGAACTCGATAAAGCAGTTCTTCCATGAGAATATGATCTTGGGCTGTAGAGGTGAAATTGCACTCTATGATCTTCTGGAAATTCCTCTGGAACTGATTGCTGGTTCCAGATCTCACCTTGCATTTACTATGATTTTTTTAATAAACAAAGCAACTGCTAAAGTTTCAGTTGTCACTTCCTGGATCTTTTAGGAGGCAGTAGAGGCTATACCACCTTTGATATCCTCTATTACAATATGCCTATCTTGCGACTCTAAAATAATGACAATTTTTTTACAGTAGTTTACACTAGATCTAACCCCTTCAAAGGGATTATGAAGACTTCTCTCAGGCCAAGATATTATTATTATCTTGATAGGCCAAAATATTAGTAATATTTGGAGATTAGAATAAATTAAATTTACCAATAAAACCAAAATACAATCTGTTTTTAATCTGTGTTACCTCAGCTAATACAATAGATGAATGCTGGTGTTAAAGCCCATAGAAACTAGCAGTACACTATTTGGAAGTATAGGTGGATAATTTCTTGCCTCTTACAGTCTATATTTCTCACCTTCTTTTAGGCTGATTTTAGAAAGGGAGATTTGAAACATCAAGAAACAGGTCTCAGGAAGCTGTTTATTTATTAAAATTTAGCTAGGGATAAGAGAAGAGCTTTCCACTCTCTCGTTCTTTTCAAAATAATTTCAAAGTTTTAATATCTTTTGCACCAGCCATGTGAAGGAACATTTTGAAGGAACACCCCAAATACCATTCTGCAGTAATTGTAGGGAAATTCTTGAGAAAATTATGTTTTGTTTTACTATAGAAATGACTTACAAATAAAGAAAACAGAAGACCAGTGAGGTCTGAAACAATACTTTATTTCTTGCTTAACTGAAAAGAAATTTTGTTTTTGTGGACTATTCTTCATCATTTTAAAATCAAGGAGGATGTATTACTGTTATGTTTAACTGTGTTGTAGTAATTAGTTGTTTAACAGCCCTGGCTGTGTGGCTATAGGAATCCATGTATCTATAAAATTATTAATATAAAAAATGGGGTTTTTTTCAAATTTCCAGGAGTATGTTTTTCATTCAGGTAATTATCCCAAATACTATGTTTCATTGTTGATTTGTAAGATCTTGGATATCCATTTTTTCACCCTGGTAAAGTCCTCAGTTAGTGGGTGTAGAGATACTTAGAATTGAAAATATTTGCCTGGCTAAAGAAATATCTTTAACCTGAGAACTTGTTTAATTACTCATTTATGCTTCATAAGTGGTTAGTGATGAAATGTTCGCATATGAAATGTGCGAACAAATTATGTGTTTTCCCCCTAGCTTTGCCTTTATTTTCCTCTGTGTTTCCACACTATATGAATTTCATATTTCAATTTCTTGCTACATAGTATGTCAGATATGTCCTGTTCTTATAATTCATGACATTATATAAATATTGATATATTTCAGTAATTTTCATATTTAAAAAGAAATTAGGAATTATAATAAATAACACATTATTTAAAGCAAAGGTAAAGAATATCTGTTGTCATGGGATTTCCTGATGAGGATACCAGAAAGCTGATATAAGGACACTGGGCATGACTAATTTCTCTTTGATAGTAGTAAATGGCCTAGTTAGATTTTGGAGGCCTCTTCTTTCTCATTTTATATCATATGATAGAATTTAAAATCTGCACATCTTAAATATTGTGTACTGTTATTTATATAGCAGTTCTGGGAAAATCTACTGTTCCATTTTGGATTAAAGCAAGCAAACAAAGCTGGTGCAAAAGAATAAAGGGGGAGAAGGGAGAATTCATTCTAGCATATATTACTCCTATGCTTGCCTCATGTCATCTACCAGAACACTACAATTCAGTGTCATCAAAGAGCTCAGACTGGAAATAGCCCATATACTGTACCAACTTGATGGGTTGCCACGTTGTGTTTTTTAATTTTGTAAAAAGAAGGAAAATTTTAGCATAAAATCTGCTTGTCACAGTTTATGAGGTAATAGGAGCTACAGCTGTGCAGACCATGTTGTGACCAATAGATCTGCTTTGAGCAGTCACTGAGAACACATATTTTGTTGAAGAAATCAAAGAAAATCTATGAGAAGCTGTGTCATACTCAAACCAATACAGAGATAATATAAAGACAAAGAGATTATGTGATCAAATTTTGCTAAAACTCTAGTATCTGACCATTGGTTGAAGACAAAATATTGGTCAGTTAAGCAAGCTCATGCTTTAGTCTTGAATAGGCCAAATGGAGTCATGAAGAAAGAAGATAACCCTTAAAAGTCTTCTGTGTTCATCTAGGGAAGAATAAAATTTGATACTATCTTTGGGAGAAAGCTCCTGTTATATATAATACTTTCCTTTATAAACAGAAAAGAACAATGCCTATCTTTTTGATGTATGCAAAACAAAATTTAAGACTCTACCACATTTATGGATGCCAAGTAGATCCTAGAAGTTTATATTCTTTGCAAAATTCCAAGACAGTTGCATTTCTGAAAGATGCTGACAGAGAAGACTCGGTATTTAAACAAGTATCAAGCTTTTTCTGTATTTAAACATTTTGACACAGGAAATAAAACTGTAGCCTACTGTCTCTGAACTTCATCTCTATTTCCTTCTGATACTGAAGTTCACTTTTGTTCTTTCACTTTTTTTCTTTTCCTGTACATCTTGCTATCAGAACATATGCACACAAAAGAGCAAATTAAGTAGTCAAAACTTCTTTGCATATATATTTCAATATTTTTAACTTGGTAAAAAAACAGGGGCTTGAAGAAGCTTTTGTACCAGATTTATGCCGTCAAATTCAGTTTGTTACAAAGTATGTTGGACAATTTTTTGTCCCTGAGGAGATCAATGAACTTATGACTCAATTCTGACTGAATCAGTGCTCAATGTATTAACAATATATTTTTAGCTCTTTAGAAGAAGCGGAAAAGAAGACACTCAAACATTTTTATTTGCAAAATTTATTCAGATGTAATTCTTTATATACATTGACATTTTTCCTCACTTTGACTGGGTTCTTTGTCTTAAGAGAAATTATTGACAGCAGTTTTAACCTGTGCTTCCCTGGGAACAAGTGCCTTGGCAGCTGGCCATTGTAACAGATTTGCTGGGTGATATGCATATTCTATACTGATCTTGCCAAAGCCTGGTGTTTCAGATGCTGCTTCCTTTTCAAGAGCAGGTGTTCATTTATTCCACATCATTCTGCAACCTTGGCAGATGAGATAAAATTCAGAACTAGTGTAAGAGAGCTCACTGATCCAACTCCATAGAAATAAATCTTAGCACTTGGAGCTTGAAGCAGAAAATCCAGAAAGAGGCAGAGTGTAAAGTAGTGAAGTAGTTGGTTGGGTTTAGAAAAAAATAGTGACTTATACATGGACATACTACCATATTAATTGTCTGGATTCTGCACTTCTCAACGGAATATGACAATGTTTTTTCTGGACAGGAATCTTACAGTAATAACAAAAATCTCTTTGCAGAAATAGTTGTATCTGACTGCAATAGTTTCATTCTTGGTTAAAAACCCTCTCATTTCCTCTCTTATTTTCTTGTACTTTTAATATATTGACTTATCAAAGTTGTTTAATATGTGTAATTACACATAATGTAAACAATCAAAATCCATCCCTAGAGCAAAACACATGCATGGGATCTGATAGCAAAACTGTGCTTGAGAAAGGAATGTGTGCTAAAACCCCCTAAAATAAGGAAAACATTTCCAGCCTGTAGTTCTATGGCTATTGTACACTTGAGGGAAGTAAATATTTGATGAGTTTCATACTGTAGTAAACTCTATTTTCATTTACTTTCATTGCCACCACCTCTGTTCCCTTGCTTAGAAAATAGTAAAGGCATTTTATATTTAAATTACTCCCCATTTGTACAGATACCTAAACCAGCTACGGAAAACCTGTCTTGTGCATTTCTGTATTCGTCCCATGGTCAGTGTAAATGTTTGAAAGCTGTTCATCAGACGTACATCAGAAAAATAAACAATTGTGGATTTTTAAGCCTCCTGAGAGAAAATAGGCTTACTATAAAAGCTGTAAAGTATGTAAATAAAATAAAATTCAGTTAGAGCCACCTAGCTGACCTACTGTGTAGACTGAAGGATTTTTGTGATGATTCAGAATCATATCACAATTATACAAGAAAGAGCTATGTATTTTCAGAGGACCTACTGTAAAATGATGGTGCATTTAAAGGGAGGAAGAAACAAGAAGCTAAAATGTGACTGCAACTCTTGGGGACATTTCTGATCTTGCTTCATGCATAAAATATCACTTTAGGTATTCTTATCAGTGTACACTGGAGAGGATGCAGGCCAGCAACCGAGTGGGTTTCTCAGGTGGATTATGGAGCCTGTGTTGCTCTGTGATGGCACAACTGCTCTGGTGGAGATACCTGATCTTACTGCTGTGCATTTCTGTGTGATTTAAAATTGCAGAAATTTGCTGTCTCAAAATAAATTTAAGTTCATCAAATCATGAAGAATTAGCAATAGTTCTCTGAAAAATAAATATCAACTTTCTGAAATAGATTTTCATCTCTCCTTTGAATGTAACCACTAGCCAAATCTTTGTGTTCTGCTGTTTTTAAACAGACATTCCAGTGTATAAATGACAAAAGTTCCTCCAAAAAACATGCTTCTGTGAAATATTTTATTCCTATTGAACTTGCCTCTTTACAATGACTTTTTAAGTTAAAGAAAATGACTGATCAGCCCAACTCTTGTTAAGAAAAAAAAAAAAATCCATTATTTTTAGATTATCAGCAAGATTGCAATCTTTTCTTTGATGGTTTAAGACAGAAACAGTTCTAGGTATCAGCACCATACTAGCATTGACTTCATAGTGATATACTTCTACATTCTGGAATCCTTTCTCTTGATCTGCAAAGAAGTGGAAAAAGCTAAAACACAGCGTAGTGGAAGACACGACCATAGATTTGGAAATGCAAACTGCGTGATAGAAGTAGGTTGTAAGGTTTTAACTGATTTTGGCAAGCACTAAGTTCATATTTTGTTGCCAGTGTCATTGTAAGTTTGTTTCTCACTTATTGAGATGAAGATGTATTGTTTTTTGCTAGAAGATTCTTAAAATTCTTATACGTTTCTTATGTAAAGAACTCACAGCACATTAAATCCCTGGTTGCTCTGAACATTTGGAATCTTTGAAAGATATTTTTTTAGAAGTGTTTATTTTTAAATTTTATTTTAAATAACAGTATAAATCACGGTTCTGCAATTTCAACAGTATTCTAGTCTAACTTGTTTCTTAATGCAGGTTAGCTTTCTTTTTGTTCAGTTGTCATTTTTTACTGATCCTATTTTTACAAACTTCTGCATTTGTCTTGTCTTTTTAATATTAGTGCACTGATAACTACAGAAATATTCATCTCAGGAGGACCTGTAATGTGCTGCTGCTGACCTTTAAAAGATCCAAGCTTTTTTGGATAGTAGTCAAGTGGAGATTTTCTTTATTCCTCAGAAAAGACATACTTAGAGGTCTTGAGAACAGAAACCAGAAATTTCTGTTGGTCAATTTTGTGTGTGTAACGTGTTCAGGAAAATAAAACTTCTGTATATGTTTCTAATGAGGAATTATAATCTTTTTTGTCTTTGCAAAAAGGTATGTTTCTAATGAGTAATTATAATCCTCTTCTTTTCAAGAAAATATGTGAGTAGATTTTTTTTTATCAGAAAAAATTAACTGGAACATACTCAGTGGTTCCTGAGGCCCATCTGGCATTGGACACCAGTAGAATGGCCAGGAATAGCTTTTCAGGCTGGGAAACTGTATGTGTGGCATTGTACCTTAACTGCATGAGAAATAAATGTTGCACCAGACTCCCAGGCATTGTGCCGGGTATTTACTCTGATTTAAAGCTGCACATGGAACAGAACATGAACAAACACTTTGGTGATACTTAACTGTCCTAACTTTAGGTGTGTGGGAGTGGGCATCATCTAGAAAATGAACTGTCTTCTTTTTTTAATGCAATTTTGGAGCCCATTCAGCCAGCATAGCTCTTGAAAAGCTTGTTGGTAGGAGTCTTTCAAGCTGTAGTAAGGTTTAAAATAAAAAAGGCCCAAGCAAAAAAACAACCAAACTACAAAAAAACCGTCAGTAGAGCTGCAAATTGTTCCATGCTGAAATACCATCTGCTCTCCAAGAGAAAGGATTTTTTACTAGAATGCAGAATGTTTGGATGAAGATGCACCCTGCTGCATGTTTTGCAGTTTTCCTTTGCTTTATTTGCCCTACCATTTTAGACACTTTCCTAAGTCTTTGACTTCTTTATTAAATATTAGTTGAGTGGATCTG
This sequence comes from Cisticola juncidis, assembly GCA_013400215.1. Taxonomy (NCBI): domain Eukaryota; kingdom Metazoa; phylum Chordata; class Aves; order Passeriformes; family Cisticolidae; genus Cisticola; species Cisticola juncidis. The sequence goes on along the minus strand of VXBR01010897.1, from coordinate 187,297 downwards.
AAATGTACGCTTTCTGTCTGAAGGCATGGCCAAGGGTTAAAAAGATTCTTAGGTTCTTTATCATCATCTAAAGTATTATATTGACCTTTTCATGGCTCTTTAGAGCGATTTTCCTCAGAAAGTGCTATTTGAGAAAACAGAAGAAAGTATTTTAAGGTCATTCAGATGAGCTCACTTAGACATATTGCCATTTGTGATTTGTGGAAATGAGCAGTTTCTGTCATTAGGGGACATATACTTGAAAATTCATCAGGATTTTTTACTGAGCTTACTGGAGTTTCTTGGCAAAATGCAGTGCCAACCTTCATGTATTTGTGTTATCCTAACCTACAGAAAAGTTGAGTTTGTGTGAGGTCTGATGAAAAAAATCACACTGATTTAGCCATGTTCTGCTGGTCCTCTCTTGTCAGAATTTTAAGTGTATGAAAGTTAGATTTATTTGCAAACATAAGGTGAAACTGTCTGTTACTTTGTAACCAAATATTTAGGAAAAAAGCAAGTATCTTCTATATCGGCAGCAAATACAAGTTTCTAGTTGTTATATTTGTCAATTTATGGAAATCAAAGCTTTTTTCTTTGCCTTTCTCTCCAAGAAGAACTGTCATTTCATGGAAATTTATTTGCATAAAACTGTACATTTACTCATATCATACAAATTGCTTTGTACTGTATATGTGTCATTCTTTCATGGCTCAGAGCCTAAGCAAACTTAAAAAAACAATCCAGTGGTAAATTTACTGATTCTAAAGATGGATTTCTGGAGGGCACTGTATGTGATTGCAGGTAATGCTTACTACACTTTATCCAGAAGGCCATTGGTTTATAAAGTGAGTTTAGTGAGTCATAGGAGAAACATTTGCACCCAAATATCACCAAATGATTAAAAAGAAGAAAAGTAGTGTCAATTTCATCTGTATTACCTTGTGTCTTGTATTACCTGCTCTCTTGGCTTACTCAAGGACTCCTTCAGTTTCTGATTTGCTTGTTGAAATTCTATTTAAAGGTCTATGTAAATAGTGTGAGAATTTTACTTCACTCAGACTCTTCAATAGTCTGTAAAGCTGAGTCCACTAGGAGTGGCCTGAATTTTCAATTTACCAAGTTTGATAAATAAAGTTTTGTAGTGTTTCCCATAGAGAAAAGCAAATAATTCCTTTTTCCCAATATCTGTATTTGGCTATGTAAACTCTCATTAGCTTGTAATGTTGAATAAGAGTAGGGAAAGACACGTTATGTAACTGGAAAAGGAAGATGTTGCCTGTGCTGTTTATAGTGCCCACATATGTTATTATGTGGAACCTAGACAGTAATGTCTGTTTGGATTCTTTGAGGTGTAATATGTAAGATAATTTTGTACCATTGCTGGAACTCTAAATATTTACTCTTTATTGTACTCAGTAAGTACACACCTGCTTCCCTGACTATGCATGCTGCATCCACACTGAGATTTGTCCACCAGGAGCTCTCCAGCTATTCAAAAAATCTACTGTACTCACAGAACTCAGTGAGTTTTGTTAGCTACTCAAGGGAATAATTTACTGTAAATTGATTTTTTTTCCATCATCTCTTTGAAAGATTTGTACTTGGCCAGGAATGAAATCCCTGGAGGCAGCTGAATTCTTTTTCCCTGTGCTGGTGTCTAGCCTGTAACCTAGCCTGGTTAATACTATCCCATGGTTGAAAGCTGATTGGCAAAACCCATGTAACCCAGCAATATACTCCTTGCATTAAAACAGAAAAGAATGTCAGGTTCTATTTTTTTTAATAAGAATTCAGTGAATTGACAAAGTGGTCTGAGCACCTTTCCCATGATATTTATCTACAGCATGTGGAATTAATCAATTATAATGGTTACAATAGCAGTTAGAATACTTTTCATAGTGCTCCTTGATGACATTTGCCTGCAGCATACAGAACTCTGAAATCTTCACGTGGGGAGAAGATTATTGATTGGGAAGAGAACTTTTCATGCATTCATCTGCTCTCAGGCACTGCTAGATTTGGCTCTGTGTAATGAGAAAGACTAAAGCATTTGTTTCAGTAAACTAAGAAAACAGTGCTGCAAAACCATACCAACAGTGTTGCAATGTTAACAGCAAAGTATTTACAATTACAATATTTTTGTAACCTTATAGTCACGTGTTGTTTGCGGTTTGCTCCTGGATTTTGTGTTTTAGCTAACACAGAATATTGCAACTTTCCATCTTAGATAACATCCCGTTCATAAAATGGAAATTCTCAAATTAATGTTTTTTCAATTAAGTAGTAAACCAGTGTGCTGGTTTCTGCTGTTATGTATGACATCTTGGTGTAACCCTCATCAAAATGTAAATGCCAATGACTTGCATATTTCTCTTATACATAGTTAATGGTTTAATCTTCACCTTGTTTGTAGGCTCTTCATGTTCTTGACATTTAAGTAGAGTATGTGGTGTTCACTTAAATTTCAGTATTTTAGTCTACTTCATTTCACATGCATTGAGGATTTGACCTGCAAAACAGCTCTCTTCCAAATGCTTGGGTACCTCCCTATACAATGTTTACTGCTCTCAGTTTCAATTCCTGTCTTGCATGTTCAGAGAAGGCATAGTGCAGCTACTTGGCAAGTGAATCAGAATAAGCTTGTCTAGAATTCCGATAACATATGTAACTACAAATGAAAAGTTCAGAACTCTTCAAATACCACCAGGTAGAACAGGTTATGCAAGAAGCAAAGTAGGCAAGCTTTCTAATCTTTGTTTAGAATCCATTGGAAAAAAAACAGAAATGGAGATTATATAATTAACCAAAGCCTGCTCCCATCTTGTTTCTTCAAAGTCTAAAAATAAAAGGAGCATCACTTGTCTGCTCTGTATACTAATTCTCTATCCTGAAACAGCTAAAGTTTTGAAATCTCAGTTTATTGTATTAGTTTTTAATTCAGAGAAATCACTTAGCTTTATTAAAAAAAGTGTATCCTAATTTTGGCTTTATTATAATTTTTATATAAAAAGAGATAAAGAAATAAAGATAGCTTAAATTTACAAATCCACTCGAAAATGCTAAAATATTTTAAAAGCAAATAGACCCCCCCCAAAACTTAAAAAAAATTTGTGAAAATCATAATGTCCCTTCCAAAAGATTGGCTTAAAGGAACATTTTTCTGAAAAGTTTGAGGTAAGTGGATGAAAACATTGCTCAAAATACATGTTAAAGTAGGCAAAACTCATCTGCCTGCCTGTATAGCTCTGTGCAATTCCTTCACTACCTCAAAAATAAGTGTAGTGGCAGTCAAATAAATTAATTATCTATTTGCCGTTCATATGGATGACATATCACAAAGAATCTGTTACTTATATTTTAAAAATTTTGTCTATAATCCCATAGTGAGTGCTGTGACTGTGACCTGTTATCACAGTGCAGCAGCTGTTGAGTACAACACAGCTTTGTTTTCACATGTGAACAATGAGTTTCTCATGAAAATGTAGGTGAAGGTGTGTCTGGAATAATGACATTTTAAAGCTTTCTAGAAATCCCAGACAGAATGGCCTAGAAATAATTGCCATGGACATAAAAAATGATACAGTAGAAAAGACGTATTTGCATTGTTTTTCAAAAACCCCAGAGTTTAACCTAAATTAAGTTGTATAAACACCTATACATAAATTGGTATGAATATACATATATCCATATCTTTCACATTAAGAAATTATTTTTCCTTAAGAGTGTTTGTCTTCTTTTTTTTTTTTTTTTTTTTTTTTTCCTCAAACCTCTGTCTGTTGACCTTTTCACTTCTCTACTTTTTTATTTCCCAAGAGTAAAATATATTGTTCCTAGCAGAGTGTTACAATGAGGAGACTGCACAGGCACTTAATAAGACTTCCTGAGACTGTGACCTTTTTTAATGCTAAATGGCTTACCTCTGGAGATAGATGTGCTAACCTAATTTAATTAGCGCAGAACAGCTGCAATGGATTAATTTTGACAGTTTCACATTTAAAAAAATAGCGGTTTACAACTATCACATCTTTAATTTTGGTGAAAAAAATTACACATTTTTATTTCCACTAAAAAAAAATCTTTTTCAAAAAACACATAATGCTAATGGCTTTTTTGAACAGGCCCTAATGTCATTTTGTTCATGTTTATTGAATGAATAGGAAGACTTTCAAATTGGAGATAATGAAATGAAAACAAGTTTATTCACCAAATGTGTCCACAGTCGACACAGGATTTATAGCAGTAATCTTTGGTAAAATAAAACACTTCTGTAAAAGAGACAAATATCTTTTATTTGTATAGAAATAACAATGTGTTCCTAAAATATCTATTCCCTTTCTATAGTGGTCTTGCTTCAAATCACCAGCAAATTTCATAGGATACTTTATATAGTACATCACATTATTACATATAATATGTTAGAAAGATTTCAAGTTCAAACTTTTTGAGAGTATGAGAGAAATAATTTGCATCTCAAAGAAAACCATGCCACTTGAAAATTTTCTGCTTAACTGTAATAAAATAACTACAAATCTTTTAAATAAGAAAAATCCAATATAAATCTTACATACTACAAATATTATTTGAAAGGCTTTGTTTTCACTGTACTAAGTACAGTGTACTAATCCTTCTGTGAAATATTGTTTTGAACTTGTTTTAGTATATCTATAATTTCTATGCAAATGTGGTATATCGTCATGATTTTGCTTTGTTTGATTTCTCTCTCTGGAACTACTTCAGTGAAATAATTTACTGGAAGGTAGTTATTTCTGGCTGTGAAATGTGAGATTAGCAAGCACCCCATCACAGTGTTGTTGCTGTGAAGAACTACAGAGATCTCCAGCTGTTGAGCAAGCTAGCAGAACAGGAGATGCATGAGAAATGAGAAGCAGTCATCATGGATCCTGGCTGCAGGACAGTGCTGCTGTATTTCAGGATTGGCCTGGGTTTTTTTTTGTTTCATGTAAAGCCTTTCCTTTCCTCAGTATTTGGAATTTAGGAAGAACAAAATTTATGATAGAACAGTCTACGGCAAACATAAGCTGTGCTCAACAACTGCAGCATTCCCTATTTTAAAGTTAAGGAATAGGAAGGGTGAACTAGTATATGGATAGCAAATGATATCTGTATCTAGGGATATAGGTGAAACTGTATCTATTTGAGCTCTTGGGGTACTGCTAAATTTCATGCAGTCTTGTAGTTTTTGTTTTATGCAGATCACATGTAGATAGATTTCATTCTGCATTATTTGAAATTGATTTCTTTCTAAAGAAATTTTAAAAAGAAAACTCCAACTGTATGTTATAGTGTTAATGTAATTTTGTGTAAGGAGTAGGTTGGCCTGGCTTGGTTTCACAATAAATGGTAAAAAAAAAAAAATATTAGTACATGTCTGCCACTATTAGGATGAAAATGTTATATGGCAATTCTACTTTTATTTGTTAGCATCTTTCCCACCTTGTATTGCCTTTCAACTTTCACAGACTTTTCTTTGCTTTCATGTGCCCATCTTAAAAATAGTTCTCTAACCTTAGATTTCTATGGGGAATAAAGAACTACATCTAAACATCTTACAAATGAACTTTTGTGAAACAAGGCAGTCTTTCCTGGCAGAGCAGCAGCTGAAATATGATTTCAGAGTCTGTTCTTGAAATAGTTTTATTGTCTGTGTCTCATATATTATTTGTAAATGTCTTTTAGTGTTTTAATGTATAAATGTTTTTCCACTCCACATAGAGAGTGAAAATGAAATGCATGCTTAATGCAGATTGATCTTGCACTAGATTCTATTCTGTTTGGTTGAGAGCCATTTTCTTCAATACAGTTATTCATAACTTTACTTTAAAACTTGTTTTTACGTTTAATACTTGTTGAGTTTTCTGTTCCTGCTGGAGTTATTAATAAAGGCTATTTAATTCCAGTGAGATAGCTAAGGTTTTATTTATGTGGACTTTTGAAGCCAGTAGAAGTCCATTGCAGATGTTTCTGTTCAGAAGAAATACATAACTTAATCTGAGGTCTTGATGGAAGGAAATTTAATGACTCTGTTCCAATAAAAAACCCTTCAGTTTTATAACTTGAAGGTTTTTATTTGTAGCATTGAGAAATCATGTAACATACTCATTCACAGAGACTTTGTTTATGACCTGTATCTTTCAAGTCATTATCTATTAAAAAAAAAGGATGTGCAAATTTGCTCTGACTAAATGACACCCATAGATTTTTTTAGTCCAAGTTCATTAACAACTACTTATGTTTGTGTTTTATTTATGTCTACAAACCTGCTTATTGATAGATTCATTGGTTTGTGTATTTAAATCAGATTAAGATACTAATTACTATATAGAAGAGTTCAGGAAGCACATTTTAGTGTTATATATATTCACATATATTTTTAAATATGTACAGTGGCATTAATTAGTTTCATGGAGCAGTCTTCATAAGTAGTCATGTCTTGAAGGATAGCAGTTATCTGCCCCATCAAAGTTTTTTGTTTTTTTTTTTTCTTTTCTGAGGTGTAAAAGTGACAGTTATATAATGCTTCCATTAAACGATTATGGGTTTCTTTCCAGACAGAAATATTCAGAATATTCAAAATTTCATAGTGAAGTTTTTTATGATTCCCTTTTTCTACAACTTTAGTTGAAGATGTTCTATGCTTCTGGATAGTAAACCTGTGCAGGTCTGTTTCATGTTTTTGAGGAATACCTCAGTGCCTTGGAGGGGGGTGGTAAACAAGGATGGGCAGAGAAGAGGGAAGCAATGCTGTGTTCCTGCTACTCATTCCTCAGAGCAGTGAGCTTTCTGTCCCCCAGCTTTGAAGAGAACCTGCAAGATTATCAGCTCTGATTGTTTCTCAGGCAAAGAGGTGTTCAAGGGAATAGGAGGAGCCAAGATGAAGAGAGCCTGAGGGTAAAGGGAGCAGATGAAACAAAAAGAGGCTTTTGAGATAAAAGTGATGTAAAACATGAGGACATTAGAATCAGAAGTTGCATATGATGTAGAATAAAGAGAAAAAGCTATATAATTCCAATTAAATTAAAGCTTTAATTGATATTATTTCCAAAAGTCTGGGCTTTTTGTGTTATAGAAATCCACTGCTTTCAGCTAACAGCTGTGTGTGTATATATATTTTTGTGTAAATATAAATATACAAAATACACACACTATTCTCTTTAACAGTGAAAAGATCTGTGAGGTAAAAAAAGATCATTAAGGAAGTTGAATATTTGGTATTTTCTTTGTATACTTTTGAGCATTGTACCCTGCACAGCTGTTGGAAAATTTCCTGAGATAAACGTATTTGCATCTTAGCTCTACTTGCATTTTTATTTTTGAGTTTTAAACACCAAGAATTGGAAATGACAACAGCAATGTATGCTTTGATTATATAAATGTAAATATTCTGAGAAATCATATTCATCTTATTCTGAGTAACAAACTGAAAAGCCACTTGACAAATAACCTGTTTATTCCTCTGTTCCAATACCTGAAAAAAAAAGGAGGATGCTACCTTCTCTAAAATGTAGGTGTGCAAAACCCACAAATACCTAATAAATATGTAAAAGGTCTGTAGAACATTCCAGTTAAACCAATGAGTACACAGAAAATTCATGAAGCTATGGTTTCTGGGTCTTCAAGATTTGAATAATGCACTAAAAAAGAAAAAAATATGTAGCTTAAATTCTAGTATAATTCAGACTGTTTGTGGATGAGAAAAAATATTGCAAAATTGTATTTCAGTACATACTTCATAGTAGTTTTTCCTTTGGGAGAAATAGTTCTATTCAAGGCTGAGGGAAAGATTTGAGGGATTAATTCTATGAACTCTAGATGAGAGAGATGCAAAGATACTTATTTTGTGGTTTTATGATCCATGGCATTGTCATTCACTTTATATTGCACAAATTATTATTTTCAATTGAATCAAACCATTAAAACTTATAATTGTTTCAGTCATCATCTATGCATTATTGATATATATATATATAATATGTTTATAATCCATTTATTACAAGAATAAATTGGTAATTTATTTAATGTACAAATCTTAGATAAATGATCTGTGGAGTGCATGTAGTGGGAAAACTCTTTGAATTAACTGACCCACATCTTTATTATTTGTATCAAGTGCGTGAAGCTAGTTTGCTTTATTCCCGTCCCTTTAGCTTCAGAGTGATTTTGAGGTTGACAAATGTTGTCTGTGTTAAATCAGCCAGAAAGATTTTTTAAGATTATAAAGATTGACTAGGTTATGCCTGAATGATTTGTATTTTAGGCAGTGACTGCTCTTTGTCATAAGTTAAATACTTATTAACTGCTAGATTGAGATCTGTCTCATTAAACAGCAATATAACATAATGTACTAGAAGACTCTATAACAGTTAATCACAACACAGTACTGAATCACAACACAGTTTTCTGTACACTGCTGTAATCATCAATTTCCAAAATATGATTATTCATTTCTGTCCAAGGTGTGAATATATAAATTTTTGCATGCATATAATTAAATTATTTTAATTAATACTTTTTCTGAAAAATTTACATTGGTTTAGATTGCAAGCAATACCAATACTGACAAAATCAGTCTTCTCAAGCACGTACAGGTCACTTTTCCAGTGTTTTCTCTTAATAATGTGTTTCTTTCTCACACAAAGCAGTCCCTTGGGCACAGATAAACAAAATCACGGACATTTATAAATATCTCATATGGAATTTTTTTTTTTTTTTTTTGTATGAGTGTAGAACAATGAAGGTGTCATATCATCTGGTGTAATGTTATCTAGTTCTGGACACCTACATCATATTCTATATATTTTATTGAAATTATGATGTTAATTTGATTTTAAGTCAATTGGACAAGCCACAGGTTTTCAGCCAAGCACATTCTCAATACTTTACTTAAATGGAGCCTTGTGTAGGGACCTAAATAGTAGCTGAGCTAATTTCTTTGACAAGCTGTGAGGTGTGCAGCCAGGAGCTTTTGCTTAAATTAGTTCTTGGAATTACAATTGACAGGACTGGGAGAGGTAGTGCTGGTACCTTAAAGGAAGCATACACGATGTAGGATGATCATTTACCTGTCCATGAATGAAAAAAAAAGCAAAATAATCCTAGAGTTATGCAAAGGTTAGTTTCCTGTCTGACTGACAAAGCAAATGAGGCATTTTGCTTTAAAAAAGTATTTCCAGTCAATCCAAGGTAGCTTCCCTTTTTTGTTGAGTGCTATGGAGCAGGAAGGAAATACAGAGTAGGTTTCAAGGTGTTGTGCAGTCTCTGCTAAAGCTGAAATGCAGCTTCACTACATGAAATCTAAACCTTTGATCATGACTCATGATGAGACTTAACTGCCAAGCCACTGTTTCTCTGGTGTCACTGCAACTTAGATCTGCATTTTGCCAAAAGGTACTAATCAGGTGTATTGCTTCACAGTGCCCTTTCATTAATGTGTGATATCTAGTGATTCTCATCATTCATTAGAGACTTATCCGAGTTCAACAAATACTTTGGAAGAATACTCTGGTGCAACAGAACAAGTCAACAAACTGTTTGATTATTGATAAAAGAGTATAGTCCACCATGATGGAAATTTTTTGTATGTGTGTATATAAATATATATGTATATTTATTCATATCCAGCTATCCTAAGTCAGAAAAAGAGGCTGTAGGTGGCCTGTTTGGGTTTTTTCCCCTCCAGATTTCAGAGCAGTTAAGATGGATGGAACAAGAGAATCTTTTTTATTATCTTGGGATTAGTATGCGCATGTGACTCCTAAAGTAGGAAAAAGAAAGGAACTCTTCCTCCTTGTCTCTTTTTTGTTGTTTCGGGCTTCAGTGAGAATTAAAATCACATTTCTTTATGTTAGCTCTGTCTTCAAACTTAGCTGAAACCTTATTTTTAATATAATTTAGTTCAGATATAAAATACATGTTTAATTTGGCTTTGAAAGTTTGTTGTATCAGTTGAAAGTAACACAGGTGTTATAGGTCACTCAGCAAGGTGGATTTGAAAAACACAATTGTTTGAATAGCTAGGTGTTATAGATGAAGGCTTCTTGAAACAATATTTCTTCTCATTGGCAAGGTAGTTTATTTCACTTTACTCCAACACTAAATTAGAACAGTGAATTATTAGGTATCTATATAAGCAATCTATTGAGATTTAATTGCCTTGACTATAAGTGAAAAAATGTGTTCAGTGCATACAATGAAAATGCAGATCTAAGTTATATTTCTGATGTAAGAGGTACCATGATTATTAGTGAGCTTGCTGAATTACTTTTTTTCTGTAGTGACTGCAGTTTGTTAAACACTACAAATTGAACTGGACTACTGAGTGCTTAACAAGGAACAAGGGACAGTTCTGGATGAAATCATCCCTAATATAAAACAATGTACAAAAAAATGAACTAATTCTATTACCCTTGTTCAGATTTAACTGTTATCTGTTACTCAGATCAAGACATTATCCATATGAGAAAGAGAGGGAGAGATTTTGTGTAATGTACTGTATTCTAGTAAAACACCATGTAATCCCCAGATCCCCGTATTTCAAATTAAAATAACTGTGAAAGAAGGAACTTTAATATTTGCATATACACTAAGGATAAAAAGTTATTCCTAAACTAATTTGTAAATTAGGTCTTTCAAGGTCTTAGTAATTTTCTTTATTAAAAAAAAATGCTGCACAATTTTCTAAATGATCTAAAAATATTGGTGCTGCTACCATTTTTACAAACCTAAAATAAAAAACCACTTGCAATCCAATAAACCCTTTAATTTTCTTTAGACTACTGACCTTGGCTGATACTTAGAATTCTAAAATCTATATCTAAAACTTCTCAAAAACTAAACTCAGTTTACAAAAGTTTTCACTATATATTTTCCTAGTACAAGTACTGAGCAATCTTTTTATAGGGTAGAGTAAATAAGCAGTTGATTATTTCAATTTTTTTTTCAAAATCATAGATAAAGTTGAGCTGAACTCAGTTATGTTCCTTAGACTGTGGCCACTCTATTCCTTTTGCTTTAATGACTACAGAGAAGATTCAGAAATTATGTTGAAGGATCAAATATTTTACCTTTATTACTTCAGTTTCAAGTATTTAGATATATAGCCACATAAGAAAACATCATTTCTTAAAGCTGTCAGTAATGATGTGACTTTTTTGTCACTAAAGAATTCCTGACATTCAGCTCTTAAGGCTGCATTTTCAGACCACTTTATTACAGGTATGAAATTTTCCTTTTCATTTTTGTTTTGAAAGCTCTTTGAAGGATTCTATTGAGGTTTTTTTTTTGTTAGTAAAAGTCATTTGTATCAACTTATAGACAAAATGTAGTAGGATAGGATGCAAATTTAGTAAATAGGATGCAAAATTGTGACTTTTTGTGCTGCAAAATGATCATTTTTGTTGTTGGCCTGGGGCCACTGGCAAATATCTATGTGCAGACCTGATATGTCCATGGTGAGATAATCACAGAATCATTCAAATATCTGAAGTTATATTCTTTTTGTGACTGGATGTTTCCCTAAGTTGGAGAATCAGAGCACGGGTGGGATAGATGTTGCAAAGATAAACATTTTGTTGCTTTTTTGTTAAAGGAGGAATTGTGTGAGATGTAACAGAGCAGTTTCTGGCCTCAAGTTGTAAATGTTTACCCTTCATCTAATTCCCTGGGCAGCAATCTTATCCAAACTAGTCCACAAAGGTGGTTGGGGTTTTTTTGTTTGTTTGTTTTTGTTTTTGTTTTTGTTTTTTTTTGTTTTTTTTTTGTTTTTGTTTTTTGTTTTGTTGTTGTTGTGGTGGTTGGTTGGTTGGTTGGTTTTGGTTTTTTGTTTGTTTGTTTTTTGTTTTTTGTTGTTTTTTTTAATAAAGGTAATGTAAGCACAGTGATCTGGTGAAAGGCTGGGTTTGAGCAAGCTGCTTCCAAGACCCAGCATAACTAGGCTATATTTTTACTGCATAAAGTTGTCATCTTGGCTAGTGGAATTCTCATGAACACCTTATAGTGAATTTGACAATGCACAGTGTTAGGTATGTCAATTTAGTTTCAGGCATTTTGCATCTAAATAAGAAAAAGTCTTTGTGTTTTCTCTTAGCCTTGGTCCCACACTGAGTGCAGTAACTGAAGCAACAATTAATTGCAGAATGACTGTAAAAGCCTAAGGACTAACATTTCCATTTTCAGTATTAGCTAATATCTGATTAGCTAATATGCAGTCACATTGTGGAAATAAGTCAAAGTAGATCCAGTAACGATACACAATTTAATGTGTAAAAGAATGCATTCTTTTTTTTTTTTTTTTTATTTTTTTTATTTTCATGCTGTTGGTTGCCTATTTCCTAAAAACCTTTTGTGTTTGTTGGGACATTATTCTTGCTTTTCTATATATGTTTCCTATAAGTGTTCAATGTCTAATTTACTTGTTTACTGTAGTCGTGGCAGTCAGGATACCAGAATTAATTCTGTGGTAATATTACATTTTGTTGCTTGATAGGTAACTCTGTACTTGTAAGCATTCTTATTGAAGATTAATCTAAATGAGAAATCGTCTCCTAGACAAGACTAAGAAACAATTTCAGTTGTTAGTATTACTGGTCCAGTTTCCAGTAGATATTGTATAATGGGAGATGGTGGAGCAGAGTGGGATGTTTTCCATTAATGAGCACAGTAAGGATTGTGTATGGAGCACTTCTTGAGGAGGTTTTCCAAATCAAAGCACAGAGGTGGTCTTTGATGATTCACTCTCAAATGTTTGCTTCATCTCATTTTCTGCTCTGTAAAACCACATTGTGAATGTCTTGTCTTGCTTCTGTCCTTGGGGATGGTACTGAGAGAGCTGTATTGCTTCTACCCGCTGCTGTTCTGTGATGTCCTTGAGACCAGTTTCAGATCAGGAAGTCATGCCATATGCTGAGTAATTTAAGGGTATAAGTAAAAGGTGTTGTTGTTTGTTTAATACATTGTGTTTTGATAGCTGTGTTTATCAGTTAAAATATTACATAACAGTATCTTGACTTGAGGTTAAGTCTAGCTTAGTAGAATTCAGAAGTAAATCTTCGTGTTTCATGATGGGGTTTTCTGTGAAATTCTATTTGAGTTGATTGGCCCTGAAAGCTGTGTGACAAGTGGTACAAATTTGGATATGAAGAAAATTCATGCCTAGCCAGGCATGGAAGACACAGGCTATATTGTTATTTTGTTTTCTGTTTCAAGTTTTGGACTATGCTGTCCTGTCTTCTACCATTAGATAGAAAACTCTCTAAGAAAAATAATTCAAGAAAAAATGTTGTTAATATGCTGTATGTTCTTCAGAGGTACTTGTTCTCATTGGAGATGTAATTATTTGTGATTAATCAGTAATTCTTTGTACTTGTAGTCTCTGATTAATCATTTAGGTGTTCCAGCTGCAAATGAGTTGAAAAGAATGAAAAAATCAAAACCAGAATATCTTTCTATATTTTCTATGTTTAGATTTATATATTTTTTGAATATTGATTTTCTTCATGTAAATATTTGGGGTGAATTTTTTTTCTTAACCTTTTATGTAAAAGGCAGTAGCATGACAGCATTCTGAAACTGGTTCTGATATCACTGATTTAACTTCACTTTCACAGATAAAAGTGGCAAGAGATGTAAGTCCTGAATATTTTCTTTTTTTTCTTTTAATATACTGACCAGAAATGGATTGAGTATTTTATTTTTTTGTTATATGTCCAGATCTACACTGAGGAGAAAGAGTTCACATATCACTGACACACAAAGAAATTATTGTGGTGATGAAATTTGTGTGCATAATTAGAGGTAAATCACAGGGAAATTTTCTTCTGCTGCCAGATACTTAGAGTTTTTGCCTTCCTAATGTGGAGATTGCATAAACAGAAAGTCAGCTTATTTTTGGCTGATGCACTTGAAGATATAATAGAATATTTACAATCAGACCCCAGAAACTAGAAGAGATCTGCACAGATTTGCCTGTATAAGGAAGTTTAGATATCTATATCAAGAATATTTCTGATGTAGACAATAATAGTTGTTCCAAGAGGAACAAAGAGGTAGTTGTCTGTGAGATATTTGTTGACTGGAAATGGATGTATGTAGTGTATGTACCATTAATATGTTGCATTTTGATAGTTGAATAAACCAGGATCTGGAATTTTATTTTATTCACTTAAAATAAAATTTCTCATCATCTTCTCTGCATTTCATGACTAAATTTTCTCTATGGAATGATTTTAATAAAATGGAGAATAAAAGAACAGTACAGACCTTCATGCTGAAAGCGACAAAAAAGAATAATGTTTTTGATTACTTCCTACAGTTTTGGTAAAGACACATGGTCCCAGAAGATTTACATTTTTACCTGAAGGAAAAACATTGGTACACATAAGCAAAATAATAAGGGTAGATGCTGAATTACGTAGCACAAGCTTATTGTGCAGATTGAACCATTTGGAAAGTACTGAAAAACTGTATTTGAAGATGAGAACAAACATCAAAGGAGCATAAAACCTTTTTCATCTTCCCTAGTAATTATTTCTGTGACTGTATGTGTTAACTGCCTTGTGAAGAGGGTGTTGGGAGAGGTGAATGACTGCCTGTCTCACAGACACACACTTCTCACAGCTGAGTCACACTCTGGCTGGTGATTCAATATCACTGTGCAGGTTAAAATAGCATTTCTATTGTTCTGGTATTAAACAGCCATTTCCACATTCTGATCAGCTGAAAGAAAAGAATTGGAGCATATATTACCTATAGCACATTACCTTGTAATGGTGTATGAATGATGTGTAATACCATTTTTAAAATCATGGTGCTGATTCATTGCTTTTCTTTAGTTTTGAGTTGATTTTACAACACTGAAAACTCTAAGAGTTACTCATGAAGTAAGCAATGAGAAAGGTAGTAGTAGGGCTTTGAAAGAGCCAAATAAATGATCAATGCTTTGACAAGATATGATTATTTGAAAAATTCATGTGGTTGAATTAATTTTTCCCAGTATTTTTATGAATGAAAAGATCTTGAGTTTGTGAAATATACTACTAAATGTTTCCCTAATTAATAGTTTTAATGCAAGAGATGAATAGAAGCACTTCTTCACAAACTATAAATTTTTTCAGTTGTTTTACAAATTTTGAAGTGATGGGGGAAAGAAACTGTTTTTTCCTTGGTTTGTACATTATTGCATCTACCATTTATACTTTTTTTTACTTTGCTATTCTATTTTACTATACTTTTACACTGTTTTACTATAATAAAGCTCAGGTAATATCACTGGCTGGGGGTTTTGATGACATCTGGATTTGTGACATCTGAGTGTGTGCTCAGCTCTCACTGGACCTAGAGACTTTGGTGCAGCTGCTTCAGGGGGAAAAGCACAGCCAACTGTTCCCAGACAACAGTGCACACAACTTTCTATACCACTTCATCTTTCTCAGAAGGGGAAAAAGAAATCTTTACAAAATCTCTCTTCCTCTTCCCTGCCCTGAGCAATTGCAATATTAAAAAACACTCCCTAAAGTCCATGTGTCCCTGAAAATATTTAGGTCCATCTTATTTTTGCATCTTTGACTTTACAAGCCTTCATATATCATTCCTGATTTTACCCTACTGTCATCTCTTCCCTTCTTTTTTTACTTTCTCATATAATGTTGATAGATGTACAGTGGCACTAATTTTCTGAGGCTTTTTCTGCCCTTATTCTGTGCTGAAAATGGCAATGGGTGTTTTGTGATAAACTCTGATGTCAGGTAACTATGTATAGTCATGTAATTCTCATTCAATTAAGTTATTTTAAATATATATTTCTTAGGCTTTTGCTTTTAAGACAGTAGATTTTCCTGTAGAATTATTTTTTCTAGCATTTGTATAGTTTGTAAACACTGAGGAAGTAACCACAGTTGTTATTGTTAAGGGTAATCTTAGACAACAGGACCAAAGGAATTTTAAGAGGTTCCTGCAGTTATCTGCATGCATAATTAATTACTCCAAGAGCATGTATACATTTTTCAAAGATCTTGCACTGATAAAAAGCATGGAGTCCTTGGGTATAAAACTCCATAGTCTGTCACTGAAGAAAGACCCAAAGTGATCCCTGGGCATCCAAATCCTTGTGCTGCTGAAGAGGGAGAGCTGCCTGCTGCCAGTACGATGGAATGGCAGGAACTGCAAGGACGATTTGCTCTTCACGCAGTAAAGTATGGGCTCAGAGACGAGGTGGGGGAGATGGAAAGTCTGCAAGGCATTACACCCACGGGTGTGTGTGATGAATGCTCCAGGTGGGTGACTTGTACAACAGGTTACTCAGCAAGGCTTTGGCAGCAGTTTAAATCTATAGATTTGCCCATTTTACCTCTGGCATTTCACAGTTGGCTCTGATATACTAAGTTATCCGTAAACAGAAGGAGTCTCAAGTTATAAATTTCTCTTTTTATACAACTGCCATGCATACTTGGGTATTATATTGTCTTTATATATTTAGTATATATATTTTTAGTTTATATATGTTGATATGTTTAGTATAACATATTTTTTACCAGGAGCTACAGGCCATTTGAATACTGCCTTCCATAATATTACTTATATTTACAAAATAGCAAGGGGTTTCTATTTGTGTGATATATGTACATATTTGAAAATGGCTTAAACTGCATTCTCTTGAGGGAATCTTGTATATAAATTTATAGATATATAAATGCTAAAGAAATATATATGGCTATTGAATATTTGTTCATTAAAAGCAGTAAATGAAGGTTTTTAACATACAAAGGGAATTAATACTTTGCTTATCTAGGCTAAAGGAAATAAAAACATACCAAATTAAGGGAAAAAATTTAAATTACATAGAGAAGTTACATTTGAGAATTAGACAGAATGAAAGTAGACATACTGTCTTTAAAGAATGGCTTTTTTTTCTTTTGATATGTCTCTGGTACTATGATCTAGCATAGCATAAGGCCTTTGGAACATTGACTCACAACTGTTGAACATCTTATATGTAATTTTTAATTTGTCTTTGTATAAATATTTGAAATCTATATGCTTCACTTGCTTTTTCATTCAGGTGCTTTTTGCTATAAACTGGTAGTGTTTAGGAGAAAACACAGCTTCTGATTACTGAGTCAATGCCTCCTTGTCTTCTCTCAGCCAGTGGGTCCCATCTTCTCTGTCCCTTCAGAAGGCAGTAGGAAGGGTTTCACAGGATGTAAGAGCTGTTATGGGATTTATGAGAATTGGAAGAGTCAGAGTTGCTGCATTCATGAAACTAGGCAGGGCAGTGCCAGAAAATTGAGCACACTTACTGAAGAAATGTTGTTTTTGTTTTTTTTTTTTTTGTGGAACTGGGCACTGGTTTAGACACTGGTGGCGAGAAAAGAGCTGGCAATTAAAACTCAAAGCAATTACCTTCACTTAAGAAACATCACACAGGGTGAAATATATTAAGAGAAATTCCAATATATATCTTTCTAATTATGTGCTTTTTGGTGGATGTCTTTATTTATTTTTGTGAGATATTTGTGTGATACACAAGGAGCTGGTGTTGCAGACAGGAACAGTTCTGTTTGATTTTTTTGGTTTTTTGTTTGTTTGGGTTTTTTGTTTTGGGTTTTTTGTTGTTGTTGTTGGGTTTTCTGGTTTTTTTTTTGTGTTGGTTGGGGGTTTTTTTTGTTTTTGTGGGGTTTTTTTTGTTTGTTTTTTTGTTTGTTTTTTTTTTTTTTTTTTTTTTTTTGGTGATGGTTTCCTGTTATTGAGAGTCCTCTTCAGTAATCAGAGAGCTGACCAGCAGGAATTGTGAATATAGGTGTAACTTAGGACTGACACTGTAACCTGCTCTGAATAAAAACATGAAGCTCTGCAAGGAACTAACTGTTTAACCTTTCATATTAATCAGATGGTATGTCTACATTTAATAGGTCAGGTAGCAACTGAGAAAATTCAGAAGCTGGATTAACCTTTCACAGGCTTTCTGACAGTCTGGGTTGTTACACTTGACCTAAACTATCTTTGGCCTACAGCCTTTTACTTTCAGAAGTGTTTCTCATGAATAAAACATTCTTTTTTGCTTTTTGGATATAATTCAGTAGCACTTTTTTTCTTTTTTGTAGGATGTTTCGAGTGTTGCATCAAATGCCTGGGAGGCATTCCTTATGCATCCTTGATTGCTACCATCCTGCTCTATGCTGGAGTTGCACTGTTCTGTGGCTGTGGGCATGAAGCACTTTCAGGAACCGTCAACATTCTGCAAACCTACTTTGAGATGACAAGATCTGCAGGAGATGTTATTGATGCCTTTACCCTGTAAGTTCTCTGTTCTTTCTAATTGTTTCCTTTTAAAACTGCTGAAAGATTCCATGAGGGGTGTAAACTTGACTCCAGAAAATCAAATTATTCAAATTAGAAAAAATGGTTTGTAAAATCTTAGCAGATTAAGTTTTGACCAAGATGATATTTTTAGTATTCATAAGCAATTTGTAATACTAATAAATATCCCACAGTCTTAATTAATTACTAAAATTTGCTTCATATAGTATTGATAATTCTGTTCCATGCATCCATGCATTTTTGAAGTCAACCAACCAACCAACCAACGAAACCCCAATGTCCACAAAACTCTAAATAGGTAAAGCAGACTTGTGCAACAAGTAACAGTTCTGGGAATAAACACTGTAAAGAAGTAGCCAAGGAGTTGTGCAGATCCCTGAGACTTGAAATATGAAAATTCTATTACCTCTGTTTTTTCTAGAATTAAGCTGTTTTGAAGATTTCCTGTTTTGCTATTTCTGAAAATCTGTCTCTGGAAGACCTTTATTTTGCTGAGCATCAACTTCTCTTTGTTATATTTATTACATTAAAAAAAACTATTTACTGTATGCTGAAATAAAATGAAATGCTTTCTTGCCTCTTTAAAACTGTCTCTTTAAAATATGATTTTCTTAGATACTTGAAATTCAAATTCTTACCTGACTGCTAATAGCTGTAACTAAAACTGAAGAAGCCTATCCTTAAATTTATGATTATTTTCTTTCATTAATGTTTTTCATAAAAGTGAAGTGATCATCGAAAACATTGACCTCTTATGATGGATAGCCCGATAATAAACATCTCAGGGCTTAGCAGTGATCAAAAACAAATCAAACACCAACAAGCGGAAAAATCAAAGTGCAACAGAGACCATTCTTATGCCATTGTATATAAATCCATCTTTCACTCATATCATTAATACTGTATACAATTTTGGTGCCTCAAAGAATGCAAAGAAAGAAGGATTATAGAACAGAAGGTACATGGTTAAAAATGAGTATAGGTGGATTCTTCAGTCTAGAAAGACGGTGATTAGGAACTGTTACACACTTGGTGTGTAAATTCCCAGTATTATGAATAAGACATGCAATATTAGAGTGTCTTTCTATTTCAGTACAGAATGTTGGAGGTATCAGAAGAAATTAGTAGACACCAGATTCAGCAGGAGCAAGTTCTTCATTTTTTTCATAGCAAAACTATAAACCTATTTGCATATTACAAATGCCAGAAGTTTTTATGGCTTCAAGGGAAGACTGGATAATCTCAGAAAACAAATCCATTGATGGTTTCTAATGACACACAGATTTATCAAGTTCAGAAATAGGCTAGTGTTGGAGGTTATCCTGTTGACTTGTTGTCTGCTCTTACTCGTTCCTTATATTCATTGTTTGACACAGAAAAATGAACAAGACATGTATATTTGGTCTGACTGGGTATGACTGTTTGCATGAGAGCTAGAAATGGATCTGCAGTTTCTTTTCTTGGGTTATGTTATCAACATCCTATCCAAAGTTTCTCTGCAAATTTTAGGTGTACTCACTGTGGGATTAGTAGCCAGAAGGGAGCGTGGACCAAATAAGTACGTCACTGCTACACCAAATTAAATTTCCTTCTTTGGATCAAGAAATTTTTATGTTCTTGTGTATACTGAGTGGAGGGCAAGATGTATCTTCTGCTTTGCCTTTTTGGATTGTCATTTAAAATAATGAGTCTGGCTTGACTTGGTGGCTAAGGTTCATTGTTATCCTGAATGAAAGATCAGTCATTTTATTAGGCTCTAACTTATTTTATTAGTCCCTAGGAAGCTATTAGTGCAGAACAGCCTCAGATCAATGCTTTCTCTTCATAGCACATTTTCCAGCTTCTTTCTGTTACACACTAAAGTGAAAGTATCAGTCAGGGAATATAGTCCAAATGCATATAATTCACCATAAAAGATTAAGGCATAGAAAAGGTAATTTTTTCTGCCCTGGCATTTGTTTTTCTTAGCTAGTAGCTTTTGGATCTGTTTGTTTCCTGTGTTTAGCTAGAGAGATATTAAAACCAGTTCTTTCTTTGACAGACCTACTATAATGAAATTTGTTTTTATTCAGTGTTGAAAGGTATACCTAAACTTTCGTCTTAAGGCCAAAAATTTTGACTAAATGCAGATAAGCCGTTGCTGGGAACTGTGTGACTCTCAAATAAATTAGAATGGTAATTTTCTACCTGTTTAAGTAGATATTACACTGCTTATAAAACAAGTTTGTAGGGAGAATAAATCTTTTATATTTTCTTACAAGTATTGATTAACCATTGACAGTACAAAAGCTGTATAATTATTATACTTTTGAAAAACCAAAAACCAGAAAGAAGAGTATGTAAGCAGAGATAAACACTGTAGTGCCTACATTCTTATAACAATACATATTGACATGGAAATAAAACCTAGGGTTTTTTTTTTTTTTTCTGATTAAAAATGATAAGAACTTCAAAAAAATCTAGCAGTGTTCTCTACTCAACTGTATTTTTAAAGGTTATTTAACATAGTTAGGCTCTTAATGCTTCTAGTGCTGTGAAGTGTCTCAGGCTGGCCTGGAGTCTGTCCTTCTGTGATAAATGAGCCAGGCTGATGCTGCAGTGGAGTGAAGTGGATTAGATTCTGTTTAATCATGCTTGTGGTTTCTGTCTATTTTTTTATTAGCATGCTGGATTTCAAATGTCCTTCAGCATAAAAATCAATCCCTATCTGAGATGTGTTTATGTGGGTGGCGAGAGAAATGCTGTTCTAACTGTGTCCACAAGTGTTTATTCTGAATGCAAATAACACAACTCACAAGCCACGCTGTATCTTTTATCTCTGTCAGTGCAGCTACTGGCTGTAATTTAGAAGAAGCAGTAGACCCCTGTAGAGAAAGCTCAGCCTAATGAAGGCATAAACAAAGTCTGAAACACCCTCTAAATGCCTTAAATAAAAGCCAAAATACCTAGATCCAACAAAGCCATTCAGAAACTTCTGTATCAATGTCCTGAGGGCATCAACAGCCCTGACCTCTCCTAGGGCCTCCCCTGTCAGCTTTCCCATGGTCCAGGATCACATTTCAGTGAAGCTGGAGGGGTTCAGACCCTCACCACAGACTCTCCTGCCCACAAGGTTGGGGCTGCTCTGGGCTGCCCTCACTCCACATGATGCTTCAACACATGAGGAGAGATTAATTAACTAGGAACCTGCAATAGATAGCAAAGTTCCCTTGGAGCATTCAGCCCTTGGGGATTCAGCCAAGAGCAACAGTCCAGTGGAATAAAAGATGTGAGTGCTAGTCTTGCAGACTGGTCCCTCATTCCATCTCCCTGTCTGAATTCAGAGAGTATATACCAGCTGCAGATCATCATAATGGAAATATTGACAAGCAGTAAAAATGATAAGCAAGTTTTGCAGCTGCCATTTGCATTCTAGAAATGCCAGTGAGCTACATGCATTTTCTTACATTTATGATTTTCTTTCCAGGTTAAAATACAGAATGTTCATCATCAATAATTCCAAAGTTATGGAGGCAACCTAGAGAGACACTGGTTAGGGTAGAGAGAGTGTTTTTTTGCTTGATTGTTTTTAGGGGGAAAATATCCTGTAAAAACATGTGAAACCCAAAAACTTCTAAGAAAAAGGGTGGGGCTTTTTTAAGGATTTTGTCTCAAAGCACTAGATTATAGCCTGACTTTAGTTTCTTCAGGGGAGAAAGGTAAAATAATTACTGTAAATACTTGAAAGCTATTATAAATCAAATATATTCAAATTCATGAGAAAACATGATGTATAGACAGGTATTCCTTATGGAGAGAACATGTAATCAAAGATCACACAGGTGAATGGTAAACTTTCCTCTCATTAGACAGTCACTTTTAAATCCATGAACTTCTAATAAATTGGATGGCTATAAAAACATTTAGAATTATCAGTATGAGGCCCTTTCACTGGGCCTAGCCTCTAATTATATAGCTTTCTGAATGACTTTTGGAAAGCTTAGTTTCCTATAGTTCCAGAATTTTTCACTATCAACATTATCGCTGTTCTAATGGTAGCTGTTTCCCTCCACCCATTCCCCCACTAAGTGAAGGAATGCCTGTTTGGGAATTTGCAGAAGTCTTAAGCTTTTTTGGGGGGAGTATGTGGATTCTTTCAGTGGCTGTAGAGTAGTTATTTTAATTCTTTGTGATCTAAAGGAAGCCTAAGAAAGTACATATGATGCTTTAAAGTATCCTGAAAACTGCTTTTGTAATATTTAACTTGAAGAGGTGAATGGTTTATATTGCTGACTTTGTCAGTTTAACAGCTCTGTAGGTTTCACTAAAACTGAGCAATCTTCTGGATGTAGTATTCAGCTATTCTCCTAATAAGTTAATAAAATGCAGCAAACACTCTCTGCAAAGTACCAGGGATAACTAGATTTTCTTACTTAATCACTGACTTTGAGAATACTACAAAGTCAGCAGAAGCTGACACATGATTATCAAGCATGTATCTCATGAGCTGGATTTTTACATTTTTCTGGCTTTTGGAACAAATTTCAAAAGAAGATTTAGAAAATCAGCAGCACAAGGTATGTTTTGTGTATTTCCCAACAGCATCCTTTTCCAGTTCTTTCTCTTTAGAACACAAGGCCGGTTAGTGCCATCTGTCACATGTTTGCGATATATAGGCCATGGAACAAGGGAATCATGCTTTTAGAGTGGAAAAGGAAGAAATCTCCCTGATAGTAACATTAAGCCCATTTTCCTACTAGAGTCAAAGCTAATTCAGGTTGTTGTGAATTCACTTCCTTTAAAGGTGTGAAACCAAATTGTAAACTAAATGAGGTTGCAATCTGTAAATTTGTAGTCACTATATTCTCTACAGGAAGTTTCATAGACACTCTGTTGGTACCATCTTCCTAGGTCTAAAAATTTCCTTCCTTTCACAATGTAAAACCTGTGTTTCAGGTACTGCCAAGTTTTTGATGCTTGCTGATGAATTTCTGTTAGAGTACAGTCAGGGTTTATTAGGATGGTATGGTTTTGTAGAATACATATGTTTGTACAACAGTTTTCTTTTGAGTAAAACAAAAAAAAAATTGGTGTAGAATCTTTTATATCTCACCTCTTAGTGATAAAAAATCAAGGTTTTGAGAGGTAGATAAATGGATGTTATGATTTTCTGTCTTTTTTTTTTGGTTGACTTTACTGCTATCACAAGTTAAATGCTGCTAGCACTTAAATATTACTGTTATCATAAATATTTCTACACATGTATTAATGAAATACTGTGAAAGCTATTACAATGTGACTCATAATAAAGGAAAGTGAATATGAAATGTGATATTTATAAACATTTGTATTAGACTGTGTGATGATTCCGTTTAAGGCATCTACTTAATACACAATAGTAGTCATCTGGTTTTCCCCATACATTTTCTATCTCTTACAAAAGCTTGACATTCTTTAAATCTGAACATACATTATGTTTTTAATACTATTTGTATTATGGAAAGCAAAAAAATATAAGGCTCTGTATCAAATAATTGCTAATTTAGGCAGGCCTGTGCTGTAGCATGTCTGGAAACAGCAACTGACATTGAAGAATGAAGTTATCTCTGCATTGAATATTCAACTTTGACGCAAATTTTGCAGAAACCACCAGAGCACAATGTCATTGAAGACACAGTTTACTTAAGGAGAATGGTTTTTATTTCATTGGAATAATAGAGTCACATTAAATAGCAACACTGGACAAATACAGAATATTAAATATTACTTGCAGAACACAGAATTTTAGATCTGGTATCATTGGCAGATGCCTCAAATATGGCAAAAAATATCAATACCTGAGAAAATGACCTTTACAGGATTACACAGTACTGAAAAGTCACATTTACTGCCTATTCAGCTATATTATGTAGTCCAACCTTCTGTATTCTGTTAAAGGCAATACCAGTGAGAACTTATGTAATTAAAATTTAGGATTTGGAAATTACCTGCAAAGACATAGTCCTCATTTTATGAAATTTAATAAGGAAATTCAGAACACCACAGTGGAATAATCTGGAAAATTCATAGCCTTGCATATGAACACCAGCAGAGTGGTCTTACATAAAGAATTTATTGGTCTTCTCCTGTGCAAATAGAGTCTCCTACTTTTCAGCAGACATCTGTATTATTTAGTACTGTGTTAAGTAGCTCTCCTTCCTGGTTGACTGGAATCTTAGATTAGCTGTCTTCATGTCAAGCTTCATGTCTTGTGATTTTTCCTTTCTCTATAGGTGGTTTATCTCCATGGAAATGTCTTTTCTTTTTTAACTATCTTTATTTCCCTTTAGTCTTAGTTCGTTTTGCAAACAGATAAAATGGAAAGCATATACTTATATGTAATATCCATAATGCTAAATATGCTTTATGTGCCATGTAAAACTATCTCTCTGTTCCACAGGATCTCTGAAAAGGATAAATTCACTATTATGATCCCAATCTGGACATACAGTAACAGGTTGTCTGTCTTACAGCATGAGTATTTTGTATGTCTCCAAGTTTATAGTTGTACTAATGAAACACTCACAAATCCTGTTATATGCCTTTGCCACAAGTTTTTACTCTTTATTGCTAAAGAAGGTTGCCTGGGAACTCGGTAACCATACAACAATTCAGTAACTGTACAACAACCATAATGTAATTCCACCAGAAGTCAGCACAGTACACTCTGCATTAGTTCAAGTGGGGCTTTTGCCTTCTTCAGACAAGGCTCCTGATCTCTTCTGTAATTTGCATCTCTAAAAATATTTCTAAGAAGTTTTGGGCAGAAAAAAATTAGGTTATGAAAAAACCCCAAATAATGTTGAGGAGAAACCTTGTCCATCAGTCATAGTAAAAAATCCATGTTTTGTACTCAAAGATTTCATGATAACTAAAATTCTTATGCTGGATCTTTTCCTATTTCAAGGAAGTTATAAGATTCATAGAGCAGAGGTGTGTTTTGTGCTGCTTTTGCTCTTCTTCCATTAGTTTGAGAATTCTGTATGGCTTTTTAGGTGTTCTGCAAGAAATCTCTGCTCAACTATTACATTCCCAGGAAGGAACCAACAAACTTTTAGAGGATGATGATCTAGGGTTCTATTTTGCATGCCTGTAGAGAGCCATACACCACAAATTGAAACCAATGGGTGCTTATGTCACTTCAGCTTTGTTTCAGAGTAGAACAAGAAAATCTGGCCCTTGCAGAATGTGAATGTAACTTGCATATTGTAGTAAGATGCTCTCTTCTTTATATAATACTAACAATCTGGCTTTAGTTATGAGCAAATGTTTTGTATGATCACACACCAAATTTCTTCCAGAAATGCATAATCAAAGTCTCTATTTTCTTTCTATTTTATTCTGTTTCTGTTTTAATAAAAATTACTTTTTGCTGGGTTTTTTTTTTGTCCTTTCTCTAGTGTGAATTCTTTCTTTTATCATTTCCTGATAAAGTTTAGTTGAGCATTCTATACACCAGTTTTATTTTCTTCTAACCTGAAGTTTAGTAGTTAGACTCCAAATTTTAACCTAAGAAAAGCTTCCTCATAGATTTCTGCTAACATTTTCTTAGTAATTCTATTTTTTCCCTTCACAGTGAGAGTATTTCAGTTTCTTTTACTTTAGCTGGGCTGTTACTTGGGGGTTTTAGTCTTACATTGCAGGTAGTACATGGCTATTATTCTTCTTTCTCCCTATTGGTTTTCATTCTGCAGTTTGTCTTTGCTTGTCTCTTCCTTTTCCTAACAATTTCTCTGTTTCATTGTACCAGCTATCTTTTTTCCTTGATCTGTTTAAGTCAATAGGATCATGAACTGACACCCAGAAATTCCAGATGGTTTCCAGGAGAGCCTGAGCACATCTTTTCAAAAGTTTTACAGGGCTTGGTTTTTGGATAGCCTAAACAGACCTTTTAACTTGCAAACATTCCCTAATATCTTGTCTGTCTTCTAAGAACACATTTGCAGAACTATTTCTAACAGTTTGAGACAGCTTGAGGAGGGAGGCTGCTATCTCAGTGTCTTAACAGCCCTTAGGATCAGAGCCTTAAGGGGCAAGAGGATCAGCATGGAGGCCAGCATTTCTGGTTTACAGAGTAACAGAGATTATCGTGGGTTCTAGATGTAAACATCAAGTATTCAAAATTCTCTGCAATTGAAAGAGAAAAAAAATTAAACAAACAAAAAATACCCAAAACCAGGAGAAGCCCTTCTACCCAATGGTAACATCTGCATGTGTTTCTCACCCTTCTAAATTTTCTATGCAGACTGAAAAAAAAGGTAGTTTTTCATTAGATATTGTACTATGGTAATCTTACTAACATTTCAGTACTTTGATTACTTTGATATTTTATTTTTCCTATAATATTTGGTAGTTTTTTAGCTTGGGAATATATCTAATTTCCTGAAACTGCTTGCATTCAGAGAGTATAGGTACAGTATACTGGTAATCATATTCTATTTAACACCTGTAATATCTTGATATCATTGTACATGATTGATATCATGTTGGAGAAAATATGTTATAAATTTGGGAATAGAAAGGTGAGACAGAATTATAAATTCAGGAATACCAGTAATATCTAGTATTATGGTGGGTAGACCAATGAAAACCTTTGGAATATTAGGCTTTTATCACTTGATCAGGCTGAAGTGAACACATAATTTATTTTATTATAATGGTTTTTTGGGCAGCATGAGAATCATGTCACAGGGCAAACCTAGTGTGTGAACTTTAGCTGTTAAATACAACTAAATGTCTGTAGTGCAGTTCAATGTTAATGAAATTTAAAAAAATTAACTATTCCTAGCAAGTATGTAGATTTTTCCAGAACAATATTAACACACTTTTCACAAAAACCTGCTGAACATAGACATGGTCATTCAACAAATTATTTTATTTCTTGCTGTTTTATTATAATTGTTAATACTTAAATTTGCCAAAACACCATGAAAATACACAGTAGGAAATCTGCAACATTGGTCTGACTCACTAAGAATGTTTTTACTCACCTCTGACTTGTCTCTGCTGGGATAGTCTACTTGGTACTCAGTTTCAACCTCTTCATCAAGGAGTTAGCATTGATGGTTTCCCTGAATACTTTCTGACAGAAGAAAAAGGTGTTTTCTGCAGAGATAGTTTAAATATGCTTCTTGTTGGATAGAATCCAGATTCAAACTAATAAATTAAGGCGTCTAGTTAATATGGAATAATTAATTACCTAACAGCAGCTAAAGAACTAAAAATTGAAGGATCAGCTTAATTTAAATCACAATTTAAAAACAGTAAAATTTTTGGTTTTAACATTTCTGAACACAGCGTTGTGAGAAAAGGCAGATTCAGAATCCATGGAG
The DNA here is from genome assembly GCA_013400215.1 of Cisticola juncidis. Taxonomy (NCBI): domain Eukaryota; kingdom Metazoa; phylum Chordata; class Aves; order Passeriformes; family Cisticolidae; genus Cisticola; species Cisticola juncidis. The sequence continues at coordinate 159,635 of VXBR01010897.1, read as the reverse complement.
AATCTACCAGATTAAGGCAGTATGTAAAATATGGTTTAGATTATTCTACATTAAAAAACAAACAAACAAACAAACAAAACAAAACAACCCAAACCCCCCCCAAAAAACCCAAAAAACAAAAAAAACCCCACCTTTTACTAACTTTACTAAATTCAAGATGCTTTTCACAGTTTTTTATGCTTCATCATCATTCAACTTTACTCAGCAGCCTAGGTCAGAGTAACTTTAGTCTTCACATAATGTATATTTTTCCAATCCTGTCAGAAGAACAAAATTTTATCTTTGTTGTTTTGTCTCCTTTCTTTGTTCGTCACCCACCTCTTTCCTTCCACTCCAGCTTGCACAAGTGTAAGCCTCTCTTGTTCTTTTTCTTTGTCCTTACCCATCTTGCCCATTGGCGCACGTTCATCACCCCTTGTGCCATTCCCTTCTACCTCCATGGTTGCTCTCATGCTCTGTCTGCAGCATTTGAGAATTTGGTGAAGCACAGATGGCAATTAATCTCCCTGAGTTCATCCAAAAAGGATCACATTTAATTTTAAATAAAGACAATTTCCATTTTATCAGGTCTATCTTTTATCTATTACAACTTAATGAGAAAGTAAAAGTTTATGTAAATTGTATTAGATGTTGCAAAATAACTTAATAGTAATGCTATCTTCAAAACTATTTATATATAAAGTTATTATTATAATATATTTTCTTTAAATACAGACACTAAGTGTAGCTATACTGCAATACAATTCTATCAGGCTTTTAAAGAGGTAATTGAGGTAATTCTCACAGTTTTCATTTATCTTTTTACTCTTTGCTTTATAGAAGATCCTTTTCCCTTGGAAAAATCTGGTTATTTCCTCCTGTGTAGTCTGATGAATAGAGATTGTATGACCTCTCTGTAAAGAGTGGATGGGGAAGAAATAGATTTCTATATTTGGCTAGTGTTGGGCTATATATATTTTTTCCTTTTGTGAAAGGAAGGCTTAAGTGAAAGTTATTCCTGTAGATGCACATAAGGGTAAGGGAAAAGCAGAGATTTCTCAGTACACTTTTTGACACAAGCAGCTCAGTGGGAGTCTCAGAACAGATGGTTTAAAGGGCTGTTGTTAGGACTGAAACAGTCTCTGGACTTCTCAAAAGTCCTAATCTCTTTAGGGCAACGAGAGCTCGTAACTGAGCACACAGAGGTCTGAGAGGAGCTGCTGCTGGCAGAACTCCCAGACTTCAACCACTGGTGAAGGTCACAATTGTTTAAAGTACATAATATAGGAGTTGGAAAAGATTTTATGGAATAGTCACAAAGTTGCTATTTGTTTTTGTAATCTTTTTCTCAATCACTAATAACAAGGTAGGCTTAAAACACAGTTTTGATGTTAAAAAAAAAAGTGTTGCAATGACTGAATTATGGTCAAATCAGGGAAATGGGATTTTTGCAATTCAATCAGAATCATATATATTAAATTTCATCTGCATAACCTCATACTATCTACACTGTTAAATTTGTTTCACCTTTTTGACTGTTCAAGTATCCCATACAGACAGAAATTGACTAACTCTAGCTTTCTAGCTGAATCAAAAAGCAATGTAAAAAAGAAGTCTGGAAATGCTTTGGTATTAGAATATTAAGGAAAAACAACGTGTCTCATTTCCAGAAGCATTAATTTATAGTACTTCTTCCATCCCCAATACCCGGGATGGAAGTTAGAAGTTAGAAGTTTAATTGCATTTTTATTGCATTTTTAATGTAGACCTGAGCCTGACTTTGAATCTTTTGAAAGCCATTCAAGGTCAAAGATAATCTAACAACTTTTTGGGCTTTTTTAATTTTATGATACATGTAAAATATGTATTGTGAGTTGTCTTTCAAGTGTTGACAGAAATTGAACTGCTGTCATTAACATTGTTATTGTTAATTGTTATCATTGTTATCATTTCCTTTCATAGCAGTAAAAATATTAATAATTGTCTTGAGATAACATCCAGTGTGGGTAATGGCATGTCAAAATTCATCTGCAGATCCTAATGGTTCTCAGCCTTATTCTTTGTCTTTTGTTGTTAGGAGGTGTGGCTATGTTGACCTGGAGAATAAGATTGGAATTTAGTACCATCTTAAATCTGCATATTACCATTTTATAAAGAGCACCACAGCTCCTACCCTGTCACATCAACAAACTGCAAATTTTGTGGCTTGTTTTTTAGAGAAGTTCAAGCAGAAAACTTTGGAATCTGCTGATCTAAGGCTATGGTCAGTAGATGTGTTTCCAAGTTTTAACAAGAGAGCAGAGAGGTGCCACTGAAAATCTTTTCACAAATGCTGGTCATGGGAGAAGGTTTTAGGAGGCATAGTCTCCTTGAGCCAGTGTTGAACTTATAGGCAGTGCTGGCAGAACCACCACACCACCCAGGTAGTGTTCTCTGTAGTAAACTGAGCCTTCTAGGACTCTGCACGTTGCACTGCAAGCCATCCCTCCATTGCTTCAGCTGTGTGTCTGTGAAAAGATGTTTTAAAGCCTCCTTATAGAAGAATTCCAGGCGATCTGACCTCATTATTTCTGGAATAATATGTTTGTGGTTTGAAGTAAGGTATCTCCTCTTGGTGACTTTATCATTCCATGTCAAACATTTTGTCCACTGGAGAATAAGTGAGAGAATAAGAAGAGATATTGCAGACTGACATTGCAGCTTGAGAACTAGTTGTATGAGCAGAAATTTATTGAAGTTTGTAACTAAATATCGTCTATAACCTAAGTGCTGCATAGAATATGTGAGTTAGGAGATGTCAGATTTTTGCTTCCATTTTTCTTTTATTTTCTTTTCCACTTCATCTAGAGAACAAAAGCTGAAAAGTAACCAGGATTTAAATTGATGTGACAATTTTTGCTGTCTTACCTAAACAGATCCAATTTTACATTTAATTAGATTAAATGACCCAGTGTTTCTTGTATCAATGTTATTTTTTTTCAAAGTTCATTCCTGTCCTCAGCTTCACCTGTCATTATGGCACATCAGCACTTACACTGACTCCAGTCAGTCATGAAGTTTGAGACTCAGGGTGTCTGATTATCCCCCTGGAATTTCAGAGTCAGCTTAAAATATTTATGCAGATAATTAATTTTTGCTGTTCCTATACAGGATTGACATCTTCAAGTATGTGATATACGGTGTAGCAGCTGCATTCTTTGTATATGGCATTCTGCTGATGGTGGAGGGATTCTTTACAACTGGTGCCATAAAGGATCTCTATGGAGATTTCAAAATCACCACTTGTGGCAGATGTGTGAGCGCCTGGGTAAGTGTCTAAGAAAGCTTTTGTACTTACCACAAATTCAATATGCTTTTCATATTTTTAGTGCCTTGTGATGTTTATTTTTTGGTTTTGTTATTCTTTGATATTTTGAAATACCTCAGTTCAGTGCCTAAAAATTACAGCGAAGAAGAAGTGTTATAAATATTCTCTGTATTGTTTAAATGCTAAATAATTCTACCAGCTGAATGAGAAAGCTTGTTACCTCAGCAACATAAGCTGTTCTGAACAGGACTAAAACTGTAAGGCCTCCAGCTCTACTGGGAATTAAATATTTCCCTTACTAATATTTTCAGTTATTTTAGGAATCTTGCCTGTGCCTTTTTGGAATAAGCTGAGACCTGTCACCAGGTTCTCTTTCATTTCTAAATGACAAACAGCCCAATATTTACTCCTGTGTTAATCTCTGGTTTGGAGAGACCATTCGCTTACAACCCTGGAAAATTTGGATTCAAAAAGTTCTGATTTGTACTAGGACTTATATGAAGTTTTATCATTCTAAAATTGCCAACTGTTTCAACTGGGATTATTTTAACATTTCAGTTCAGTGTAAGTAAGTAACTAATTTTTTTTGGTATTTGACTGTTCTGTATCTAAGCTAGGAGGCCTGAGCACTTGGTAGCTGTTGGAGCTGGATATTTCTGAATATACAGTCAGCATCAAATCTCATAATTTGTGATGAATAATAAATGAATAAATATAGCGAGATAGATCTGGATGTTAAAGTACACTTATTTTTTATGTTATAAAAATGATAAATAATATATATAGATTAATAGGGTTGGGTTTCCCCTGTACTCTACTGCAACTGTCAACACTTAATTAAGTGGAATACAGACTAAACAAATATAGGCAATAGATACCTCCAGTCAAACAGAGACTATCAGAAATAGTATTTTGAATATCCTTACATTTGAGGTTGAACTGGACAGATGATCTGCATCTTGTAAACTGGAGAATGCAGTCTGTAGGTCATCTCTACACAGATAAAACCTGCACCATAGTAACCCTGTGGTTTTGTCTCATATTCTTTCATTTTTGTCATCATTGTATGATTTTGGCACTTTGACTAAGACTGCTTTAAAACCTTTAAACAAATATATATAAAAAAAAGACTTAGAACATTTTAAATAAAGAGCAGTTATTACTTATGCCAACACTGCTTTCATCTTCTGGAAAGAAGTCTCTAATCTGTATTCACTGAGGACCTACTAAGTTAGTTCCAATTCTGTATTGAGTAGCAAGATTTTCAGAACACTTTTTCTTCACAGCTCCCATGAATGCCTGTCCTCACTATTGAAGCACAGCAGAGCTACATCTTCTCACAGTTTTGATAACTGTAATTCTGTAACACGTCTAGAAGAAATGAACAGTTAAACAGCTACTCTGTGATTATTATCATTGTTATTATTAACAATTCATTACCTTATTTCCTTCAACACTTGACTTTCCTCATCAGAAATTTGCAATGTTTGTATTTTAATATGGGAAGCCCTGGGTTTTGATGCACATTGTGCAGTTAAGGTTAAGTCTGTATGATCACAATTACAATAATCCATAAATTAGTTTGAGTTAAATACCTTGTTGTAATTATTCTTGAAGTCAGTGGAAGGTTTTTTTTGCTGGTGAAAAAAATCCCCACAAACCTGCTGTTTGATTGTTTGTTTCATTTTGATGATGTGTTAGTAAGATTGCTATACAAATGTCTGGAGTTGTTTTTTATTATTATTCTGGCTTTAGTGTCTTTGCTCAAGAGAGTATGTCAATTAAAACTTGATGTCCTTTTGACTAGGTTGATTTCATTTTCTCATACTTAAAATTCCTAAGAGAAAAATAACATCTTATATTTAAATATATACTTGTATTTGGAATTAGAAAATATTTCAATCCAAGAGAGACATGTTTAGAATTTATTCAGTTCCCTAACTCATGCGATGATATAAAAAAATAAGACCTTAGGAAAAAAAAAAAAAAAAAGAATAGTGGAGAGGTAAATGAAACCAAATCAGTATTGTGTGTCAAGGCCAGATTGTTCAATTGTTAAAAATGTGTTGTAATAAATTTTGTTGTGTACAGTTGCCAAAATGAGATAATGCTATTGAAAGGGATTGGCAGATACTAAATGTTGCAAGAAAGCTTCCTTGTATAAAGTTTTGAGCTAGTAATTTTGTAAATGTTAAAATCTAAACTGTCAGAGATTAAACATTTGGTTTCTTTTAGCAGTGTCTTAATACTAACAGAAATGTACACAAAGGATATTTATTGTTTTGAAAAACTAAAATTATAAAAATGGCTCCACATTAAAAACACTTCTGTAAAAACTTCAGTTGTGACTAGGGTTTCACATCAAATTTGTTGATACCTTTCCAAATAGAAGTTTAAGCATGTTAAAGTCTGCAAATGAAGTCCTTCAGCTTTATTGTCACCACCAGATATTTGTCATTAATATTTTGCACCAGCAAATTTGTTATGTCTGTGACTAAACCTATTGTGAAAATGGACGAAAAAATCAATAAAAAATTCCAAGAAGGACAGTTTATTTTAACTTTATATGGATAAACTGTATTTCTATATGTGGAAATATGAAAAATAGCATCTTTTTCTCAAGAAATATTTTTGAAAAGCAGGCTTTTTACATCACCAATAGCCAGCATCTGAAAGAACTTTTCATGTGCCCTTCCTGACCTCCCTCCTTAGCTGCAAATAGCTCACTTTCTAGCTTGGAATCAGCAAAAGGAATTCTTTTTGCCTGAAGTAAAGGAAAAAGAAATAGCTCAGCCTAACCTTCCCAGTGATTGTATAGTTGACTTATCAGCTAATATGAGCATTCAGAGGGTTGGCATCCAAGTCATGTCAGTGCTGCCATGGAGTAGAGCCTCTCACATCTGAGACAGGCCTTGTGAAAGTGACAGTGAAGACTCTCACTGGCAGCGTTTGCAGACTTAATTTACTGTGAAAAGTAAAACAAAGCAGTAAGACAATGCCAGTCACATTTGATGAGGGATGGCTTTGTTTTTAGGCTTCGTTTTTCCATGCCTGGACATGTTTTTAGAGTATTAAGTAAACAGTCCTATACAACTGTGCTGCAGCAAGATTAGTGAAGAATGGGAGACAGGCCTGAAGCCAGCTGTAACACTGTGTTCATGTTTGCAATTTAATATCCTTCCTATTTACATTCAGCTCCCTTGGCCATGGAAAGCCTCATTTACACCTTGTTTTAGAATATCTGCTTACAGGCTCGACAGAAAAAAAAAAAATTAACAAAGAAATACAATGATACTTTCTCCCTTCATGTTATGTTCTGAAACGGGAAAGCAGATTTGGTTTTTTGTTTTATTTCATAATACGTCATTATATAAAGACTTCATCGTGGCAGTTGTATTTCTATTTCTTTGTACCTTGCTTTTCAAAAGAACCATGCTCTAGAGAAAAGTGTTTTGTATTCTAAACTGTGCTTACATATTCCTTCTGTATGTTTAGTTTTAGGAATATTTTATTTTAATTACTGACAAGGATTTTTCTGCTTTTGAAAATAATTCTGGATACCTGATTACCTGGATACCTGATAGCGTGTGCTATTTCATGCAGGCTTCTTAAACGCCTCAACCAAAACATGAACTTCTCAAAATATTTCCGGGTTGTTTTTTTTTTTTGCAAAAAAAAAACCACAGAAGCTTCACAAATGTTTTGAAAAACCATCTGTGGACTCATCACTTAATCTTTTCCTTACCAGACCAGTTATTCTAGAGGCAGTGAAACTGCATCACATTGACATTATATTCTTTATGTAACAGGAGGAAGAGATTTCAGTGCAGCTCAGCTGGCTTTCCCTCCCAGAACAGATGTATTATTTCTGAATGTTAGAAATGAAGATCTCATTTCTGAAAATTAGATGCCATGCCTGGATATTCTGGGAAAAAATGCTGATCTGACAGACAGGGAGGCCTTGCTTCTGATTAGATTCTGCTCCATCTGAGGCATGTAGTGTGCTTCATACCATATTTCTGAGAAATAAAGAACTTTCACTCCAAGACAGCAGATACACTTATGGGTCCAAAATCCTTTAAACCAATCTTAACTAGGGAAAGTATCTGAAAATCTCTTGTCCTCATGCATGTTTAGTTGTGTATGCTGTAAGTAGTTTTAGACTGTGATATGGGAAATGGGGAAGGTGAGATTCATAGTGCTCTAACCTTTCAGACTGCTCAGCTGAAAACCAGAAACATGCTTTTTTCCCTACAAATTATCCAGAAGTTAATGGAGTAGTTAATTTCAGAGGGAATATATTATGACACAGATATAACCCACCTAATTAAGAATGTCACTAAGGTTATCAAGAGAAAGGCCTATGCTCCTTCAGTAGTTAAAGAAGAGTGAGGCTTAGGAAAACTTTCTTAGATAAATTGTATTTTTTGTGACTGTCCTATTTTCTGCAAAGAGAATAACCTTCAAGTCTTTTAAGTTATGTCTTTTATATTAAGCTCTTCAATCAACTAGATGTGTTTAATTGGATGTATCCTACCTGACCCCTTCAGATGGAAGTTAGGTGAAAAACATTTGCTATCTAAATACTGCTGGAGTTAGTAGATGAAAGAAAACATATAAACAATTTTATAGGCTGTTGGAATCATCTTATCCCTGGATAACAAACCAGTGTTGGAATTTTTTTAGAAATCTGTGTTCCTTGCATTTTTCTGATCTTCATCTTGAAACAGGAAGCTCTAGTAATAGTTCAAAACTCAGTTGAATGGTAAATAGAGTAATCTTGATGTCATTCTCTCCCAACTGTATTGTTAATATACATATGGCATCTTGAAAAGAAAGAACCAAGTTATTTTTTTACTATTTGTTATATTTTTAGAAATATTTTGCAATGAGCTCAGAAATTATTTTGTTATGCATATCTAGTTGCTGACTCTACTTTTTTCAGTTTTATTTACTGTAATCTGACCAGACCTTTTTTGTTTTTCTTTATTTTATAGTTCCAGATTTCCTCACTCAGGGATATTGCACATATTAAATCATATTTTCATTTCATATTCCTTTTCTCCCATAACTTCCCATATGTTGTATATGCAGTCCTTTTTTTGACTGTGGTGTTTATCACTTCCTTTAATGGAGGAGTCTGCCAGACATTATAATATGCCTTGCCAGTACCTGCTCATCTTCACTTGGTCTTGCTGCTTGCTGACAGCAGTGTTGTTGGTGATGATAAACTGGATGAACTGGATGTTTTTGCTTCAGATTGTGCTCTGTGTCTTGCACATTGATGACAGATTTTTTCTTGGCATGTGATCTCAGTCAGTAAGTATTTTTTGTTAATTAAACTGCTGTCATACATTTCCAAATTATGCATAAATTGCTCGAGATGATAGCTTTATTTCTCCTATGTTCAGATAATCCATCTCAGCTTTAACTTGAAAGTTTCATCAAATGATGACAATTTTCCCTGATCCTTGATCTCACTTGGCTAACTTATTAACTACATCTACACATCTAACTCTTTTTATGGTTATTTAGGCATTTGAATATCAGTGGAATTATCACAAATTACTTTTATGGTGAAAGAAAACCATATACCTTCGTTCTTCATGTGAATTGTGTCTTCTTGTTAATGCCTTAAAAATTCATAATTAGCTTTTTAAATTTTTTTTGTATTGCTTGCACAGGAAGGAAGGAAAATTTTAAATTTATTTAAGGTCACAATAAAAGCTTAAAAGGCTGTATTATTGACTTTGCTTGGCAAGACACAAGCAAGGAAACAAGCAAGGAAGGTCCCCACCCCTTCATTTTCACATAGGCTTCTCAAAGCCCACTAAGAATGCATCAGGAAAGGAAACACTTTTTTTTTTTTTTTTTTTTGACAGCCAAGTGTTAACCTAGAGTGACACATTTGTTTAGACTTATAACTATTATTTCTGCTTTAAGCTTCACTGCCTTGTGTTCAACTACGAACTGCGAAATCTTTCTGAAAAATTGTTGCAATGCAAATTTTGGATATGTGAAAAATGTAAACAATCTGTATTGTTCAGTCCTTTCCCAGCTGTGTGCTCTATCTTCATCTGTGTATAGAAAACTTATCGTCACTGAAAACCATTATAGTATAAAAATTTATCAGGTCTTTATTAGCATAACCTAGAAAATCTACTATTAGGACCAGCCTACAGTGTCAAGGAAAAAAGAATTATGGAACTGAATGTTTTTTGTACTTTATGCCTTCAAATTGGACAGCTACATAGAAAGGAGAGCACATGAAAAAGGAGTATTTAATGAAAATATCTAACCCATATTTTTAAAAGCCACTTTTAAACCAAATTATTTATCTTCAATCACATTTAAATACAAAGCTTAGCTATATTCGCAGACAGTACTTCCTAGAATTAGGAAAATACTACCAGAAAGAAAAAAGGAGGAGGATAACTTTGCAAATGTGAAAATATGAACATATGCATTTTGAGAAAAAATAATGCCTGTCTGAAAGACTGTAAAAAAAAATCTGGGAAATTCTGTTTTTGTCAAGCAGCAGTAAAGATCCAGTGCTTTCTATAGGGCTTCAGAATCCTGTCAGGCTAAAAAAAATATAGTCTTGCATGATAGATATATAAAACAATTAATGATAACTTTGGGCAACACAAAGCTACAAACCCATCAACATTCGCAAGAAAATTCAGACATAAAATGTAAATTACAATATTTGGTTTCTAAGGAAGTAACAAAGGGACAAATTGTATGATCTTAAGGTAAAACAGTCTTGCATCAATGCAAAGCCTTCTTCCCCAAACTGATATTTCATAATTTTTTTTTGCTAAGTAATATTTCAAAAATTGAATTAATTTGTTAGAGAATAATTTCTGATGTGATTATAGAAATCTCCTCCTACAATGTTACCGAAAAATCAACAGCATAAATCAGAAAGTAAGCCAGTTTTTTACATGCATCTAAAAGGTTTCCTAAGCAATAGAAATACAGCATGGAATATCTTTGAAATACACATTTAGAAAAATCTATGTGCAGATGAACAGCGGAAAGCAACAGTGAGGATTAATCCTAATTTTGACAAAGTCAGGTTTTCTTCCATCTAAATTAACTGTGGAAGAAAAATATTTTAAAAAGTCAGACAAATCTGTTCCAAAATATAATTTCAAATTTCTGAGATTCTATATTTTTCTGTTAACATATTTTAATAATCAAAGGAAATTCTCATTAGGTAGTATCCAGTATATGAATGAATTTCAATTAGGCAAACCTGAGAGGTCTGTCCCTCTAAGGAGAGAAATTTGGACTAATATTGGCTTTTTTTTTTTTTTTTTTTTTTCTCTTGAAGCAGTTGACTTGAATGCAAGCCAAGGAATATCAAGCACATGACAGTAATAGCACACCATGAAATCCATCCATGTTTCAACAGACTTTTGGAGCTGTGCCTGGGAGTATAATATGTTAGAGAGAAAGAGGGGATGAACATATTTTGTAGAGGCAGTAATAATAAATGTCCAACAAGTGATTGTTAACAATGAAAGAAAAGATAGAAAAGACTTTGCATGTGTGTATTTTCTGTGGTTTATAGTGCATTTAGTGATAATATCTGAACAACAGTCTCTTCCAAAAGCATATAAAATGAGACAAGCTGAAATATTTTTGCTTCATCTTTTATTTCTCTTCATGAATGAGGCATGAATTTGGAGATGCTAGTTAGTACAGAAATGGAAATGTTAGAGGCCATTTCCTTGTGAGGGACTCAACAGTTCTTCTTAAACATATTAATGTCTTAAGATATCTGTACATATATTTTTTAAATTTTCTCATTTATTTCTATTTAAATAAATAATAACATTTTTGGTTGTAGACAACGTTTTAAAATAAGCAGCTAAGCTAGTTTTAGCTTCTGCATTGTTAAAATGTTTTCCAGAGGAAATCAGCAAGTTTTCTACTTGTTTTCTTTCATATTTACATATAGAGAATTATACATGTAAGATGCTGTCACAAAAAAGATCCACTGGGAATAGATGGGAGTATCTATATAGAGACTTTTCTTTAAAAATGAAATTGCAAAAATCTGCTGGATGAGGTCTGAACCTCTGAACAGAAGAAGTAAACTCTTGTACGGTAATAATACAGATGATGAACAGGAACAAATATCTAATCTTGAAACAACTCTATCATAAAAGTTTATTGATGAAGAGGGCTTATTGAGTCTGGACTGTTGACTTAAGGTGTAATCAGAACCCTGCATTATAGAAAATTGAATGCAAATAAACAACAGGCCTGGAGTGGGAACATGTGTAGTACTTTAAATCTGACATTTTGTCTAAAGGAGTCAGTGACTAAATCTAAACCTAAAGAGAGAACTGTGCACTCTCTCAGTACTCTCCCCACTACAACTGCATCAAGCCAAATTTCAGCATTTCAGAAAATATGTGTCAGCTGCAATGAATAATTTAAAAAGAGAATGCAAATGCATTGATGCAGAATGTGCACAGGGTAAAGAGACAGTAGCAATAATTCAGAGGATTTTTTTCTGGATAAAATGAACAACATGAAGTAGAAGACCTGAAAGTCAAAGGTCAGTTATGAATTTGAGGCTGGGCAAAGTACTAAAACTACATAAGTTTTTATTAGTATTGAACCCAATATATAGACAATTGAAAATGAATGAGATGTTTGAGAGAGAGGACAATTCAGGAAGAAACTGAAAAGATCCTTCTGTTCATGCTCCTGTGTGGCAAAAAATTCCAACACAGAGCCTTTTTCTGGCATTCCCTGTTTGGAAAATGCACCCAAACCCAGGACTAGACTGCACTGCAGAGGCCAGCTGCTCCCCAGTATTCCCATAAGAGATACCAGGCTATCCCTGGGCTTATTCTGGGTGATGTCCAGCACTGCTAGGGTTTCATAATGAAGCATGATAGACTTTGAGCAGGATGGGTGAACAGGATCTCTGTAGGTGCAGTTCTGATCTCTGGCAAAAACCATCTAAGAGAATTTCTGAAGCTGTGATGAAGTTTGGAAGGAAGCTCTTGGTTCCTGTAGCTGAAAATATACATTTTTGTGTTTGTGTCATAGGATAATAAATCTAAATGTGATGCAAACACAGCAAGGTTACATATTTTTGCGACTCTCTACATTGAGAGCTCACATTAGGGAATTCATATAAAATAAATATATGATGAGATAGAGAGAAAATGTAAAGCTAAGTACTGAGTGGTTCGGAACAAAAATAAAATTACATGGCAACTTGAGTTTACTAGAGTTGAGTTTTATTTGGACACTTAATTTGTTGCTATGTTTCTGTATTATTTTTCTTGTTGTAAGCAGTAGTGTCCTCATAAAATGAAATGAATGAGGTTTAATTTGTTTCCTTTTCATTCTATTTCTGTTTGTATAAACTGTACCTTTTAGATAAGATTTCACTGTCTCTGTCCCTAGGGTCACTGAAGCCATCATACAGTGTTTCTTCAGGGGTACTAAATTATTTATGACAAAACTAAAATAAGAACAGTGTTTGAAATTTAATGAACGTGCTTTTCATGGGGCAAGTACCCATGAATTAGAAAGAAGGAGGGAGAAAACCCCCAACAAAACAGTGACTGAAGTCTTGATCTTATTAAAATAGAGAAGATTTGGGTAATGTTTTCAGTGGAAAAGGGATTTTAACAAGTTATGACCACCAGGGAAGTTGTGCTCCTCACAAACAATTTTAGAATATGACTGAAATATCTGCTCCCTGACATTGGTTGGTTTTGACTTAAAAAATCATTCTAGAAGGTTGATGATTTGCCTGCTTTGATAATTTATAACTCAGAAAAGCCATTACAGGCACTGAAGAGCTTACAAAATCTGTCAAGAGCATTTTGCCCACCACAGTGATGATAGAAAAAAAAAAGTGACCATTAAAAAGGTTAAAGACTTGTTTGTTCACTTAATTATTCGTTTCAGCTATTCTTTGCAAATGCGAGCTGAGTTTAAATTAGTTATCTTTTATCTTCATAATTTGGTAGATGAATTTCACTATCACTTCTAGTTTGTTTTGAGTTTTGTGTTTGGCCTCTTAGAGTGAAAATAGAACTGATCAGAGAAAGCAATTCTCACTATAAACACAATAGATAGGATGCTCAAGAACAAACTGTGATACCTCTTTAAGATGCTATACTATTTCAGAAATCCTTAGTTTGTCACGTAGCAGAATGCTACTTCAAAGGAGAAAGATCTTTTTGAATCTCAGGAGATTGGGTTCTGAATTTAATTTCTGGAGTGAACAGGCTCCTTAAGCATTCCTTCTAAGTTCTCTTGAGCAAAGAGGGAAGGTTGTAATAGCAGAGAAAATTATCAAAAAACTACTTTATTCTTTCCTGTGCTTTTTTTTTAATCAAATAATTCATCATGTCATTCAATTATAAAAAGAATTTATAAGCTACTACCTGCTATTGCTAGAAAATAATAATTTGTTGTGCAGGGTTAGACTTTTTTACTGCTCTTACAGCATGAATTATATTACTGCTCAGATCACATTTCTGTGGTTTGCTTCACTGATATCAGTGATAGCAGCTTCCAGGCATAACCCATAATTAATCCATGGTTTAACTTGAAGTTTTGTTTTTTAGTCATTCTTACATAAACAAAGGAAGCTTCTGTATTTCTTCCAGTTTTTCTTGTTGTCATGAAATAAAATTAGGCATGTCATTTGACCACTGGTTCTTCAGCTGAAAGCAACTGACAGAGGAAAACTGAAGTTCTTCCTTTTCTGAAATATGTTTTTAAAATGAAATCATTCATCATTTCAGCATCTTTTACTGAGATACTCAACCAATCAGACTCATGTTTTTAAAGAGAATCCATTCTATAACAAGCAGACAATTCTCTCTGAGAAGGCAGCTCTTATGACTCATAGCAACTGTCATCTGGCAGATCTCTACTATCATTTAATGCCCAAGGCAGATTTTTTAGAGGCTAATAAGCTCTGTTTTCCCTCTCTTTGCTATACTAGTGCTTTGTATTACCTCAGTGGAGATTTTTGAGTAGGCTTCTTCGTCATTACTCCAGATCAGAAAATAAATAGCTATTAAAAGAATTTGTAATGCTCGTGGTACAGCCTATCTTTTTTTCTCCATTTGATGCTAATCACAACATAGGAAAATTCTCACATGTATATGGAGCCCAGTCACAAAACCAGTTATTACATTTCTGTAGTGTAACTATTATAAAATATTTAGCACTTCATTAAATTATTATGGATGTGTTGCACTGAGACGTACTAAATTCATTAAGTCTTTGTTTCACAAATCCTAGAAGGATCACAAGAAAGATTTCAGACTTACTTGTTTTTGACAAGCTAAAAAATATAGTCTATGAGGCTGGTTTACTTTTAAAACATTTTTAGAATAAATGACAATTTAAAGTCTGTACCAAGATAGTCTTCTTTTTTATTTATTGTGCCTGCCTTAGGAAACAATGAGTGCAACTCTTTAGCTTGATATTAAATTAAGATCGGAAATAGCACTTTAGTTGGGAATTCATATCCCTGAATCCACATTTGTAAGTCATTTTCCAAGTAATTATTTATAAGTGAGTGCCTGGGGCTGAGCCAAATGTTGTTTCATTAACTTTAACACTGTAATATGGAAAAAAGAAAAAGAGAAAACAGTAAAAAAACAATAACAGAAAAAGTAGCATGTACAGAACAGTATTTACTTGTGTTAGCCCTTTACTCTTCAATAGATGGAATAGAACTACCAATATATGAACAAATGTTGCATGGAAATGTCTACAGCAGTATTCAAGGGTGCATATTTATTTTGCACTTTGCTTTCACTTTTTCCTACTTTTCAAATTGAGTTTCTACTAAGGGGATTATTGGGAAAAATTGATACGGAAGACAGCCATTATCTGCATGAATGCATTTTTAGAATTCTTTGTGTATAAATTAAACACATCTGTTTTTCTTTTAAACTAGTTGAATGTCGAGGGAAAAGTTAAATCAGTTTGTAACTCTCAAACTGATAAGCATGGATGTAAAGTATGAGTATTGAAACATGGAGTACCAACTCAAGAAAAGGACAGAAAGGTGATATTGAAAGTATTAAACAGCTTTTCAAACTACTACAACAAGTCTCATTTACCTTGGGACAATCAGGAAAATTATTCTGAAATAAACTTTAAACTGGATTAATTAAACTCCATTAAATGCCTCTGTAAATATAATGCCTCAGAATTCAAATTACTTTCATTTAATAATATTTGAAAGTGAGTTTAAAACAAATTAAAGTCTCTTTAATATTACTTGAGAATATCCATCTTATAACTTCAAAGCAATAAAAGTTCCTCATGTAAAATTCAGACCTTTTGTTGTTCTGGATTGATTTTCCTGATCAGATCAATGTGGATAAGCCACCCTACTACAATTTTTAGTATAATTTGCAACCTGTTAGATTCCAACCTTATTTGATTTCCATAACTAAAATCTGTACTTATATCAGGCTTTTTCCTGTATTACCTGAATTGAGAGATGTTACATTAAAAAAAACCAAAAACGAACAAGAAGATATCTTCCGTTTCCCCTTTCTTTACTCTTTAAGGTTTAATTTTAGGCAGATTTTTTTTATCAGCTTATTCAGCTTTCAAAAATATTTCTTATTTCTTTTTCTCATAGCCAGTATTTTTCAGAGGTAAGCAGCTAGAAAAATGTTAGTGTGATGAAATTTTTGGTTTCTAGTAAAGCGTTCAGGTTCATCAGCATTTCTGAAGCCACCAAATGCTGGGACTATTTGGATTCCATACTTAGAGATTAATTTTCATATTTTATCAAGTAGCCTCTATATCCTTTCCACAAAGTAAGATGAAAAGATGGTTTGTTATTAATAAGTGTCATTCTCAGTGATGTTAGCCCAGCAAAGAAGCAGCAAGGTAGCATGTTTACATATTTATAGAACGTTTACTTCATTTTTTTCCTGAATGGTGAATTTGCTTGTATGTAGACCCCAAATACATCTGAATGCAATAACAGAATGGCAAAAGTATAGTCTCATTGGTTCAATACAAAATGGATTTTCAAAGGAGATTTTAGTCAGCGACAAAGGCTCATTTTTATTATGACCCCAATTTGAAAAGCAAAAGAAGCCAAGCCTACAGTATTTAATTTTCATTTTTTGTATTATGATTGACAGTGGAGGATACAACCATAGGGCCTCTTGTCCTAACTATGGAGTAGTGTGGATGAGAGAGAGGGACAGATGCGTTTCACAGAGCATGCAGCTGTCTGTAGATCAGATGTGCTGCTTTGCAGCCATCGTTGGCACAAGAGGGAGAGGAACACAGAGTAAGCTTGCACTTCTGGAAGCATAATTCTTGTTCTTCAGAAAAATATGTCAGAGCTCTGGCATCATTTTGACCTGATCATTAATGGATTATCAGACCAAACCAATAAATTAAATAAGCACAGAAACAGACAAAGCCAGTCATGAATGCATTTGTTACTTCACTGTGGTTCCTTTTCTTCCAATGGTGTCTCAGTCAAGTTCTGACTTACCACTGGTTTTGTTTTTCCTTATTTTACTGCAGTTTATTATGCTGACATACATCTTTATGTTGGCCTGGCTTGGAGTTACAGCTTTCACTTCTCTGCCTGTTTACATGTACTTCAATCTGTGGACCATTTGCCGAAATGCCACAGTAGTGGATGGAGCTAATCTCTGCTTGGATCTTCGCCAGTATGGTATGTAAATAAAAAGCACTAAATGAAAAGTAAGATTTCACAAAAGAAAACATTTCACTGCTTTGCTTCCATGTGTCTGAAATGAACTGTTCAGTGTTTCTGAAGCAATTGTTAAGTGTCCTTCTCTGCCCTTTCACCCACTAGTCTAGGCAGTGTATAGAAGATGAATTGCATTTCCAGACAAAAATTGAGCCAGTCTTGCCCATCTCCCCAGAGCAATGAAGATCTGGCATGGGGCTTTGGCTTAGTCTCTTCTTTAGAGATTGTTGCAACATGTCTGAAATGCTTAATTAGTTATTTATCTGGAGAATGACTTTTATTCTTGTGGTAGGACACTGACCTGGAGATGTGAGATCCTAGGGTATCAGCTGTTGTGAACTGGGACGTGACAAGATTCATGGCTTTCAAAAACCTTGATGAGGACCAACAATACTGATAGTAACAGTCTAAGGAAGTGGTGGAAAGAGATATAGAGAGGGAGTGAGGCTAAAGCCTGAATAGTGGAGGTTAGAATGATGTGAGGACATGCACCTTTATGTGTTTTGAGAGTATACAAAATCTTGATAGAAAGGGATTTGTGATCTTAAAATGTCTGAGGATTCTTGTATTGGTGATGGTAATTCAATTCCTTCCTTCTACAAGACTGGTTTGATTCTAGATGTTATGGTCTTAGTGATTTCTCAGCCTACAGAGCTTTGGGTAATCATACTCTCAATGGAGAGTTTCTGTTTTTTAAAATGTTGTGCTGATATGAATAAAGATATCTCAAAAATAGCAGAAAAATTGTTACTTACATGTTACTTACTAGGGCTTTTACTAAATAGATGATGTGTTAGTTTTGTGCTGGCTGAAATAGAATAAAATCCTAGAATGTTTTTAGCCATATGACAGGGAGACCTTCCTCTAGATCAGGTTGCTCAGGACCCTGTTCAACTTATCCTTCAACACTTCCATGGATGGGATGTCCACCATTTTCTCAAGGAAACATGTTCCAGTGCTTCAACACCCTCACAATAAGGAATTTCTTCCTTACCTCTAACTTAAACTTATCTTCTTTCAGTTTAAGCCATTACTCCTTGTTCTACTGCAGCATGCCCTTGTATAAGGTCTCTCTCCAGCTCTCCTGACTGATTCTTTTAGTTACTGGAAGGCTGCTATAAGGTCTCCCTAGACCCTTCTCTTCTCTGGGCTGTGCAATCCCAACTGCCTCAGCTTCTCTTCACAGGAGAGTTGCTCCAGACTCCCGATTGTCAACAGAATCCAGATATCCTTGATAAAACATGTTCTTAGCTTTTCTCATACAAAGGAAGTTGATCTGTACCAGGAATTCTAAATAATGTGAATATTTATTCCTCTCCAGGTATTGTAACTATTGGAGAAGAGAAGAAGGTTTGCACCTCATCAGAAAGTTTCATCAAGATGTGTGACTCTAATGAGGTAAATAAATATAGTATTTTTGGCAAATCCATAATATATGTTGTAGTAGGAAGTAGCTGATATATATTTTCTTACTGTAATGGTCTAATTCTAGCTATGGTGATGAATTAAATCAAAGTGAAAAACACAGTTAAGCAAGCAGTTTTCCAAGTCTTTTATCAAGTACCGAATCTAGTCAGTGCAATTTCTCCGTTTGCTTTCTAAACACACTTGACGTTTGTTTGTTGGTTGTTTGTTGTTTTTTTTTAGTAGTTCCAATACCTTGTTCTTTGTTACTGAGATGGTTTTGAAAGTTAATGCCCCTGCTGCACAATGAATAGGTTGATATAATGAGCTACTGATTGAAGGGCTTATAATTACTCTTATCACAGGTCTCGCTCGGGTGGTTTTCTCCCGAGAAATGTGGGTTTAGAGTCTTTTTTCCTTTGAATTCCCATGCCAGAAGCAGAAGAGGCAGAGTTCGCCAGCTCAGGTTTCTCAAGGTTGTTTGTTGTTCGTTATCTCTAAGTTCTTCCTGTGCCCAGCAAAGGTCCTTGCTGTGGCACGAGCACGAGGTGACTCCCCCCAGGTCAGGCATGCCAGACCTTTTGTACCCTTTCTCTGACTCAACCATCGTCCACAACGTATTTCTTATTCACAGTCTATTACCAACACCTATACTAGACATCTCACTTCTGTTCTAAACCAATCCCTTGTGACCCACCACAGCAGAAGATCGAGGACAAGGACAAGAAGGAAGAAGAACAGGGCCACACCCTGATTCCTCCATCTTGCCTTCCTCATTAGCACCCAGGGATAAACTAACTACTAGTTACATCAAACTCTTGGGGTCTGTAGTTCTTCATGCAATGCAGGTAATTTTTCCCATGGACTCAGATCAATGACACTGTCACTTTGGGTTCTGTGCCAGGGTCTAAGACCCCCCTGCCAGGGTCCCAAACCTCCCTGTCGGGGTCCCAGACCCCTCTGCCAGGGTCCCGGACCATCCAGAGCAGCCAGAGGGATGCCCTGGACTCCGACAGACAGAAAAGCAAAGATTTCAAATGGATTTGGTCAAACCTTGTTAAGCATTAGGATAGTAGCTCTTAGTACATTGTTCTTTGCAGTTTTTCCCTTGGGCAAATGCCACCTGTTTCAGTGCAGCTGAGGGTTCTGGTTTTGTTTTTAAATGATAAAAGATGAAGATGGGAAGAACTAAATTACATCTGCCTAAAACAGAGAGGCTAAAATGTTGATCCCTCTGAAGCTAGAAAGAACAATATTTGCTAAGTGTTTTACTGGGTCTTGCTATGGTTGAATAAATCTTAGAAGGAAGGTACACAATCCACCCTTGTACAAATACCATCTTAGAAAATGCAGCTCTTGTGGTGCAGTTGACTCCCTGTGGCTGCTGCATAAACCAGGTCACTGAAATTAAAATCAAATGTAATCATTTGGTTTGGAGTGATGTGAGGAAGGTGGTTCATTTGAATTATGTAAGTAACCTGGTTTATATTATATCACTGTGAAAAAAGTTGGGTGGAAAGTGGATCAATACATGAAGATACAAAGCTAATTAAGGGAAAATAGTGTTTCTTAGGCTGTCTCTGCCACTGGAGAAGCCACTACAAACATAGCTCTTGTAAGGTAGTACTGTAATATTGTAGAATTAAACAAATAAATAAACAAACAGAACAAAACAAAAAACAAACTCAAATTTTCCTAGAGCATTTATTTTTAAATAATTTGTTTTCTTAATATTTTACTATTTAAATGCTATGTTTTTAAATAAAGTTAAGTTTTTCCCCTATATGTGCGTTGTAACAAAACAAGCACAAGCCCAATGACATGTAGCGATATCAATCTCTTGAAAAAATATTCCCATTCATTTCTTTTGTGGAAGGGTGGCACCAGGAAGGTAATTATTTGATCTATGTTATGCTGAATTTTTGTTCATTTTCTATTTGCTGAACAACCATGAAAGTCCTTTTCTTTGCCTCTCTTTGCAGCTAAACATGACATTCCACTTGTTCATTGTGGCACTTGCTGGAGCTGGAGCAGCAGTCATTGCTATGGTAAGCTGCCCAACACTACACCTCATCTGAATTGCTAATACCTTCTTGTTCTGCCTTAGGATCAGCTGTTCAATTTCCATACTATCACTCAAAGCTATTATTAAAATATGGTTCTGTAATTCAATACTCTTTATTTTTATATTGTATTGATAGAGTCCCTTTGAAGTCGAATATCATGATTACTTTTTGAGTTTAAAAAATCCCTTTAAGTACATGCTAAGAATTTTTACTATTCTCTTGCTGTATTCAGACAAGTGTCTGAATTCACATGTCTGTGTTGGAACCAGAGTATTATACTTTTATGATCTCTGCCTTTCTGGGTATTTACAGGCTTGCCACGCTGCTATTTTAGGAGCGGAATCTTTTTGTCAGTTCTGTGAATATATATGAATATGTTGATTTTTCTGTCAGAACCAATTTTTCTACTCCTTTATAATGAAAATTACTTCACATTTAGTGACATTTTGTCAATGATAAGGTTCCACTGAGAGAAAAGTGTATGAGCTAGTGCCCTGCTCTTCTGTCTTTTGTCTTCTGTATTTGCTTAAGCATAAAGATATTTTTAGACTTACAATTCTGTACTGGTGTAGGTTTGCATTATGCACACTGGAATGGAAAATGAAAAGTGACTGCTACTTGGTGCTGTTGCATTCATAAGCGTTAGTGGTAGTGATTACTATATACTGCTTTTACCAGTAATTTTTTATGGATAGTAGGGCCATAGTTATTTTGGTATCTTTATAATTACATTTTTAAAAAGGTACATTCAGAAAATGTCCAATGAAGTTTGTAGTCCTCTTACAATAATGATTTTTTTGTTGTTTTTTTATCTGTCATTTCTTCATTATGACATGACACCTTACAAATAGCAAAGATAGCTAAATGACAGATACATATTTTCAGCATAGTTTTTTGTCTCAAGGCCACAAATAATGTGTGTAATAATAGAATACAACTCATGTTACTAATTTAATTGGGTTTTTTTGAACTGAAATTTTTCTGCTTATAGTTCCTAAAATGGTGACCATATAGCAATTATGATAATATACCATTAGGGTTAGGAAATTAAATTAGAGATATCATTAGTTTTCCACTGTAAGATTGCTTTCAAGTATATTCAGTGGATATCATAAAATGCTATTTTGTTCAGATGAAAATTCTTAATTTCAAACAAGAGTTTTGAATCCAAATAGCCACCAAAAGATATTCAATGAAAAATAACACATCTTCAATGGAAACAAGTTAAATACATTGAGCCACATAGTTTAAATACATACTTTAATTACATTTAAATACTTTTAATGAAGTTTTTAAAAAGACCCTTCAAATCTCAAACATATCATAGATATCAAAGCACATCAAAGATATCATAGCTGTATTACACCAGGCACAAATACCCTTTGAACTCACTTTGATTGGGCACATTTATTCACATATTTTTGAAGGCTTACCCGTATTCAAACGTGCTTTCTCTTGAGATTTGTGACTGCACAGAGGAGGCATGATAACACTGTTTCAACAAAAATATAAATTAATATTCTAAGTACCTGTAAATTGCATAGTGTCCCAATGCTACTAGACGTATATTTCATTAAATGTTTGCGATAGTTTTATACATATATTTCAATTTTGGAACTATACTATTTGTTTTCGACCTACCATTCTAATCTGTTAGGTACCTGCTAAATATTAGGACATTCCACACTTCGATGGTGGTAATTTCTAAACCCAGCATACCAGACCTCATCTGTAGGCTGAGACATGTGCTTCACACTTCAAACAGTAGTCCAAACAGGAGAATAGGCCATGAGGGAAAATTCAGAATTTTGCATATATTAACAGGTTCTCCTTTAAGGGGAGTTTACTTTCCCAAGGTAAAAGTAATTTAAGGGAGGAAAAATTAATTTGAGGTCTTAACTATCCCATCTAGGAAGAAGAAGATATAATTTTTCTCCAGATCTTACACTCAAATTAATAGAGAGAGGTAATGCATCAGCAGTGAGAAACAGTGTGCAGAAGTGATTTCAGTCATTGGAGAAGCAGAGCCCTTCACTACATGTGCTCTTTCAAGAGTAATCACAAATATGAAATGATGACATTTGTCTTTGTGTATATCCAGAACACAATTGTGTAATTTAACAGGAAAATTAGATTAAAATACCAATCTTTTACAAAAGAAAAAGCTTAATAATATAATGCAGTCTTAAAACATTTCTTGCAAACAATTACTTTAAACAAGAATAGTCCTTCTGACTAAAGTGGTACTTGTATTTATGGCCAGCCAATAACAGTAGTGCAACATTAGGGACACTGCTGAATAACGGAATTGGTAAAATATGTTCTCTGAATTGACATTTGAAGTTATGTCATCAGTATACTCCTCTGTATCCTCACTTCTGAATTTATCACCACTTGCAAGTACCAGAGTATTTAATTTCTGAAGATTTCTTATACCCTCTAAAGTCAATATGAGTCTACAAAATTCATGAAAGGAATTTTATTCATAAATGTTAAGTCCATCTGTCCCCAGGGTACTTTTCATGAAACTGTATTTTAAAATATATATTTTTAAAAAAATAGTAATTTCTTGCTAAACCACCACAAAACTTTTTAATACTTGCAAAATCTTTTAGTCACAAATCACAAATTCTTCATATCTATTGGTCTCAGATTTGTTTAGGAATGTTAGAATTTTTTCACAATTCACTAGATACCTCTTTAGTCTGCAATGGAGAATGTTGGTATTGGTTCAAAAGGAGAATTCTCCGTATTAGGACAGATGTATAGAAAACGCCATATTTTTTACAGTATATGTCAGGGAAAGTTTCCTTTTCCAGCAAAGAGCACTGTCAAAGGGTTTATTTTGAAAATTTGTCATTCATATGTCAATGCAATATGGAGAAAAAAGAACTAAACCCAAAACTTGATAGAATCATTTATGTTGTAAATGTTTTTTGAGAGTCTTCATCATGGAAAAAATAGCCAGGCTTTTGAATCATATTTCATTTCTACCAGATATGATTCTGAGCAGTACTGTTCTTTCTTACATCTGAATGGATAACAAAAGAATATGGAAAGATCATTACAACAATACCTATAAATTTTACTGTTGTCAATGTTGTATTAGATAGAAACAGAAGACATGAAGTTGTTTAAATGTAAGCTCTAGCATTCAAGAGTTGATTGCAAAGCTGGTATACATTCAACCTGTGACATTTTCCCAAGAACACTGTAGAAAAACTTAATTATGGGATGCGAAATTTCCTTTCTCAAGTTACCATGTGTTACTGGTAACTCTTTTGCCTTAACTTTCACAAAAAATTATGTCCTGCAAGTGGAGATTCAGTCAATTCTCCTGAAATAGGAACAAGGGAAATGTAAGGTGGTCTCTTTTTTTCCCCAGTACAATTGTGTGTGTAAAGGGTGGAAGAAAATTTTATTTACACTTGGGTCCTGGGGAAGTAGACATATGTCCTGAACAGAAAAATGCAAACTCCCCCTCCCCCCAGCCCCCGCCCCCACTGCCAACCACTCTCCTAGGCTAGCTGCAATTCCACAATTTCCAAACACTGAAGCATACTTTCAGCTTATGAAGAAATCTAAGCAGGAAGAGGTATGGAAAGACCCTGCACTGTCTTGCATATGTCTGTAATTGAAAATTCCTGAGGCAGGCTGTGGAAGCTGCCCGGCTTCAATTTAAATAAGCCTTGATGAGGGCCCCACTGGCTTCAGGCTATTCAGGTCATGGAATTGTGAAATGCAATTAGACAGGCACTTAGAAATGACCTCCTTAGTGTGGCAATGTTATCTAGGAACTTGGTGTTAAAATAAAAAACAAAGGTGGTGGTACTGTTTAATGTATAGGTCATTATAAAACAGAGGTATATATTTGAGATTATATAAGTTAAAGTAGGTGTTTCCTGGCAAGTCTTCCTACTTGCAGAGAATGTGAACTCCAAGAGTTTTCAACAGTTATTATGGTGGTTTGATTCAGTAACTTAATAAAGAAGGAATGGGCAAAGAATGGGTGTTTAATGGTCGGGCTGTTACCAATATACCTTCAAAATAGTCTATTTTTAAACAAACAAAAATGCTGAGTGAAACTGCAAGACATAAAGTTTAAATTTGTCTCTTACTGGGTCATTACCAAATATTTTGAGAGGATAGAAAAAGTACCTACATCATCCCATTTTCATAACAGATTCTTCAGTTGTAAGGATTTCTGGCAAATACATTCTAAAAGGTCATGAAGATGTGAGCACACTGCTCAGATACCCCCCACTTTCAGGATTCTCCTGTCTACAACATGTTTGAGGTTCAGATTATATTTTTAACTGAAATTCCAGATTCAAAGGACCGGTACTTATGTTTTCATTGGGTGCAAATTGCAATTGAGATGACAGAATTGCTAGGATTGTCAGCCTGCATATTTTGTTTTTTCTCAATAATTTTACTGTGGAGAATCTAAGGTGTTTCATTTAGTACAATAGGGATCCAGGACTAGGGTCTCTCATTTGATCTAGAAATGCCTAATGCAGAAAGTACACATGGTGAAAGCTTTTGGAAGAGCTGAGTTAAGATAGAAGGTGTTTCTTTCTCCTGTGTATTAAATGATGACTAGAGAGTGTTCCAGAGTGACACACATGCTACCATTTCTAATATCTGTACCCACGGATTGTGTTGCTAGTGTTCTTCCATAAATATCAAGGAAATCCTAAAGATATGTAAAGAAATACTATTCTCTAGGGATTTTTTTCCTAGAGGACAGATTCTCTGAACAATTTCCTTCTATTTTATGCATCCTTAAGTCAAACAGTATTCTTCAAATAAGGATTAATTTGAAACTTGACATAAAATATGAGGATAAAAAAGGTAACAAAAATACCTGGCCTTTTTGATGTTCTCAGAATGCTTTCCTTGATCGTAATTATCCAGATTAAGAAATGTAATTTTGCCTGTACTAATCAGCAACCAACTGCCAATAAACACTTGTGAAAAAAAAGTCCAAATAACCTTGGATATTGTTTAAAAAAAAATTAGAATGGATCTATTCATTTAGTATGAATCTAAGGTACTCATATCTGCAAAAGTACAACATGAACAGAGGAATTTGCATAATCTCAAAATACTTTATTTTTATTTATTTTTTTACTATTTCATTTTCCATTTACTGAATCCCAGTATAATTTCTTGATGTCTTAGAGAGGGGTGAAATATTTTGGATCTCATAAAATTGTCTATTGCTTCTGAGGAATAATTGCTTCTGTTAATCTACTGATTAACATAAAGAGGTGGGCTAGGGAAGGAATAAATATCCAGAGAGTCCCAGAACTAACCAGCTAAATATCCTTATGGAACATCTTTATTTTCTGACTGAGTACAAAGTAAACAGAGCATCCAATTCTTTTTCAACTGTATTTTCTCACGTCTTGCCTAACTGAACTTAATTTTCAGTTATTGACATTTTTTTCCCCAGATTGATGAGTTGAATACAAAACTGAAATTGTAGTTGAAAGAAGTCACAGCTAAATGGAAAGATAATGCTAACTGGAACAAGAAATTAAAAAGCAAAATTTTCTAGAATTGTATTAGATAGGAAATCATAAGATGTGTCTATGGCATATTTATATCTTAAGAACTACTTCAACAAATACTTCTTCAGTGAGAGAAGTACACAATAAATACATAAGCGGAATGTACCTTTGCAGACCAGCTGAAAAACAATGCAGGGATGATTTGTGGATTTTTCAGGTTTTAGGGGTTTTTTTTTGTGTGGTGGGTTTTTTGTTCATTTGTTTTTGTTTTTGGTTTTTTGTTTGTTTGTTTGTTTTTTCTTTCTTTTTTTTTTTTTTTCTTGTATCTGTTGTTACCAACTACTAGTTATGGTAACAGTAACAGCTGTGGGACGAGTAATCTGAAGATTAACGAAGCCTGAATTTGCCACCATGGTCCTATAGTACTTTTTGACACAAGAATACCTAGGTCCTGCTGAAGAGAACCCAGTCTCTGTCCTACAGCCTTCATTTTTACACCTGCTCTATCCTGACTACCTCTATGGTTTCTTAACGCTGTGTTACCTCTCTTACAGGTTCATTATCTCATGGTCTTGTCTGCCAACTGGGCCTATGTGAAAGATGCTTGCAGAATGCAAAAATATGAGGATATTAAATCAAAGGAGGAACAAGAGCTGCATGACATTCATTCTACTCGCTCTAAAGAGCGGCTCAATGCTTATACATAAGAGAAACCTTGTCTTACTTCCTAACATGTGAATGCTTTGTTGTTTAACTAAAGGCCATCCTACCATTTTAAAAACAATTGAAAGTGCTTCTCACAAAAGATAGTTTGGGTGACTTACATATCACCTACATACAATTCTTGGTTGTCTAGCACTTGGTTTCTTAATTAGTTCTTACTTTGTGTGACCATTCTATACCACAAAGCTCATATATAGCCTTTCCTGAATCCCTTTAAGCTATTTAGTTCTGATAGGTCAAGGATACTAAACTACTGTCAAATACAACTATGTGTTTGATTTTTTTAATCACTTTGTATGTGTTATGCATAACACCTTTTGCATTGTTTCTTATATGTTTTTGGAAAAAAAAGTAGCTTTTTATACTTTTTAGTTATGAGTTCAGTAACTACTTTAACTACAGGTATACTTCAAAGGGACCATTGTACATGATGTACAATATATAAAGAAAACATTCTGATGACTTTCCTTTATATATGGAAAACTTGCCAGAGGGACCCTGATCAACTTGAATGAAGGTCCTAGGAACGTTTTAAACAATCAAAGGTGCAATTTCTAAATTTGTAATAGTGGGTAAAAAAATAAAAAAAAAGCGAAAAAAGAAAAAAAAAAGAAAAAAAAAAAGAAAAAAGTGCTTCTTATCTTTGTTAACATTGTATTATTGATGTTTTTAAAGAATATTCTCTTGTTTCAAGTTCCATGGGTGATAATTCCTGTTTGTATTGTGAGCATGCAGTCCGTGGTGCTAACAATGCATGGCCACTTGCCTTTGAAGGAATTCAATACCACGGCTACCTGTTAATGAGTTATGGTATATAGACAACTGTTAATTAAGTGATATAGTTATTCATAGTTTTCTACAGAATAATCTCTCTTTAATTCAATGATGGTTATGCTAAATTGGAGTTGTCCATGTGATGATGTAAAAAATTACTGCTTAGCTACATTTATGAAAGTAATATATCTAAAATGCAGTGACCATAGAAGTCAGATGTCTTTTTACCTGCTTTAAAAATTTAAATGGATTGCACCTGTCTGAACTGTAAAAGATATATCAAAGGAGACTTCCATAAATGTTATAGCTTGGCTTCTAGCTTTCCTACACATAATGGTTTACCTGTACTATGTTGAAGTAAGGTGAAAGACCACTACAGAGCTTATTATTTCAAAGTGTAGTAATATATTTGAACCTTTATTTTGATAGGAAAATGTTATCAGAAAGATAGGTCATCTTAATTTGAAAGAATTACCTGTATCAAAAACAGAACAAAAAACCCTATTTAAGAAAAGTCAGTATTATTGGACCAAATTTGGTGGATTCTTTTTTTTTCATTTTGCCTATTTCTAATGCTACAAGAATGCTGTAAAGTGTCTTTTAAAGTGATGTAGCCTGACAAGACAATTTTGTCAGTGTTAAAAATCTTAGATAGTTTTGTGCACTTATTGGACCATTGTGAATTCTCTCTCAGTGTAAGTGCATTTCTAATAAAACTTCTTGAGTAAAACTCTTCTTTGTACTATTACTAGTCATGCATCATCAGTAATTTTTAACAATTCTTGTAGTAAGTAGAAGGTAATACTATAGTTACTTGTGGCATGATAATGCATTAAGTAGTATTAGTTGGTTTTTTTATTTTTCTTTTCTTTTGCTTGTTTTGGGGGTTTTTTGGTTGTGTTTTTGATTTGGGGTTTTGGTTTTGGTTTGGATTTTTTTTTACACTTAAGCTGTCCTACGGGGTCAACAGTTTTCTGATAATGTGCAGTACCGGTATTACAGTTCTGCAAAAAGTATTAGGAACCTCTTTTTGGATTCTATATTGTAGTGTTTCAGTTTTGTGTCTTAAAATGTTTGTGCTGATTTTTAAAATTATGTCTTTTAAACTCATGTAATGATGTTAATGCTTTTGGCTCTTCTCTGGTATTAGAGTTTGTATTTTCACAAAAGAATGCTTTGTAGCAGGCATTACAATTAATCTGTTTTGTACATAAATGTGCCAACAGCTTGATGGTGGCGTTTTTGAAATGTAGAACAAAGTGCTTGCAAAATGTAATAAACACACTTGTGTACTTTGTGTTCTTGTTAATTCTTTGTGTAGTTTTCCTTTGCCTGTTCTGGCCAGGTCACTGTAACTACAAATGGAAGACGCTTGTTTATCCTGTAGACCTTGCTAAGGCACAGGTTGCTTTGAATATGTCTCCTAATCAGCATTTAGTATTTGAAATCATATACCTCAAGACTAAGAGAGTAACATACTTTCTAAGAGCAGAGTTTCATAGTCTAGGAAGGGCCAGGTAGCAGGAGCCATACTTGCTATATTTGTAACATATCAGTCAAAAGAACAGTTAGGAAAGATTCCAATTACTACAGTGTAATTTGGAATAGCTCCACATAAACTGATCTGACAGCAGTTTGAATATTGCTGAGGATACTGATTTCTGGATGTTACAGCAGCTTATACTTTGAAACCTCAACAGCAACAACACTACTGTACTTACGTGCACGTAAAGTAATTTAAATGGTTGAGATCTATAGCTGTGCCAAATAACCTGAAAACACTAAGAAAAAGGATTTAAAAATACAATTCCACAATGTGTTTTTTCCTCAGTTAACTAGCTGCTATGTAGCTCTTTGTGAGAACATGTGCCATAATGGCAAACACTTTTTCAGAAGCAGCACAGAAGCCAAGGGAGTAGAGGAGCTTCCCACAGCACAGCACATCAGTTGTAAGTGATTCACTTCAAAGTCTGCACATATTTGGTTTATTCTAGAGTCTTCTCTGTTTTTTGACAGCCTAAGCTGATTTTTCCTGATGTAGGTTGCATGGATCTTGATTTCTATAAAGTCTTCTGTGCTTTATCGAAATTTTTGTCTATTGTGCTTCTAAGAAACAAGAAAACCATTGTAAGTTAATCTGTTTAGCAGAGAAATAAAGCTACAGTTAAATGAAAATTTTAAATTTAAGAGGATTACAGCCCTAGATACTCAGTTTTGCATGTTTATTGCAGTTTACTATGCCCCCTAAATACTACTAATAGCATGTTACAAAACAGATTTTCAAAAAATCATTTCAAAAAATGATTTGAGGTAGTCATCCTTCCCAGTCCTTGTCTCCCACTGACATCGCCATCTTCTCTTTTGCACAAGATTATTTTATCCCTCAGCAGGACTGTTTCCCTCAGCAGCAGTGTTTCTGCTTTGAGCATGAACACATAAAACATTGAATCAGCATGATTTAGACAATGCACAGTAGTGCACGGCAGACCTGGGGCTGAGTGTTTACACCTTGGTAGAGAAAATGGCAATTTTTAAGCCAATGCAATGTATAGTCAAGTGATGTAGTTAAAAACAGGAGACACAGAAATTATATGCCTATTTAATATTTCTAAGTAGTTAATGGTATTTTTCCCCCACAGGACCTTAAGTAAGAGAATTTCAACTACAACTGGAAATACATCTATAAATTAATTTAAAATTATATATGCAGCTTTTAATCTCACATTAATGCAATTATTTAAATTGTAATATGTATGCATTGATTGGAAGTATTTGGTGAACATTATCATGATTGCAACTCACCTTCAGTTGATGTAGTATATTTTAGGACAGAATATTTTTGTACTGTACTTCCTATAACAGCCAATGGTAACAGTTCATAGAGTCTCTTCTGTCATCAAGATCCAGTGCATTTTTTAATTTTTCACTTCTGGGTTGCCACAAGTATTTATGTAGTTGGTTTTCTGAAGAATACAGCTCAGTTTATAAACCATAAACATCAAACTATAGTAAATTTCATCTCAGAAGGAAAGGGGATGTTTATACAAGCTCCTCTTTAAAAACCCAAACATTTTATTTTTATTGGGTTGCACATATACCCCACAGATACTGTTAGGCAACAAGCCAATTTATGTCTCACATTTCAGCACTGCCTGCATTTTGGTTAGATATCAATTGGAAAGGACAAGTCCAGATCACACAGTGTCTTTCACAGCTCTTTCTGTCCCACATGAGTTCTTCTAACTTGTATTTTCTACAATGGAGAAAGTCCAGCAGTTTCTGAATTTTCACCTACAGTTTCCCGTTCTTTCAGGTGTCTGCAGAGGATCCCAACACAATACAGAGTTACTTCTGTGCTTAACAGGTATTAGCAATGACAGAGACAGGTAAGTGTTTCTGCTGCCACACCAATAGAGAGGATGACTAGTGGGGAAGTAAATCATCTTTGGCTTGCAGTGGTCTTAAGCATCAGCCAGATTTGCAACTATTCTGCAGGGAGAAATTTATCCTGAGAAAAAGGTTCTACCCACAAGCTGCTGTGGACTCTTTCCTTCCCAGTGTAAAGTGGAGTTTGGTCATATAAATGTGAGCCCCAGGGAAAATCATTTCAGCTGGTCTTTGATTTGGCACTGCTGAGCTTCCCACATTTGAAAGGGATGGTTTGGGGGCAGGTGTATCTACTTTAGGACTTATCAAAAAAACAAAACAAAAACCCCCCAAAGACTTGCATGAATATCCTGTGTTTCTACATGTTGAGATACTCAAGACAGAAATACTGTGTAGGCCAGAAAATGGATTATTAGAGCTAGGTTTTTCAAAGGGTCTAAATATTTTTTCTTAGTTGTCCAGCTAAACAATACTTAGCATGAATAACTTTCCTGTGGTTAATAGAGAATATTTTGGTCTCTGAGACTGTAAGTCCTGCATTTTATTAAATAGTTTTACTCACATGTATTTTTTTGTAAGGATTAATATTAATTTTAGAACAAATCTCATGGGAAAACAAATTTATCCTCAACAAATTAATGTTCCTATTAAAGCATGCAAATCAATTTTTGGAATTTTACAATTCAGCTAGTTTAGTTGCATATCACATCATCACTACTTTGTCCTTTTGAAATTATGAACTAAATCATATTGTTAAACACAGAGGAATAGTGTCAGGTTCATCAGTTGCCTGGTTTGAAATGACTAAGCAGATGGAAACCTTTCTTAAGAAGGCAGTGTTGAATGCCTCATATTGATGCCATCTTCTGAAGTATGAAACATGTTAAGCACAGAAGCCTCATTAAGGTGCTTAATTCTTATTTTTGCTTTCCTTTCATTATTTTCTTTTCCATGACATGCTATTTCTTGTGCCATAATTTGAACTGGAACTGAAGAATTTAAAATTTGCTGTTACTTAGGAGGGGGTGCACCAATGCCACTGAGTGGTGATGTACCACACGCCTGGAAACAGGGATGAAAGCAGTGAAAAAGGAAAGCAGAAAAAAGAAATATAATATTTTCCTTTTTTTAGTAAGCCCCAGCTGCAAGGTAGTAAGCTGGACTTGAGACCTGTACCTCAGTTAAAGCATTATATACAGGAATGCATGGCAGTACTAAGGCTTTAGGAGTAGTGAGTGTTTCTGACAAGGTGCAAAGGGCAAATGCTACTTGGAACAGAGTGATTTTGAACAGTATAAAGCCCTGTTTCTCCTGGAAGCAGCAGATGGCCAAGAGAAACCTGTAAACCTTTAATCATCACAGCAGGACCTAGTGACCCCTCATCTGGCCACGTGTTCCCAGGATCTCTTCCCAGCAGGAGTAACATGGTGGCAGAGCTGATGTGTCACAAATGCAACTGCATGGAGCTACGAGGTATAGCTTGTGTCACTTCAAGCAGCTCAGGGGATGATGCAGAAGAGGACCTCTGCTGCAGTCATAGTCCTGGCCCCATTGCAGCAAGGTTGTTTTTTGTTAACACAAGGAAGAAAAGTAAGGATTTGAGGATCATCAGTCTGGAAAATTTGATTTTTGTATGTTAGACATGTCAAGTGTTTTTGCAATGTAATAGTTAATGTTAAGTGTTTGCATTTTTCATGTCTTTTAAATACACACATACATACATACAATATATAGTCCATTAAAATAGTTTGTTTTTTTAAATGAACCTCTGTGCTACAGTAATTATAATGACAGCCTTAATGCAAAATATTTAATTCAATGATTAGGTGAAATTTTTCATGTAAGAACTGGCCTTAATTTTACTCTACAACAGTTATCAGATACTTTGAAAATTATTAGATCATCTACAGAGATAAAAGCAGCTTTGATTTTCTTTATGAGCCTATTCAGCTTGTTTTGCTTTCTGGTGATAGGCTTCTGGCCTTCAGAGTGCTGGGTTTTTTTCCCCTATAGATCTTCCAAACATTCTGACAGAAATGTCAAGCCTATTTCTCAGCATTTAACCCATGGATATACAGGCATGAACAGATATTTTTCCCCTCTTTTCTTCAGCAAGCTCAGTGCCCTCCTTTCTCTCCCTGCACAGCCTCCAGAGTGTATCCACAGGTGCTGTGCCTTCCTGCCAGCTTCCCTCGGCGTTCCCTTCACCCACAGTCACTGTCCCTGCTGGGCTGGGCTTCCCCCTTCATCTCTGCGGGTTTGCTTTGTTCCAGCTGCAGGTGGCTGAGACTGGCACCGGGGTCAGTCTTACCTGGCTGGGCTCAAACGCGGTGCTGAGCCCAGCCCAGCCCCCGACCCGACATTCATCCTGCTCCTCCTGGCACACCCTCAGCCTCAGTATCCAAATATGGGACACCCCGTGAAGGACAACTGTGGAAATGATGTCCACTAGGGAGAAGAACATCAGCGAGCTCCTTACAGAAATTTCTGTCACCCTTCAGTATTCCTGGGAAAAACAGGAAGTGGGGATATATTTATGCATATCATGTTACTGTAAATCCTAGGCAAATTTGTGCTGCACAATACTTTTTAACTGATGCTCAGGATTTATTGTTGTTCTTCTTTAAGATTAAACAAAATAGTAGATGGCAATATTAGAAAAACCGAGTTTTTCCTAAACTGGGAGGGATGTTCATCTGTGACAAAGAAGCTGCTGATAAAAAAAAAAAAGGGAAAAAAAGCCGAGCCCAACAAGCTCACCAAAAAAATATTAAAAGCAATAATGAGAGCTCATACCACAATTTGTGGGATATAATTAAGTGAACTGTAGGAGGTGATAATCCTAAGGAAAAAGGCTGGCTAAAAGAAGAGATGAAAAGAATGTCTTTTTTAAAGTACAAGATCAACTAACAGTACTCAGAAACGTTTTGGTAATCTGTGAATGATGTGAAATATTTTGACAACAAATACATTTTATCCATTTGTACTTAACTTTATTAAAATATAGTAGAAGACCAAGTGCATTGAAGGAGCCATTGAACTGTGAAAGTCATCTCCTCTTACCAAAGGCTTCCCTGTATGCTGTGGGGAGCAGTAAGAGTTTGTTATCTGCATTAATCTCTTTAACTGGATTAAATTCTTGAGAACAAAATCCACTCAGTTCCTGGACGAGTATATGGGCCAGATCTGTCAAACAGGTATTTATGAACAGACATGCAGACTATTTTACTATGTTCCAGAAGATTAGAGTTGAACTCTGTGTCACAGGTTTTCCCAGGAGGCTAACTGAGAAGGCTGCACCTCTTTTTAGCATCACAGTCCTTCTAATGGTTCTATTGTTTTGTTTTCTTTAATCCAAATGGAAAAAGAGTAGGTGAAACATCATAGAAAGCTGAATGAAGACAAAATTGGTTTTGATCCAGGATTGGTTTGGCTATTACTTGTGAGTTTTTGGGTTGATATTTGGCAGGGGTAACATAATTCAGTGCAACATTTTGATTTGATAAATGTTTATGTTTTGGAGATTATTTTTATTTGTTCTGTGTTTTATTTTGGCACGTACAGTCTTGTCTTCATATGCTTACAGGTGACCTAACTCAATTTTCTTGTGTGTAGTATATAGAGAGAAATTTTCAATATAATTCAATTTGTTTGGTTTTGAAGTTTTTGGTGATTTCAATTTTTTCTATATTATTTTTAAATACTTCTTTAAATATGAATTTTTGAAAATGCAATCATTTCAGCTCTATTTCTTTCTAGGAATTTGTTCAGACTGGGAAATCTAGCTAAACTAACTTAATATCCTTACCCTTTCTTTTTGAAGTCTTATAAGTTTCAAAATGCCTTAAGCTCAAAGCAAATNCAAGGTTAGTAATGGAACCTCTGTATGGTGGATCCCAAAAGAACCTACCATGTATTGGACCCAAAAAAAAAAAAAAAAAAAAAAAAAAAAAAAATTGGAATCAAGTACAACTGCTGTGGTGACACAGAAATTGGATATTATACATATTTTTGTGTCCTGAATTACATGTCAAGATGTGCTAAAAAAACCTGCAAGCAATCTTCCTATGAAATTCTGGCATTCAAGTTTATTTCTTGATGACCAGGCCCTCTGAGGGGATGATCACACCTCTCTACTACAATTTAAATAAACATCAGTGGAAATCCCTAAGGAAGAATTTATTTTTTTTTTCTGGTGCCTGTATGACAGAGCTGAGTGTTCTATTCATAGACACAATTGTGGAAACATTGAAAGCATGCTGATTTTCTTGCTTATTCCTCGACTCAATACCAGTATCTTTACGTATAAACACCTCCACCCCCCCAAAACACAACACAAGGAGATTATCAGGTATTATTTTGTAGCTTTTTCATGACAGCGAGAAAAAGGCTTAAAGAGGATGACGATACGGTCGATCTCACACTGACGAGTAGAATACTGGCATCTGGTGGTAAAGCTATGTAAAACAGAAGAATGTGGCTCATGAGCCCATTCAAGAGGGTCTGTTTTTTTAAAATAGCTTTCATGAGACCAATCTGTTTCTTTTCTACTTCTGTATGTTTAGAAATTATTCTGTAGCATAGCTTAGAAATATTTAAACACTCTGTCTTCATTTATAGATATGGATATTAAAATAGATTCACCCCTTAAATATCAGTCACAAATGGGAGTGAATTAACAGGGAGTGAATAACTAAAGGGTTTCAGTGGGGAACCTGACTTCTTGACATTGTTCATCATTCTAAAGGGAGTTTTTAATCTGTAGCAGGTTTTCCTACCTACTTTAGAAGTGGCATTTTTACATAATTGTCATTGCAAGATAGTAGTGTGAATCACCACCCCACCCCACCCCCCCTTTTAAATGACACCTTTGAAGTATGATGACTTTTTTAGCATATTACAGGTAAAATTTGTCAAAATGGTTTTTATGATACTGACTTACCTTACCTGGTGGGAATCCCTAAGGTATTTTTAATTAATGATTAATTAATCTTTAATTTTTAATTAAACTACTGAGAGGTAAAAATGAGTAGTGACAGCTTCCAGCTATATCTTGTTTGTCATTAAAAGCCTTGTTTGTCATTAAAGTGAGAAGCACAGTTCTAAATTCCTGTGGAACAGAGCTTGGTTCAAAAACCATGGGATCCTGAGGCTGCTCAGCTTGGTGATGACCATGGTCAGGGGCATTACCTCTGCAGACATGGAAGTTGCATTAAGCTGCCTTATGTCTAGCCAGCTAAGCAGCTGTCTAAAAATAAGCTGTGTTTTACTAGAGCTTAAAACATAGAAGGGGATAGACCAGATGATATCTGTGATAATTTTAGGGCTCTCAGGATATCTCTCCTGGTCTTCACCTACTACTCCAGGAGTGCCAAATGCAACGTCTCACCCCTGCTGGCCCTGTCAAGGATGTCAAAAACCCTGAGAAATGTAAAATGTCACCAAGTTACTAGACTTAGTTGAGTCTTGCATGTCTTAATCCTCCAGTGTTTTGGCTGTTTCTCAGCACAGGGTAGACATCAGAGCCAGCCTTGTGCTGCTGTCTCTGGCTCGACCCTCCAGTCTTGCTCCTTCGCAAAAGACAACACAGTCAAATCCACCTGCAGATTCCAAATCCCAGCTGGAGGAACAGGTACATGTGTCACACTTGTAGCTCATCTCTTGATACAGCATTTCCTCTTAATATGTAATTAAAATATAAATCTGATTTAATAAGGAAAATAGGTAGGATTAGGGCAGAGGAGAACTTTGCCACTCCACTTTCTGGTGCCTTCCTAAAAGGGAAAAAATGGAAAATGTTTTTTTTAAAAATGGTAATTCAATTCAGCTGTCGTATGGTTTTGTTTTGTGCTGGATTGGGTGGGTTTTTTGTTTTGTTTTGTTTTATGTTGTTTGTTCATTTGTTTTGCTTTTTTCCCAAATGTAGGGAATCCTTTGGGGAACTAAGTCATTATCAAAACAGGATTCTAGTAAGAGGGAAAAAAGTAATTTTTTTTTTTTTTTAATTAACTCAATGCATTACCAAATATTTAAATTTCTCTGTTCTTTCTTAATTCAGATTAACAATATATAATCCGTTCTCCTGAAGAAAATTCCAAGCTAAATAGTGTTTTTGCTAAATTTGCACTTGATATATTTAAGTATGGGAAATGTGCCTTGGCCACTGCTTAATTTTAGGAGATACTTAAGTTTACTTGCATATGCACCTCACCTGGATGACAATAGCTGGCATATATACACATTGGTTTCTCATTTGATTTAACCAGTTATTAAGATTCATTATAGAGCTTCCTCAGAAAAACTTCTCTACCCCAAAACAAGAACCTTATTGTTCACAAATATGTGTTTATTGCTTCTTTTTCTTTTGAAATGAATTAATAACTGACTGCAGTCAGTTAATCTCTAAATCCAGAAAAAAGGTACCAGAACAAGTGACTAAGCAAATTCAAAGACAGAATATCTGTAGTTAAATTTCTGACTCAAGCGGAAATGTTGGCAGGGTTGAAAATCATGTTACCTGTCAAAGACTGTCTTTGCTGTTCCCCTCTCTCATCTGCCAAATGTGTGAAATATCCTCCTGCCTGCATCTCATCACTATTTCTGCAGTATCTGCAGTCTGGAAAGAGTCCTGGAACTTGGCTTCTGGCACTAAACAGGGGAAGAGGAACTGTCAGCACCTAGTCTTATAATACACTTATCTGATTTTGGTGCACTTACTTTATTTGGTGCACTACATTTTCCACATATCAGTACTTGTGCTTGTGGTGACAGTGTCTCCCCTTAGCTGCCACACAGCCATGTGTATCACACCAAGGCTGGTAATCACTCTGGTAGTCTGTGTGTGCCTGTCTCAGAGCCAGTGCTGGGAGAGGAGAGCAAACTGGAATGCATGGACATGCAAAGCAGTTGGTGGAGAAATGGATAAATGGGTATTACTAGTGAGGCAAAGAGGACATGGTAAGAGAAAGAAATGGCAAGACAAACTGGTGACAGGGTAACAACAGAAAAGGAATGAATCAGAACATCATGCTATGTGGCAGGGAGCCCTGATAGTGGGAACAGGGCTGGAATGGGTCACACCTCAAGCTGTGGACAGGATGGGAAAACCACCGAGGCACGGAGATAATTTCCAGTCTGATATAAGACTGCAACATAGATCTGAGTGAGCAAGAAAGAATTTGAAAAAACAACACTCACAAATACATTTTGGTATAAGAGCAATAAGTCTATTTAGCAGTACTTGGAGATCATGGACATGAGTTCAGAGAGAAAGTAGTTCTGCACAACTTACAAATTCAGCAAGACTTTGAAATAATAATAAAAAGAATACGAAATTAAAAAATGCTGCTGTTAGGAAACATATATATAGAATACCTCTTGACAGTCAGACATCTGAGAACATCTATAATAAGGATGAAACACAGAGTGAAAATCAAGATGAAAGATCTTCCTCTGTAAATACATAACTTTGCAATGATTCACTCATTGAGACTGAGAAAGATCCCATGAGACCAGAGAAGGGAATGAAATAAAAGTGTTTCCTTCTGAATTTATTTTTGACCATCAGAATGATAGCAAGTAGCAAAATTATTTCAAATATCTGTCAGACTTCTCTGCCATATTTTCGAAAAGTTGTGTAGAGTATTATAAATGTATATACATATATAGCATGAAATAAAATTAACATTCCCAAAGATGATTTCTTTCCATGAAAATGTTAACTTACTGATGCACTTTATACTGCTATTTCCTTATTTTCTCTAGTTTGCTTTTCTACTCCACAATTTTGGAAATAGAAAATATATTACTGTATTGCGACTGAGTCTTCACATTTCCAAAAAACTCTTAGTGTATCTCTGAACACCACAAAAGGATTTGCTCTTGTGATTTGGCTGGCATT
This sequence comes from Cisticola juncidis, assembly GCA_013400215.1. Lineage (NCBI taxonomy): Eukaryota > Metazoa > Chordata > Aves > Passeriformes > Cisticolidae > Cisticola > Cisticola juncidis. The sequence goes on along the minus strand of VXBR01010897.1, from coordinate 120,820 downwards.
GCTTGCTTGTGTCTTTTTTCTTTTAATTTTATTTTTTTTTTAGCAGGATAACAATAGTAAGTAAAAAGGATAAACCTAACAAAACCAATGATTTAAGTATAGTGCAAATGTTTGCTTTTAGGTTCAGAATGTATTACACTTCCATATTTCTAGTATGACATATCCTTTACGGAAAATTAATTTTCCTACACTGCTGTCCAACCAGGAGGAAACTAATGGTCTCCCAGGAAGAAGAAACTTCTCCAATTTTCAGCCATTTTCAGCAGATGAAGCGTTCTACCCCCATCTTAAGAGTCTCTCTGATATGAAGTGAAGGACTAGTTAATATGAACTTGTGTTCTCATACCTGCTCATTTTTAATGTGATCATCCCAATTGCTCTTGTCAGCTCTGTTCTTTCCTTTTGTTCATGTGATGGGAATTGCCTGCTGTGTTAGCTGTGTTACCTGTGGAGCATTTCATTAAAAGGCAGGGGGTGGTGGTGGCTGTGCTCTGCTGCTGATGGGTGAGGATGTGCACACAGCCTTTCACGCTGGCTAGAGTTAGCTCTTAGTTTCCTTCTGCTCATTCCATTTTCATGTCTGTGCAGTTTTCCAGCTCTCAGAAATGCATTTTTAGTCCTATATTTTTCTGGCAACAAGCAGAAAAATGAATGCCAGGCGACATAAATATTGCATACACAGCTAGTGAAAGTTATGAAAGATTGCCAAGTGTCTTGCAAGAGTTTCTGGTCTATTCTGTTCAGATTACCTGGAGAACGATAATGTAGGCAGAGGGAAGTAATAACCAGAAATTAGAAAATTTCAGAAATATTGCTGTTCCAGTGTGTGTAAAATGAGTATTTTAAATTCCAAAAATTAAAAAAAAAATCCAAAAATTAAAAGAAAAGAGATAAAGTCAAAAAAAAAAATTACTTATGCATCGTTTAAGCATGTCCTTTCATATTTTTATTGTATTCTGTTTCAGAATTTCTGAAATTGAAGTATTTTAGTCAGGCACGGAATTATTTTACTTTTTCTCACATGAATGAAACTTAAAATCATCAATATCTCTTTACAGGATAGGCATGGTGCAGTGCAGATTAGGCTGTCAGAGCTGGTTGTTCCATAATGCAGATGTTCACACAGCTCTCAGAGCATTCAGGGGCTTAGTTAAGGAGATTAGGAAGGCTCGTGTTGCTTCTTTCCCAATGTCCTTACTTAAAGAAACAGTTTAATGTCTTAGAATTTTTGAAATCATTTGAAATTAAAGAGGCCAGGCAGCTTTGGAATGAATAAAATAAAAACAAACCAAACTATTTTATTTCAGTTTCAATCTAAAATATTTTGGGAACACTTTCCCAAATAGCAGTTTGGACTGGAGGAAAGTATTTTCATGAGAGTAGTTGCTCCTGTAGAAATAACCTGTGCCACACTGTGTTCATGCTTTGCAATCCCTAGTTTTTTGTGGGTTTCTTTTCCTTAAGTCTATATCCAGAGCCCTTGCTGCCACCTGCTGTTGTCACACACAGTGGCTGCAATAGTTATCCACAGGAATTTTTAAATTCTGTAATATTGTACTTTGTAAACAAGGAGAAAATATTTAGTATCTGATGCAGTTTTTAAGTAAGTAGGGGGGAGTATTTTTGTGAGATTGAAAAAGAATACCAAACCCAAATGACCAAACCTTCAGAATAATTTAAGAGTCATATAATACACAATTTGTGTTGTCCTTTTACTTGTGCAAATACTCAAATGAGTAAAAAAAACAAGTGTGGGATTACATGCTACACCAGAATGTCAGCTGGAGATTTATTTAGGTCTCTCATTTACATATGCTTACATAGATGCCACTCCCAAAATCTCTTGCTTACATACCCATGAAAAACATGAAAAAACCTGAACAAAGCTGTGCTACTATCAAAACAAAACAACAAACAAACAAACAAAACAAAAAAGGGCAAATGTCAGAATCTTGCTTTAGGCACAGGCTTTAGTGAGGATGGCATACAACCTCAGCAAAGAGGGAGAAGCAGGGATTTCTCCCTTTCTCTATCAAAAGGCTGCAAATGTCTTATAGAGTGAATGAACAATTTGTAACTGAGGAATGAAAAGCAAGAGGTTACTGTTTAAATCTGTAAAACAGAGAAGTGTTGAATAGGAAGAATAGAAATACCTCCAGACCACTGGTCTCGATGATTACCTGTAGTCAGAGTTTCTTTCAGATTTTCTGCAGATTTAGGCATATAAAATATGTTTTCAGAAGTTTATTGCAGAAAAAGAGAGAATTAAAAACTAGATATCACTGTTATGTAATAATAAAAAATAATTAAAATTCATTGATACTGTGATGTTCTAGAGAAGCATTATAAGCCTAAGCCCCATGGTTTTCTGTCCTCTGCCACCAGAGGCATCACCTAACACTGATGTTCTGTCGAGCTCATAGCAGTGCACCAAAAAAGTACTTGCTTTCCATACCTGAAAATGTAACTTCAGAATCCCACAGGAAGCCAGTTTATATGTTTTGCCCTTAAGATTGCATTCTAAAATGTGAAAGGTGAACTTAAGCACTGAATGTCTAGCTGTTCACTTTTCTTAACTGCCAATTCAGTTTGTCAAATGATATATTTTCAGCAAATGCCAAGGCTTCTTTTTGTGGGATGTTGTGCACTAGGCAAAATGGATAATATTGTGCCAGGTTTTGTCTCAAAACAAAACAAAACAAAAACAAAACAAAACAACAACAACAACAACAAAAAAAAAAAAAAAATAGAAAAAAAATTTTAGGAAGTCCTGACCAGTCCCTCGGGAAGTTTGCTACTGTTATTTCTCCATGGTTTCATATAAAATCTTTAACATTCATCCTCAGTTTCCCATGTAAAAATATTTTGATCAATTACAATACCACCTTCATTTTATGTCTTTCACTCTAAAGTTTAAATAACTAAATAAATAACAACTATGCTATATCTGTAAAAATACTATATCCAGTCTGGAGGAGAGGCCCAGCCCAGCTGTGCGGTACAGAAGTGCTCAGTCTGCACCACTTGAGCTCATATTGAGATAATGGTCCTTTGCCTCATTCTATTTATTTGTGTTTACATAATCATTCCTTTGTTTGCATTTATGATGCCAGTAGCTTGCGTTCTGTGCTTTTGAAAGGTTTGACACTTCCATTAGGATACAGCTTGGAGCATGACGTTTAAAATCTACTGGAAGGCTTTATGCAAGAGGTAAAACATTGCCTCTCACTAAAGTTAGAAAAAAACCCAACATTTTAAATGTTTTTATTTATAAGATGAAATAAAAAATAGATTGAAAAGAATAGTAGAAAGAAACTTATTGGTTACAGAAATATTAAGACTACTATTTCAGTCTGTGTTGTTTTTGTTGGGTTTTGTTTCACATGACTAATAAAGCTGCCCCACTTTTGTGGACTTGTAAATAAGAAATACCACATTTACTATATATATTGGATTGGAAACCTCAGTGAAGGAAGATTGGGCAAAATACAATTCTAAATACAGCATTTTTTTTAGCTATAAATTAATGTGAAATCTCCTTCTCTCATTTCAATGCTGTTTCCCTTCTGTCCCACATCAAAATAATTTTTACCAATAGGATGAGGGGAAAAAAACTCCAAGAAAAAGAATTTGTTTTGATGAACATATTAAACAGACAGAGGCAAAAGAGCTCCTGCAGAACTGTGATTCTGTTGTTATACTAACTGAGAATAAGTGCTTCAATATGATAACAGGACTGCCTTGTGTAAAATCTTAGCTGAGACATAGCGTGAGAGGACTTTGTGTAGTTCAGTGGAGTTGATTTTAGGAAAGAAATGCATGGAAATATTCCAAAGATTCCAAAGATGACCAGGTAAATGGAAAAGAGGCCATGAACGCACTGACATATTCAGACAAGGAAACAAAGGCTAAGTGGTTTTGATTCTTGCCTTCAACAGAAAACATGAATGACTCTAGTGAAGGGTAAATAATTAACCAGTCAATTAGCTAAAACTAGCAAAAGAATAAATAAGCAAAACCTAAACAGCTTGAGTTTAGGCTGGAATTATTTTTTAAAAAGAATCCTAATGTTTAATGTAAATCTTCTCGATAACAACCTTCTAATGGGAAAATTGAAATAAATCATTTTAAACAGAACTTAACAGTAATTTTGAAATTATTCTATGCTATTTTAAATATCAGCAGAGAACCAAATGCAGTGATGCCAGGGATCACTTTACTTCTTCATTTCTGCACTTATCCAGATTATTAAATGCAAGAAGATAATATATTTTCTCTTCCAGAAGAGAACAGGGAGAATAGAACTTTACAGTGAAGCTGCCACCTAAAGAAGTGAGTCTCACCTTGTGAGTCTCATCTCCAGATCAAGGTAAGATTTTTATTTTAATTTTTTAAAATTTATATTATTTGTCCATGTTCCTGGTTTCTTTTTGTATGAATGAATTATACAATGCTTCACTAACTAGAATGGATAGGATTAATCCTCAGAAATATAGTTATGTCCTACAACATCAATCCATCTTAGTTCACCTCTTATTGTTTGTGTTTCAGATTTAAGCTTGGAATCACCAATCTTTGGAACAAAACCTGAATATGAATTTTACCTGCTGTGATCTCCTTCCCTCAGGTCCTCTCTCCTCGTGTTTCTGATAAGCAGATTCAACTCAGATTTACCTAACTGAAAACCTAAATTCAGAGCTATAAAACTCCATGACAGGATGAATGCAAAAGGATCCCTCTGGATACATTACATATTTCAGCTACATTATTAGAATAATTCAGATCACATCCACAAATTTTTTTTTTGACTAAGGAATAACATATACAGAAAATTTCCACAAGGTGGGGATAAAGTGATGTTTCATACCAAGGAGTTTGCTTTTACAAGATTCAGTTTATAGTTTGCACTTCTGTATGTAGTCTGCAGAAGAGAAATTTCATCCTACAAATCAGGGCTTCAAATAAAACATTCATGAAAGCACAATAGCTTTCCACTGAGTGTTGTAGGATAAAATGTAGGCTGTTAAAATTACTTCAACAGTACAATCCTAAGGATTATTTAGCAGGGGTCCTGAGAGGGTTCAAGACAATATTTTTCACTTTGTTTGATTTAAAATTATCAAACTTATGCTGCATTTGTCTAATGTTTTGTTATCCTGCATTTAAGTGTCAACATTCTAGTTTTATAATTATGGAAAAATATGGGGGATTATAAAAACTCATCATGTAATGCTCAGTCCAAATAAGAACAATTGTTTCAGCACAGTATAAGGAAAAATTAAATGCAAAAAAAATTATAATACATGTAAATCAGATCTAGAGAAATTATGAACTAAGCATAATTAGAATAAGAGATTTTACATCTTCAGAGTATTAATGAGTTTTCCACTAGAAGGTTTTGTCTAGTTTGACTAGTCCTTAGTTCAGCAGAGACAAAAATTCTTTCAGAACTCATCCACTTGTTTGTCTGAAAGATTTTAAATGCTTTTGTTGTTAAGGAGGAAGTTCAGCAATGGTTTGAGAGCTACAGGAAACAGAAAGTTCATGTGTTTAGAATAAGAGTACTAATCACCCATGCTAATTTAACTGTGTGTTGTATTACACACATTTAGAAATTGAAGAAATACTGCATATAATGGCTTAAATCAAGAGGAGTGGGCCGAGATCAAATCAAGAAGAGACTTGCATGCATTTACCTATTTTCAAATTGAACACACAGGTTTCCAGTTTAGATTAATTATACATAACTGTAACAGTTATTTCACGGTCCAATACTATCTGAACAGATCCCTTAGATATTCCACAGAGGAACAGTTTGATGTTTTAATACCATTCTTACATTTCTGAAGATACTTGACTCTACACAGGATTTAGATTTAGCAGTGCTTGGGTAAGTTATTGAAATCACAACTGGAGCACAAGCATTACAAGAGATACATCTGGATCACAATGCAAATGTGATCCCCATGACTAGTGTCAATAGGCTCACTCTCACAATGTTGCCCCACCATTGCTGGGAGGAATAAATAAGCTGAAGTTTCCTCAAGTCCTCTCCTTCCTTCAAAAGGTCATTTTGTAGGTGGTTATAGGTTGAGCTAAGTGCTCTGTGTTGAGCTGAGGCACTAAACGTTTCCCCTGAAGGTCTTGATAGGTCAGGAAGAACATTTACACCTCCTTTGGTGTGGCCAAACTGGTTCATCAGCAAAACCCCACTTGGCATCTGTTAAGATCTGATTACTGAGAGATGCTTCGGCCTGAATCAAGGTACCAATAAGACCATATGCTGAAGTCCAGAGCACAGATTTTATTCAACAGTAAATTGTGATGTAGAGTAGAGAGATAGAAAGAAATAGAAAAGAGAAGAAATGGGAGGCAGACAGAGAGAGATTTAGGAGTAGATACTCACTATCTGTGGATCCAGAGTCTCTTCTTCACCTTAGGATTCTCAGCAATGGTCACTATTTACATATTTTAGCAAAAACAACAACAACAACAAAAATTAATGCTCATTACCTATACAGTTCTCTTATTTTATTGGTTTAATGACTCCCTTGCTTCTAATGCTTATTAGTCACATGCTCAGTGTTTCTCTTGGGAGCCTGTGGATTTTTTGTCTTGCATTGGTGGGTTGTGATCTCCCCCTGCCAGAGTTACCTTCTACCCAGCTAGAGCTGATTGCCAAACTGGATTTCCTGGTGGTCTGTAAATTCCATATCCTTTGTGGCACATAAATTATGTTTGCTTTGTGTGCATGTAGTGGTGATACATTCCTCTTCCCCAGCTTTGTCACCCTCTCCTTAGGTCTGAGATAACACCTACTACTACCCTGGTCTTTATCTCAAGTTCCTGCTGTGATGGCTTAATTTACTGTGTAAATTCCAGGTTTCCACAGAGCACATTCATGGGGGCTTTTGTTGTCATTGGTGTCACAGACATCATCTGTCCCATAACTTGGAGTGGTCTTTGTTAAATTTGTGATATGCATACAAGCAATTACTTCATTACTAGTTTGCCACAGTAGGAATTTTGTCTGGATGCATTACCAAGAATATTCTAGCTAGATCTCATCTCTTCCAGGCTGGACTTATTGCCATCCTGCTTCTCCCTTCTGTGTTTATCTCATGGCAAACTCTTTCTGCGGCCTTAACAGTGTTTAAGACAGGCAACCATGCTCTTTATGTCCTTAAAACCTCAGAGCTCTTTCACATTTGGATGATAGACCAGGCAGGAGCTGTAATGTCTGCTACATGTACTGGCGACCCATTATGTGACAAAAATTTACAGGCTGTGAATCCTAAACCAGTGACTCTTGATGCATTCTTCCTGCATCTATTAATTACACGTTGTCTCTTTGTCATGACATTTCTATTTTTTTTTAATTTTATCTGGTAGCTAGGGACATAGTCCAGTCATAAACCAGCACCATATGTTTAGGTCAGGCCATATAGATTTATGTGTTGCATTTGTTTTTCTATTCCTTTCCCTAAAACACTGCATAATTTTCATGGTTTTAAGCCCATAAACATCTTTTTCAGTATTCTATTCTGCAGTTGCTTATAAATTACATGTTCAAGCTTGGATCCATTATGTGTTTTTAAAAACTAGTATTCATATTTTTCAGGCCTGTGTGTATCATTGCTCTATGCTATACATTTGATTTTAAAAGTGTTTCTCTTTGTCTTATGAATGATGGATTGTACCAGCCTCTTCTATTACTAAAAAGATGCATCACTATACCACTTCTGCAATTTTTTTCTCATGATGGAAGTTCATTGTAGATGGCAGAATACTTTTTTTATCAGTAAGACAAACACATTAATTGAAGCTATTTAATTGCATGTCTTCCTTAACACTTTTATTAGCTGCTAGCAACTCCATTCATACTCTTGGGTCATTAACTTTGATGCAGCAAGCAAGTGTAATTTTGTTGTAATCAAGAAGGCAATAAAAGGATAGTTTGTGCACCACAGGACAGTTTATAACAGCAATAAAGCCTAATGAATTCTATTATTCACTCTTTCCTATTCAAGGTTGAGTTTAGGTTCTGATATCAAATATCTGGGGAATGAAGCAAATAAGAGAGGGACCATTCTGTCCTAATATGAAATTTATAGTTTGCACTTGAGAAATTAAAATGAAGCAATAGAAAATAAGTGGATTCCCATGGGTATTTCTGTGAGAACAACATGTTGTGTCTCTAATGGAACCTATTCTTCGACACGATTGTGACTCAGCAAGATTAACCTCAGCTAGATTTTACTTTGAATGTTTTTACAGTATGAGTTCCCACTGCTGGGGAAGAGGAGTTCAAAAAGTAATTGTTGGGCTTATCCAAGAAAGGCTGACAGCTTTTCTCTGTGTTTCCCTTTTCTCCCTGTGTATGCGTTAACCATTGGCATTTGACTTGGCACAACAGGTTCCCTTATCACAAGAAAGGGAAAGCTATGGAATCCTTCCTTTCCTACCAAGTTTGCACCGACCTATGTCTTATAACAGCTCTTTTGGAAGTTTGTGTCCTGGATCAGATTCCAGAAAATGGTTAGAGCAATAAAGAACAGTGGAACCTGATTAGGACCTGAACTACAATAAACAGAAGCATGACTGCTTTTCAAGGATGACTGCTTGTCACTTTTAAGGTTGGAGTTCTTTGAGTTCTAGAATACAGGGAAGCCTCCTGTGGGGGTTGCAGTAGTTTTGGAAATCTCTTAGAAATCTGTGTGATTTGTAAGAAATCTTTGCAGGAGTTGGGGAAGAAACTGAGTTGGTTTGAAGTTATGTTCTGTAACCTCAAGATCATTTTTTGTTCGTTTGTTTAACTAAAAGTTAAAAAAATTAACAAAATCCATGTACAACAGACACATGCCACAAATGGGCTGTACCTCCTGAGGTGTGTTCTGTCACAGTGCATAGCATCGTGCCTAGGTGTGTGGTACTCATATCCTTAGCTGCACTCTTGACAACATTCAAAACGTAGCACAAGGAAAAGGCACAACACTGTACTAAGGTGTGCAAATGGCCTGGTGACTAGGAAAATCCCATGTCTGCTTTATTCCCCTTTTCCTTTTTTTCGCCTTTTTGGACGAGTTGTACCCAAAGGCAGTTTACCTTGGCATTTGTATACATGGTGCTAGTCCTCCTCTTTCACAGTAACAAAAACCCAATTTCGTACTACTTCCTTCCTCCTCAGAAGGAAAAGAATATTGTTTTTCATGATTGCTGGGAACTCAAATCACGCCTTCATCAAAATCTTGCTCCTAGCCTTTACCACCTCCCCAGCACAGTACTCCTTGTATCCTCAGTTTCCTGAGGGGGAATGCAAGCCCAGGACTGCCTGCACTCTTTTACCGGACCATGGGAGTAGCTTGGATGAGAAAGTCAAGCACTTCTAATGAGTTGATTGATGTTAACTGACAGTCAACTGACAGTGGCAATACATTGTTCAGCAAAACAGAACAAGATATGCACAATTACTGTAAGACAAGACCTCCCTGTACTTGTGCCTGTTTGTGGATGACAAGAGGGTGTCTGTGTTTGTGGATGACAAGAGGGTGTCTTTGTCCCTGCATAAGGCAGTTCAGCGAAAGGTGGCCTTTTTCTGCCTAATCCAGCAATTTCAAATAAATTCCTTTTTGTACGTTGGTGCATATTGGATCAGTGTCCTTAGGGAATGAAGGTGCAACCCTGTTTGTTTCAAAGTGCCTGAGACAGCTGGGTTGGCACCTCTGCCAGAAGAGTGACACCTTCTGGCACAGGGCTTTGTGGAGGTTGCCAGAAGATGTCTAAGGCATCTCCAGATGCAGTTAGACAAATTTTGCTCTATTTTCATTCTAGTTGGGATGTCAGTTTAAGTAAATGAGAAAAAATACTGCAGTTGTAATTTGGTGAAAGATAGATATTATTTTTCTTTTATTAACCTGATAGCTAATGATTTTTTCCAGAAATAGAATGGAGAAATTTAGGTTAACTAGGAGGGGCAGAGAGATTTATTTTTTTGCTCCAGGGAAATACTGTCAAAGATTGCCTAGGAAAGCTGTAAACTCTCCATCCTCAGACTGAGAATGGAGCAATCTCCTTCAACTTGACTTTATTTGAAGCAGAATTTGATACTTGAAGGTTTTAAGAGGTCTCTTCCAATTCACTGGATTCTGTTTCTAAGATTTGAGTCTATCTCATAACATTGTTGCATATGCTGTTGATCAACTCGGGTTAACAACTAACACAAATGGGATTATTCATAACAAATACATTCAGTTATTTTCTTTTTTTTTCTAAAGGTTTTCAAGCCTGTACTTTACAGTTTAAAGCACACCAGTAGGCAATGCAATACTGTTCACAACAGCAAGTTATTCTTAACACTGGTAATTTCTAATCCATCAATTTGCATACCAGCGATGTTTGGAAAACTTTAATTTCCTACCAAACAAGGATGTTCAGTTCCATATTTGAGCCAGAACTTGGGTCTCACAATAGGTTTTTGGAGAAGTTCAGGTAGAGAGTTCACCATTCTTTCCACTCTTTTGTACTCTTTCGTGTAGCATCCTCACTGACAATGGTCGAGGGAGCAGTATTCTCATCATGTCTCTTCTTTTTTACTGTTCACTGCTATACCTCAGCCTTCCAGCAGACTCCTTTTGCCATGATCCTTCTGCTGCCTCATCCTTCACCTCATGCTTCTGTTAATTCTTAATGCAATTGATGATTCTATTTTCAGTCTGATATTGGTTCCCTTTAGTGAAAGTGTTCAGTCACTGCCAAATCTGGGAAACAAATGACAATGGATATCTGTTGAAAACGTTTGAGGACTGATCCTAAAAAAAAAAAAAAAGTGCAGCTGGCAAATCAACATGTTGGCCATCAAGCTGAGAAGAAAATCCCCAAACAATTCAACCAGAAGTCTCTGATGTTTGTGCAAAGGGATTTATTTTGGATCTGACTTAGTAAATCACTCCCTCAGGTTTGATTCCTTTTTTCCTAATGTTACAGATTTAAACTCATCTATCACATTTTGATAGCCTGAAGACCTTAATTTGTCACTTATGCAGTGTAATGTAGCCACTTTCACAGATCTTTTATATAAAATGTTTATCAGTTAATTTTCTACTGACAGAAAAATGGAGCAACTGGAATGATTGCTAAGGATTAGAAAGGCACAGGCACTCCTGTCACAGGCAGATGTCTTATGCAGGATCTTCACTGAGGATAATTTTTCTCTTCATGTGTAAAAGATTCTTTAAAGTCAGTAGACATGTATTTTATTAATAACTGAGCTCATAGTAGCCACAAGATGTCATTGTGGGCCTACTAAGATAAGCACTGTTGGGGTTAAAAAAAATATAAATAGTATAAATTAGAACCTCACTGAAAACCACAAAGAATTTTTTTAGCATGAATTAAAAAAATATTTTGAAACATTTTCCACATTTGTTATGTCATTACTTTCGAATACAGAAAACTTGAGTATGTGGGTTCTTCACATCACCACTTTAACACTGTCAGCCTTCTGGAAGGCATTTGCTGCTGAGGCAAAAACTCTTTTAGATGAGGTGAAACATATGCTTACATAAGGTTAAACCAATACAGAAATAAAATACTAGAAAATGAAATTTTAATACTACAGAAATGCTTTAATTCCTATGAATTTTTAAACTTTCTTTTCATGCAGTCTTGAATTTGCGTTACTGCTTTGGGAGTATGTACACATAGAAAGTTACATTTTTCTATAGTACAAAGCTCTTGAATGCAGAGATTGTCATTCTTTGTGAGTTCTTCATGAATATGAAGATGAAATAAATACAAACTTTAATGATGGACTACCTATGATATTATTCCAAAATATGAACATTAAAGAATGTAATGGAGATTACTTCTGGTACAGTTAGATAAAAAAAATCAGACCTGATTACTTTTAGAACTCCCAAGATCAATTTAATTATGAGATAAAAATCAGGAAGGAAGCTTGGACTCTTTATTCAATGTTGAATATGCTAGGATATAATTTAGCTGTCATGATATTTAACATTTAGATATTTTACCAGTTATAGAATTTCAAAATGACACAGAGATTGGAAATGGGGGTTATGTAAGAATTCAGGAATTCCCATTTAATGATGAATTACTAAAACACATATAAAATGTCAGTAAAAGTTTGACTTGTTCTTGCATCATACAGGGAGAGAAGTGCCCAGTTCTGTGACTCAGAAACGTAGCTTCACTCTTGAAACTTATTATTACTGTGGGTCAGCATTCTCCAAAGTATCATAAAGAAGTTCACTATTGAGAAATGCAGTGCAATTAATGCTGGAAGAAGAAAAGCAAACCAACAAAATCAAACCAATATCAACTTATTAGACGTATATCTCATATATTTATTTAGAAAAGGAATCAGGACAAACCTACTGATATATGGTGAGTTGTGCTCAAAGTCCACAACTGGAATTCATAAGAGAACAGACAGTTCTTTGATGTTGTTGCAATATTGCTCTTCTGAGAATTTTGATTCCTTAAAAATTTGTGAAATTTCAGATCTTTCTACTCAAGAATAAAAACCTTAAGTTTTCTTATTCAAAAAAGTATGCAGTGTAATGTTATATTTTTGTTCTGCTATCACAGACATTTCTGATCTAATTACTGTACATAACCTGGGTCACTGTATCTTCACTGAATCTTCAGTGTTTTTCCTAAGTTAACTCATGTTCTGTTAATTAATGAACCAGGCTTCAATTACATCTTAGAGAAATTCACAGTGACTGAATGATCCTCAGAGTCTGTGGTCTGACTCCCAGTACAATAATTAGAAGAAATTTCAAAAGGACCCATATTTCTGACCCATATTTCTAAACATAACCTTTTTTTTCTTATTAAATAATTACACATTTGTTCAACACCTCTCACAAACATTATTAACTTCAAACATAATTAATTTGGCTATGTCAGGAAAAAGAAAAATAAAGTTACTTGCAGTAACACAATTCCTTTGGCATTGATAAGTTTAAGACATGGTTACTGTTAATCCTTCTTGAAGAGAGAAATGCTACCCAGAGGGTGACAAATGCTTTCAGCATTATAACAAGGAGTATCTCTGCTTTCACTATATGGAGTTCCTTTATGTTTTTCAGACAAATACTTTACAACAGCTAAATATCCTTGAGATCTCACTTTTCTTGTATAATACCATTATAATCTGGTAATAAGACCAAAAAAAAAAAAAAAA
>VXBR01010897.1:68858-107576 GCA_013400215.1 Cisticola juncidis | reverse complement strand
AAAAAAAAAAAAAAAAAAAGAAAGAATGCTGATCAAAGCTGTAGATGTAAGGCACTTAGTAAAAACTTACAGTTAGAATTAAAAGTACTTGAACATTTTTACTGTCATATGTGAAACAGAAATAAGCCACTGGATTTTTTAGTAAATTTTGCCTATATATATTTTAGAGTCTAGAGAAAAAAATACATTCTTTTTTTTTTTTTCCTGGTGTTCCCGTGTCTAAATTCATCAAGAGAAAGTTTTTACTTCAGTGGGTAAAAGACACAGCAGGTGTCTTACAGCCAAATTCTGTTTGTATTTTGGGCTAGATGATAAGGATCTGTAAACCTGTGCATATTCAGAATGTAACAGACAGAATCAAAATGAAGTCATCAGCAGACAGAAATGATTTTATGGAAAGGTTTTCGGTAAAAAATGTGAGAAAAGGAGGAGGAATGTTCAAATAACAGCCTCAAAGGGACTATTGTTGTGGTACTATATTTTGTTGGTAGGATGATGAGATGTGTGTGGGATGGTGGTAGACACTTATGTTTTGCCTGCTGAGATGTTTAAAGTGATGGCATTGAGAGAATTGTCTGGCAGACTGTCTCAACATCATCATCTTCTCTAGAGAAACATGCATGGAATGAAAAAAGCAGATACTGCCTTTGAAGTATTTTCAACAGGAAGAAAATATGTACAAGGCCAGTGATTGCTTATTGATAATTTCTGTGAAGGAAGTGGGAAATGAATTACCAAAAATAAGCCTTTCTGAGAATCTGAATCACTCATAAAGCAAATAAAGTAAGTAATGGAAATGGGGTCTATCTGTGTTTTTTGATGAGGTGATGCCGAGTGAAAATCTGTTCATCAGCTAGCATGAAGATTAATATAGGAAGAAATAGAACAATAATTTTTGTTGAAAAATATGTCAAATTATTATGACTGGTCATCCATCACATGGGAACATTAATTGGTGAGAAGGTTTGATAATGAGCTACTTCTACTAAAATAAGAATATTCTTTTGAATGTTGAATAAGGTAAGTCTTGGTAGGCCATGAAATAAATTATGTATTGGATTATTCGTATTGTGAAAGACTGAAAACTTTTGGCTGAGAGACCTGGATTATGCTGAGAAATGAAATACATTGTTTGGACAAGTCTTCATGAAATAATAAAAATAGGGAAAGGAAAGCTGGAGGGTGTGAAACATTAGACTGACATCACATTACTGAGCTTGTGATACTGCATAAAACATTAATTCAATGCAAATGTTTGTTGTCTGATGAAAATAAAATCCTTCTATTCCTTGACAGGGAATCCTTGACGGGATTTCCATGATGTACACTCGCATCCACTACCTGGATTAGTCATGCTTCTCATACTACCTGTTGCAGAGCTGAGGGCTAAGATTAATTTTATTTGAAAACATTGTAAATTAAGCAAAGTCATATAAAATAAAATTCTTTTTTGCTGGAAATTTCCAACAGATTTTTCTGCTACAAAATTGAATATTCCTGCCCTCCCCTTCCCATCAAGTTCCTAAAGAATGGAAATTCTGTTATCTTCTCAGCTCTAATCACAAACTTCTACTTGAGCAAGGAAGATTAGTTTGGCTGTATTATCCTGCTGCAGCCTTGCAAAACAATTTAAATTTGCATTCCTGAATTGTTCATGGAATTTGAGGGAATGACTTAAAAAATTCTTTCAGTCCACCCTCTTTCTGATTTGATTTGATTTGATACAGAAGCATATGTAGGTCAGGGAGCAGGATGGGACCTATATGTTGAATCAATGAATTTTATTTTGTCACTAAGTGTTGTTTTGTTATGTGTACTCTTGACATCTAGTTTATCATGCTTTAAACTTCTCTACCTAATGAACTATGATAATTATTATTACATTTATCTGAAACAGATTTCAACACAATACATTTTCTCTTTTTCCTCTAGTGAGAAAGTGTTTTTTTTTACTTCTTGTTCTCTAAGTATGAGTAATAACTTTATTTGAAATATATATCTCTAGTGAGATAGTTCTATCTATATGCATATGTATTATGTATCCAAGGATAAAATTATGGTTGGCAGTATTTTTAACACTGTTCTCCATTCTGCCTCAACTGTGAGATTACAGAGCAGGATATAGACACTATGTTTTTCTTATATGATTTAGAAAAAAGAAAATCCCATCAGATAAAATTTGACTCCAAAATTTTGAGCCAGAGATCAAAGAGGATTTTTCACTTCAGCGGCACTAATTAAAGATTTGTCTATTTCTGTCCTGGCTCCTTGTCTTACTTTGTTTCTTTTGGTTTTTCTCCTGTATTGAACTGATTAGTCTTGACCTTTCTCACTCAGATTAATGTGCTTTTATAATGTGATTGATTCAAACTAAAATTTTCAGCCTGGTAGCACTATTTAAAAACACCCAAACAATACCAGGTCTTCTCTGTGAAAAGATCTTTCCAACACAAAGCTCATTGCTTACAAAGGAAAAATTTTCACTGTTCTCTTCAGGGAGAAATCCTCAGGGTGATTCTTCTGTGATCCATTTTGTATATTAATCTACATTGTTTGTATGTGTCTTTTGTATGTTTGGGTAAAGAGCAGGGATATTTTGTGTTAAATCTCTCTGTGTGTAAGTACCATATTTATTACAGCTGTGGGAAAGATGTAAAATAAATTATTAATGTAGCACTTAAGCAAGGATTTTTTCTGTTAATTGCTCAGTTGTAGTAGCAATAGCGAATATGAATAACATAAAATGCTGGGCTTACTATTTATAATTTACCTGGCATTGTAAGGGGTATATCTGACATACAATTGCTATTTTTACAATCAAGCGTCTAGGTGAAAATTTCAGTTTTCCTTGATTCCATGATAAAATTGTAGTTTGTCTTATTTCATTTGGTGGAGTCTAGAGTGAGCAGCATGATGGAGTAAAAGGAGAAATTACTGAAAGACACAGAAAGAAGGGATGTCAATCTGTTATGTAAGGACAGAGAATTTTTATGGGAGGCCCAGTTAAGGCTAAATAATTGCCTGTGAAAATGGTCACTCTCCTTCCTTAACCCACACTGGAAACACTTAAGCTCATTTTCACCCTTCCAGTACTTTGCTCGTGACTACAGAGTGTTGCTAGCATTACTAATAGAAATATTATGCTAATCCCCAGTGCATTCAGTATACATGAGTGTCTGTATATTTAATGTGAAAATTTGTCTTCTGCAAAGTATGAATACTAATCATTCGCCTCAGTTCAAGACTTTACCTTCCAGTCCCATAGTCAGAGCTGCAGATAATCCTCCATTTTCTCTCTGAGAAAATATGGGTAGAATGAAGGTCATATATTCTTGTTTTACACCATCATACAACTTAGAATCTGAATTCTCTAAATTAAGAAACAAAACAAAAGCCACTATACTGGTATTTTGATTTTTTTCTATATGACCTTACTTTTATATAATTAATAATTTATATAATTCATAATTATCATGTCAAATGATGAAATATCTTAGGTCAGTATTGCACCAAAATCAATGTGGTTGATGAAAATTATAGTGTTGGCATTTTAATATACAATTGAAGAAAATTACATTTTAAATTTCTTAATTCTGTAATATGAATTCAAATTTTTGATTCAATAAATGTGTTTCAGTGTATTGATAGTGATGAGAATTATTTTAATGTATTATAAAAACCTTTGTTATGGACTACTCAGATAATAAAGTACAAAATTATTTTTGAGGCAAATGGCTTAAATCTGCAGAACAACTACCCGGTGTATAAGATTTGTAATTTATTTGCTTTACTTTTGGAAATTATGTATGGAGGTAATTGAAACCACAAGTCCTTCTGCTTTTTCAGATTTGCTTTCAGGCTAGAAAGAATAATTTGTACTTTGCTGATTTTAATTTCTTTACATATTTTGTCATCACCTCATGCTTGCATTCAAAATTGGGGAAAAAGCTCTCACAAACAACCAACACCACTTATTTTGAGGGGAGGGATAATAAATTATTTTCTTCTAGTAATTATTGCATAACTCTCTTCTTGCACTTTTTTCCCCTCTCAGATTTTTTTTTTTTTTTTTTTTTTTTGTATTTATAGGGTTATAGAACTTTACAATTAGTTGCAGCATCTTTTGTAGGATGCCATATGAGCAGCTTGTCTTTAAGCAGCTCATATGGCATCATAGATATCCTCTTCTTTTTCAAAGTTTTTATTTGTTCAGAGATCAAGAAGAAGCATTAAGTAATATTATCAGAAATTTTAAAAAATCGTACTAAACAAACAAATGCTGTTAAAATCTGCATCTCATAAATTAAGCAAAAACTGCTCTTGCCTAAAGAGGTACTTTGGGATTTGGAGGATCAGTGTTAACTAACATAATTGGCTTCAGAAGTAGCAGGAAGAATGCACTATACCCTGCCAGTAGTTAAGGTAACATATTCACACTTCATTTGAAAAGTGGTAAAGGGTTAAATCAGCATATTTTGCACTCTGCTGTGGAAGGAACCATGTGCTCATTCTAATTCATCCCAAAGGTTTTGCTCCTAAAAGAAACTGAACTGAGACATGTCAGAAAAGACAGTGACAGGAAAAGTGAGAGAAAAAGCAAAGAAGAAGTTGATATGAGGTGACTAACAGGAGATAAAAACCAGCAATTCGTGATTTTTAAAATTTGGGGTTTTATAGACTGAAGTTTCCCTGCTGAGGGTTTTGCTAGTTTTGAATGTGTGCACAGCAAATGACAGCTCTGGTGTCCTTAGTTGTGTGCTAAGCAGAAAGGACATGTGTAAGTCCTGCGTGTAGGGAAAATACCAGAAAATAAAAGAGGCTTGTGGAAGGTCAATGGCCCAGTCATGAACAGGATGAAGGTCTGTACCTTCCCTTATAGTGGCCTTTGTGCTGAAACACATGTTTTGCCTTTCTTGTATTATATTGTTTAGAAGAGATATCTAGAGGATAAAGAGAGAAAACAACACACCCAAGAAATCGCGTTGAATTATTTTATTAGCTCACCTCCAACAACCTTTTGAATACACCTTGTAAAGCTGGCATCATCTGACATGTGAAAGAAGAATTGACTGGTGTTCCCCATAAAGTCTAACACACCAGCTGGATGGAAACTGTGAGGGAAGCACACAGTAACAGTCTTAATGAGTACAGAAAGCTATTAAGGTAAACATAAATTAGACTCCTGGAAAAAATAAACTCTAGGAGGTTAACAGGGGAGAGCATCAGTAAAACACTCTCTTCAGACATCCACTGCATAAGGATGTGTACAAATATACACCAACAGAAAACAAACAAACAAACACCCCCCAAAAGGTGAAAGTATCAAAATATCATACACTGATTGAACTACGTGCATTTGATAAATAAAACTGAGATTATTTTATCCAGCACTGATAAAAAAAAGTCTTTTTTTTCAGCTTTCCAATTTCTGAATTAACCAGAAATATTGCATTATACATGGAGATTAGACCAGAACTGAATTTAGCAGAAATGGAGAAAGAAGATGTAGAATTTTAAGTAGTTCTGTAATACTGCAGCCTGTGTGGCAGCTCTGAAGATTTGCTGCCCTAATGAATAATACATAGAGTGTGATTTCTTTCAAGGGAATAATAGCCTATCTAATGAAAACTTTGAAGGGGGTTGCAATTTACCTGTCTGAAGTGAACTGAAAAGAAAAAATCTAGACATCTCATTATCAAACAAAATAATATCAACCCTAGGGGAAAAATCTTCTTTTCTTAGTTTCCAGTTATTCTCTCACTCTTTTTTTTTTTTTTTTGTCTGAATATGTTGCATTAAAAATCAGACCTTTCCCATGTTAAAAACAAAAGAAGTTTTCAACTTAACAGATAAAAATATTTTTACATTTCTATGTTGAGGTAAGAAGATGAATGGCAAGATGTCATAGTATGCTCCTAAAAGCTAATTTCAATATGCTGCCCATCAATGATATAAGAACATACAATATTTATTTTATACATTTTTTCCTTTGTCTTTTCTTCTTCCTTAGCTTTCTAATCAGAGGTGAGTTTATTTAAATGAGTTTATTGCATATTATACTTGACAGTTGTAATTTTGTCTGAAAATGTACGGATGGTAAAATAACTAAGTGTCAGGGAAGTAAAACTAAGGAGAATCAATATATCTGCTGTGTTTAATGTGAAGAATTTTATTCACCTGTAAAGAGCTGAATCGACTTCAGTTGACTTCATTGACTTCATGGCATATGTGTGTCATAGAGCAGTAGAGAAGGGAATGAAGTCTATAACATCAACCATTCTGGAAAAATTCCTGAAAGGATTAATGTAATTACTGAATGGTCTAGAAGGCTGAGAGGATATGCTTGTGTGGGGTAGGCACAACTACTTGTTCTAAGTGAATTATATGCCAGGCACTTCAGCATAACTATATGGGCTTGTTTTGGTTTTGTAATTATTGTCGTAAGAAGTGAGTATTTAAAAGACATCAAAAATCTACACTAAATGAGAGTCAAAACAGAACATATTAGCATAGAGAAGCACGTTTGCAGTGCTGATTGGTACAAAGTAAACCCTGTTTTGCAGTCTAGTCTCTATGCTCTGCTTCTGCACATCCCAAAAAGTCTACTTTGTACTGCAATTGACTGGAAGTTATCTGGCAATTACTTAGTTTGTCGACACACAAAATATTTTGCCCACAGCATTGGCTTTGCTAAAGGGTCTACAAAGAAGTCCAGTTCTTGCACAATTTCTACTGCTTTTGTCAGCTCTATAGTAACATAAAATCTGGAGTCATGAAAACCTCCATGCAGACCCTTGTGTCCAAGCAGTGGCTAAGTTTCTTACTCTGGAAGGAAGTACTTCCTGGACCATTATTTCTATGAGAAATTTAGTAAAACTAGCTGTGCAAAAATCAACCATACCATCCTTCCTTATCTGCATTTACTCAAGTATAGAAAAGTAAAAATAAGTAGCCAGAATCCATTTTACAAATTAGTATATATATATATATAAAGATATTATTTTTAATGCAACACAGAAATTCACTTCAAGATTAAAGAAACCAAAACATTATCTGCATACAGCTAACAGAATAATGCAAAGTTTTTATAATTGATTGTAAGACAGATTCTGTGATAATGATATTAAAGAACTGTTAGAGGGTTTATCTATTTTTTTTTTTTTTGTAAATAGATTCAGATAGAAATAGTTTTTCCAGTTGCAGAGCTGCTCAAATATCTTTTTTTATTTTGAAAATCACCCCTTTGCTCTTTAGTAATAATTAACTCCTCTGTGACTGATTTTCTTCATGTACTATATACAGTATATTTTCCATGTCTGGATAGAACATGTATAAAGAACACAGAAAATGACGATCAAAAGAAAAGCAGGACTTAGAAATTATAGTAATTTGTCTTCAGCTCTACATTTCTGTGCTGCAGAGAAACACAATTCCTGCAGAAAAAGGGACAGAGAACATTCCAAAATGAAGCACTCAGGTATTGCATCCTATATATGCTAGAAGTGGTCCAGGTTGTTCCAGAACTGTTCAGGGTCTTATAAATCACTTTCAAAAAATGACTAGTTTAACTCACTTTAATCTGTCTTTTATAATATTAACTATGTATGTATATATGTATATATGTGTATATATGTGTATATATGTGTATATATGAGAAAAGAGAGGATTAAAATGAAATGAAATGTATTTTTTCTACAATTACTAAAAAATAACCAAAGAAGAACATTTCAGCTAACATTGGGAACAGATATATATTATTCTTTATAACTGAATAAACTGTTTGGTACTTAGAATTTTATATGTGGTAAGTCCTGCTCAGTGAGAAGTAAAACTAAAAAGGAACATGTCTGGGGACAAAGCACAGCACTGTGCAATATGTGGACTCTATATAATTCCTCCTGACATAATGAAATTTATTAAGCATGTTTGTCATAAATAACATTTAAACTACAATTCCTAAAAGAATGTAATGAGCTAGTGTTCCCCATCAAAAGCTAAGTGGGTGATTAATTATCAACAGAAAACATGAGAAAATTTCATCAGTAGCTTAGAGTTGGTGTTAGATGGTTGTTTATATATAGTAATGTAGATTTTATATATTATCTTACTATATTGCTAAATAAATTGATACAAATTATAAAGTTTTATGTAGTAAAAAAAGCATAATTAAATTTATATCACAATTCTGTAATAAACTGATAATATAATTAGCCCTGAAGTGTATGAGCTTCCTTCCTTTCTCTATATCTCCTGGTATATCAGACAGTAGGTTACTCACAAGATAAAAGCTATTTTACAGCAATGATTCAGAAAAAAAGTAGCTGATAGAGTTGCTTATTTTCACCAGATACATGTGTTACTATTTACCCTCAAGTCAAGCTTTTTACTTGATATGTTTTCTTAAAAGATAGGCTCCCATACAGAAGTTGAAATTGTTCAATGTCATGGCAACACATTTTATGTGGAGATATTTTAGGAGGCCTGCTCTTTTATACTTTGTATACTCTTTTCTGGCTGTGTTAATTAATGCACAGAGGTCCTTTCATGTAAGTATAGCTTAGTCATCTCTAAAGTGGGTATATGAGTTGAAACCCCAGAGGTGCAGTTTCAAGTTGAATCACTGAGTGTGGTGATGCAGTATGTAATACAGGCCGACAACCAGGAATTTACTGTTGTACTCACTGTCAAGCCACGCTAAACAAAAGAGGGGGAAAGGTGTTGTTTTGAAAGTATTCACTTGCCAGGCAAGAATGGTGGGTTCCCAGAAGTGCTCTTCTCTGATCTCAATAGCCGCTAAAACTGATGGTAGAATTTATGAACTCCAAACAAATTCCTTCTAACATGAGAGGAGCAAGACTGCCAGTGTTATCACTGCTGCAATGTCAGACAACTTTTTTGCCAGACAATAGCAGTAACTGCAACCTATGAAGCATCATCACACTGTTGCTTCATGGCAGACCTGAGATTTATGGTCCTCAAGTTCTGTCTCTAGCAGGCCACCTTTAATAAGATGTTAAAGTGTGTACCTCTAACAAGGCACTGTCAGAAAATCATGTCCCACGAGGTAAATGGAAAACTTTTATTGTTTCTGTTTCAGCTTTTAAGTAGGAATCAAAGCAAATGATATAGCAAATAACATTTCTATACCTGCTTTGATGTTCACATTTCATTCCTGAATGTCACAGGGAGCTGGGCCACCTTGGAGTCAATGAACACTTCCTTCTTGAGTCTGCAGGGCTGCCCATCCTGTACCATCCTCCTGATTCTGTGAGTCTAGTCCCCTATAGACCATTCTTTCTGTAGGAACTGATATGATAAATATTTTAACATTTATTTTGAGGATATATCCAGTGATCAGTGTCATAGAAAGATCCCTTACTTCCCTCCCCACTACCCTCCTTTTTAGAGGGAAAGATCCACTTACTATCCTGGAGAGTCATGAAGTGCAGAAGCAAGATAAATCAGTGAGCCAGAGCTTGTTTTACAGCTGTCTGTAATGTATATAGACCCTAAAGACTGCTTTGTCTGTTTTATTGCTCTGCACACGTGTTCATATTATGTGTAGGGTGCTGTTATGCAATCAATGTGTTCTGAATATCTTGCATGGTAATACTACTGTTTGTATTTAATTAATTTATAAAGGCAGTTAATAAAGGTTTACAATAAGCCCTCACATATTCAACAATTACCACCCTTCCAGTAATATAAATTTTCGTCCAGAGGTTTTTTTCAGAATGTTTTGTTTTCTAATCATAGAATCCTAGAATAGTTTGAGTTGGAAAGGATCATAAACATCATGTAATTCCAACCTCCCCAGTCTCAACTATTCTGGGCAGGGAAAATTTCACTAAACCAGGTTGCTCAGAGCACTGTCCAGCCTGGCCTCAAACACCTCCAGGGATGGGACAGCCACAACTTCTTTTGGCAACCTCTTTACAGTGCTTCTTCACCCTCACAGTATAGAATATCTTCCTAATATCTGATCTAAACCTACTCTACAATGGTCTGAAACCACTCCTTTGTTCTGTCACTATGTGCCCTAGTAAAAAATGTCTCTCCATCTTTTTGTAGGCTCCCTTCAGGTACTGGGAGGTCTCAATTCAGTCACTCTGGAGCCTTTTCTTCTCTAGGCTGAACAACCCCAACTCTCTCAGCCTTTTGTAGCAGAGGTGCTCTGGAAGTCCATCCCTCTAATCATCTTGCTAGCTTCCTCTGGACTTCCTCTAACATATCAATGTCCTTCCTGTTCCTTTTAAGATGTAATTTTTTTCTTTTCATACTAAAGCATAAGCGGAAAGTAGGTCCATAGGCCTTGTTTTTGTCTATTTTTTAAAATATTTTCTTCTTTCAGATTTCATCTAGTCCTCTAAACAGAAGATTAGGAAACATATATTACAGAAAACTGTACATTGGAATTAAGCCTATTTTCTAAGTAATTAAAAATGGTTACCTCAGGATTTGTAGTGGATAATTCATGCACAACAATAAATCTGAAAATGTGTAACAGTATAAATCTGGTCTGGAACAGAGTCAGTCTTCTGCAGATCCAGCTGGAGTGTTAGACTGCTGTTCTCACAGCGGCTATTAGACAAGTATGTACAGGTGCATGTCTCAGAAATGCAGCGAATATTTCTTCAACTACAGTATAGCAAAAGTTTGCAGGAGTTTGAATGGAGGGAACCATTTTTGTTCTGATTAGCTGAACTGCAAACAGCATTCACATCCTATCCTTTTGACTCTAAAATTCTATTTAGCAAGAATAACTAAATCACAGGTCATCAGAGACAGTAACATTGTTGAGACATAGTATTCTGTAAAAATATTACTGTTTAGTGCTCTTCAAAAAGATTTTGAAAAACAGTACAATATGGTGTTTTCAACAAGCAAATTGCAAATATAAAATATGTGTAACAGCACTACATCAGGGATATAATTTTAGATCACTACCCTGGCTTCCAGAATGCCATAATATATCTTACCTGTCTGTCTCTCTCTTGCATTCATTTTATTCAGATAATAACTCAGACACAGACTGAGTCTCAAGGCTCTCATTCTATTGTCTGTAAAATGAGGATTCAAGCATTCCTTATTTAAGCATTCTCTCTCTGTGTTTCCTATTTACTATTATTTTTTCTTGTTTATGTGTGTTGTGCCTGACTTAACCAGGCCCCATTTTTTTTTTCATAGGTACATATGTGTGCAGCAATGAGAAAGGAAAACTGTCTCAGCTTCCGAAGGAACGGCTGTTTTTTCTTTTTTAATGAAAAAAAAACACACAATCTTTAAAGCTCTTTGAGTAACTATGAATGATGATGCTCAGATCTTTGCTACAGATACAGGAAAAATTCCCAATTATATAATCAACATAGTCTAAGTATTTGCTACTATGATGACACCCAATGCCACGTGAAAGCTTTTTTGTTCAAAACCTTAGTCTACAATCATGTTTTCATGTCTAGCAGTATTTACAACTTTGAGCAAAAGTTGTTGAACCTTTTTTGATTCCTTCCTTCCTTCCTTCCTGCATTCTATTTACATATACTGAAAATACAAGATATAAATTTTCCCATATGAATTTTTTAAGATAGAAATTTAAATTCAATTTAAAGATATTTGAAAAAAAAAAAAACAAGCAGAAAAGGAAATATGGGAGGAGTGACAACTTCTGTTCACCCCAAATGGCTTTTGCTGGTTTTACTTATTTATTTATTTTGTTTGCTTGTTTCGAGAAGTTCATAGAAGTAATTCTCTTCATTTTGAGTCAGTTTTCTACATGGCCAGTGAAATGAACAGTCAGCTTTTTTCATAGCACCTTTCTATGCCAGTTGTCAATCTGCCAATATGGAGTTAATACTGTCAAACAGAGCTGGTTCTGTTTCAATGCCGACAGCTGAGCCAGTGAGTTGTAACGATGGGAACTGGAATCGGCACTTCCCTGGAAAATGAAGCAGTGACTCTGAACAGGAACTTGGCTACCTACATAAATGTGCCATATTTGCATCATGAATTTTTAATATGAAGCATTTCAGATAAAAATTCATTATTTTTATGAATCATAAATAAAAAATATATGGCCAATTTAAATGTGATCAGCAAGAAACTGTTCTTGCCTGTATAAGAAATGGTAAGAAGTGTGAATACATAATTAAAGGCAGCTTACAGTACCATGATTTTTAGAAAAGCAGCCAGACTGGTATATCTGCCAGTGGGCAAACCCACTTTATTTCATTTAATAAGCTTTTAGTTGTTGGATCTTGCCCAGTCTCATAGAACAATTGACTTAGCCAAATACATTTCTTATTTATGAAATACAGGCAAAAACTCTAGGACCTCCTTCCTATTTACAGTTTTCTAATTAGATTGTGAGCAAGACAGCAGAGATGATCCATAAACAGATGTCAAATATTTTGAGAGCTGAATCAGGAAAACTAAAACTCCATTAGGTTATATACAAAACTATAACAGAATTTAGGGAAACATAAGCATAACAGCAATTCCTCTCATGGTGGGAATGGCTAAACATCATACTCTTTACAATTTCTTCCTCTTTGAGTTTCAGACTTGGTATTTCATTCAACTACAACCAGGTGGTAAAGATTTACTTCTGGGAGTGCTTTTTTGGATCAAATGACAATAACTGACAACAGCTAATTGAAAACAGCTTGGGATCACCCAACACACTCTAAACTAATCTAATTTAGATTGTAAAAGTCTGTAATACTCTGCTGTCTGATGTACAGGCCAATTGTAGAGGAAGTCAAGCAAGATTAACAAATGGCTCTGAGACTGCTGCAGGAAGAAGGGTCTCAGATGCTCATGTCTTATAAGATGAGCAGAGAATCCTCCTGGTAGGTAGATTTCACCTGAGGACCCAGGAGAGCCTTCCAATCTTCAAGGTAGCATGATTGGAAAGAGCTTTGAAGGATGCTCCTGTAATTGCCAGATTTAAGATGAGAGATGACCCGGCCTTTACAACATGTTATGGAAAGTATACAGAGTTTCATTTCCTTACAGACTTCAAAAAGGGGTACGTGCTGGAAGATGAGTCTTCTTGCTTGCTTTTCATATGAAAACCATTTTATAGTCTCCATTATCTTGTCTGCTTTTAGAATAGATCTTAAGAAAAGTTCCTTCCCTGAAAGGGTAATAAATCATTGGAACAGTGTGCCCATGAAGATGGTAAAATCACCAACCCTGGAGGTAAAAGATCTGTAGACATGGCCTTCAGGTCCATGATTTAGTGGTGGACTAAGCAGTGTTAGGCTTATGATTGGACTAGATGGTCTCCAGAGGCCCCTTCACACCCCAATCCTCCTGTGATTATGTGTGAGCACAGTAATATCTTCTCTTATAATGGGGAACCAAACCTTCACGTTAAACATACAATTACTCCATGGATGTATAACTTTCCCTTCTTTACCTTCAGTTCTCTGTTCCTTTCTCCACATTTGCTAAGATCTTTTTCCTAGCTCTTTTGATGCGAAAGTGAAACATTTTTTGTAGCCTCTTCTGTTGCAATATCAAAACGTTTCTCTAATTTATAACTTTTTTGAATTTCAATTAGCTGCTCTGCAGTTCCAGGTACTCCTAGGTTTGTGTTTTGAAATAGAATTTTGTAGGTTTGCAGGAGGCAGCATAATACACTCTATGAGTAAATGAAATTATATGTACTGAAGGTATGCTAGGTGTTTGCTATAAAATTTTGAAATTTCTTGTGTTTTTGCAAGAATATGAGGTCTTTTAACACCATCCTTTGCAACACCTACATTATCAAAGAGCAGTCCTTACATAAACAAATCCCATTAATACGGTGTGAATACTTTTATATGGATGCTGAAAACCTGATCAGAGAGAAATCAGGCAGCAGCAGAGTTTGTAAGAAACTGAGGCACATGACTTTCTCACACTGGCCTGAGAATTTGTGAGGAGGATTGTAACAGTCCTTGAGACTGAAAAACCTTTTCCGCAGGTATTGTTATTTGTCCTTGCAGACAGGTGTTTTTCCAACTTGTTTACTCTCAAGTGTGTTTGAAGGGGGATGTTCTGAGTGTCCAGTCAATTTTCTCTTGCTTGGAACTGTATATATAGGGGACAGTGTAAAATAAAGTCTGGCTCTTTGTCTGAGAATAAAGAGTCCATTTTGTTGTTCTACCACCGTCCCTAATCAGATGGCACTTGTATTCCTACATTAGTAAACGGATAAAGCCTTGAAAACATCGAGGGGTTTCCTCAGAGACCAATACTGCAAATCCCGTTGCTAGGAAACCATTTTTATTTGTTTTCCTTCAAAATGACTAAATCATTTTATGCCTGGTTTCAAAGACAGCTGGGAAGATAGGAAAGGAAGGAAAAGCATTACAGAAGTCTTATCTCTTCTCCGCTATTCTTTCTGATATGAGAGCAATGAGTTACTAGAGTGTAGTGGGATTCAGGGGAACATATGACTACATGACCCACAAGCAGTGGGGTCTGTGTCTGGCTGCATTGTGTGAAGCAGGGTGAATATCTGGGTGAACCTCCCTGGCTCCCTTACAGCTTCCTCTCTCAGTGTCTCTTTTACCCCCTCCTGTCGCCTGCTCCTTTTCTGGGAATACCCCAGCTATCCTCAGTGGCTCCTTTCCATGCATTTTTGGGGCTCTCTGGGGGTTTTTTATTCCTTTCATCCTGCTCTGTCTCCTCAGCCCAGGTTGCCCCAGTGGGGCTGGATGGGTGGCAGCTGTGGTGGTTTTCTGTCCCTTGCAGGAGGTGGGATTGCCAGGGCCAAGGTCTGGGCTGGCCTTTTGGCTCCAGCAGCTTGGTCAAGGGGAGTGTGGGCTACACCAGGTCATGGTTTAGGCCAGAGGGAAAGCACGGAAAGATTGGTCCTAATGGGGCAGATGTGGAGTAATGGGAGAAGGAAAAAGGCCCTGGCTCACTTACTTCTTCATGTGCCTTCTTCTCACGGAACTCCCATGGCTTCAGTCCTTCTTCAAGTCTGGAGTTTCCTCTTATTTCTTCTGGCTTTCTCCTCCCCCACATTTCCTTCTCTCCTGTCTCTTCTGGTGTGCTCCAGCCTGGGCTGGACCTTGAACCAGAGATGGTAATTGTAATAATGTGGAACAGAGACATGGACTCCCTCTCCCTGAAGGAGATCACTTTATTGTAGCAGTCACCTTCCCTTAATCTCAACCAGAAAAACCCAAAACTTAACAGAAGAAGTGATACCTTAAGTTTTAGCTTTCATGCTTTTCAGATTTTGTGCTGCCTAGGGGTGTAGTTCTGAGCCTCATATTAACTGTTAGTAAGCTCCCTTCATAGAGTAGGCAGACAAAACAAAAACTTTTCCAGATGGAGACCAAGGACAATTTTCAGGCCCAAAAGCATAAACAACGGTGGACTGAAGAGAGAAAACAAGAAGGATGGAACTTCACAATCTGAAGCAGTAATTGGACAATTAACCCCAATATGCGGATGGACCAAAACTTATAAAAGGTGAGACCTCATGAATGGTTGTCCATTTTGTGACCACTTTGAGTCCAGCTTGGGTGAAGCCCTGGCCAGGCTCTTGTACTGCCCGAGGTGTATCCTTAAAGACCTCTCAATAAATATCTACTTTATTCCCTTAGCTCTGTCCAGTCTCTGTTCCAGGTCAGCCTTCCCAAGGCATAATTTGGGCATCCATTGCTGGCTCAGCTGCAGCCTGCTGCCCATGAGCCATAAGTGCCTCTCACCCCCCAGCCTCCAGCTGTCCAGCCTGCAGCTGTGCCTTCCAAAAGAGCCTTCTGGTGAACATAAGCCTTAACAACTTTAACAATTATAACCCCTTATGCCACAGGGAAAGAGGATTCTCTGTAACCAGGCCCCATTTGGCACCTGAAGTGGAAAGAAAAGAGAAAATTGCTTATTAACTCTTAGTTATTTCATGGAACTTGACTCTAGAACTAGCTGTTCTTGTTCACTGAGGACAAGCTACAGTATGAGCCTGCAGAGGAGTAAAAGGTTTGCCACACCAATCCCCCCATGTCCCCCTGCTTCCCACAAGTACTTTATACAGAACTGCTGCTCTGCACAGTCTCTCCTGTCAGAGCAAGTGGACCTTGGGTGGATAGTGAAGCTTCATGGAAGCAAAGGCCTTTGACTTTCTTCTTCCCACCTATTCAGAAAAGGGACACTGTATTACTGTTTTGACCTGGACCATCCCTTGAATTTAAAGACTGCCTGCTGGTAGCTGCAGATCAGCTCAGGATTTTCTCTTCTGTCTGTACTAAACTGAAATAGTGCATTGAGATGTAGCAGAACTGAGTGATATTATGGTTCTTTTCATGCACTGGATAGGCAAAATTTTCAAATTATCGTCTTATTCATAGCTTTCCACAGTTTTGGGCAGTGCTAAATAGTGGTGGTTAACCCAGAATTAGGGAGCTGTTGTTGCCTGTTTTCAACAGGCTCTGGGTATGATTCTGAATAAGTCTGAATCTGTCGAGAGGAGGAGCTGCTACTTCTGTAACCCACACAGATTTTGAAAAAAGCAGTGCTGTATATCAAACATTCTCAAGGATGAGCTAATTAATAAGAGGCTTTTCTTTTAGCAATGAAATGTGTTTCAAAATGCTCTTCCAGAGTAACTGTGTGTCAGTGAGCTCTTTTTCTAATTAATCATGTATCAGGATTGTTAATATCAGCCTACCTAAGTGGACACTCCAGGACAGAATTTGACTTTAATTCTGTTACTTGCAGTTGTACTGTTTGCTGTTGCAGTTTGTAAAATGGGTTCCTTTACACTGGGTTGCTATGGGATTTTCCTTATATTTACAGAGAAGGGATAGGTGATTTATTTGTCTAGTGTCTCAGCAAATTCCTTCCTGCTCTGTTTTGGGGAGGGTTAAATCCCATCTCTTTCAAATTTGAGGAATGGTTTTCTTGGTTTCTAAAGCATTAAAGATCTTTGTGCTTGTTTATATATAGAAGTTAATGGAAGTAGATTGTCTCTTAGCTCTTCTTAAACAGACTTTGTTTAGATCAGCTCAGGAGGTTCTCTTCTGTCTGTGCCAAATTGAAATAGTGCATTGAGATGTAGCAGAACTGAGGGATATTTTGATTCACTTCATGCAGTGGATAGGCAAGATTTTCAATTTATCTTATTCATAGCCTGCCACAATTCTGAAATCACTCACTGAAAATTTAGACATTGATATGACAAAGTTCTGTAAAATGTGAGAAATTTACAATGTACACATTGAACAATTACTCAACTGCTGTTTCTTGTTGATAAGACACCAAGGTAGCTCCAAAAACAGGAGGAAGGGGCAGGATGGAGAGCCCACTAAGGAAAACCAGCAAACCTTAAATACAAATTTAAGCAGAATTTCTCTCATTTCCATTAAAACTCTTTCCCAAAAGGAAAATGCCGAACATGAAAATATCTGCATCAGACCATCTGCTGACCAACTGTTTATGTGGCTACTATTAATATTTTCTGTCAGTGTTGAGTAAGACTGAAGGAGTTGATCCTAGCATCTGTAACATCAGTGTCTCTGTTGCAGCCTTCTGGCAAAATACAGTCTATAACATAAATCATGGGAAGTTTTCAGAAAAAGATGGAACACAGAAAGAGAATGTAGGACATAGCTGGATATGAATTTTATTATGAAGTAGCAGTAAAAGGAAAATAGTTTTTATACGCTATGTTTGCATATAAACGTGCAAATAGTCCATATAGTTAAGATGCACTTTTAACTACGCTTTTTCATTAATACTTCCAGAAAGTAAGTACTTTCCATGAAAGCTTCTTCTTCACTATTTTCTATTCTGGACTGTTGTTTCTTTTGTTTGACTTCTTAAATATGCCATCTCACTTTTCTGCTGTTGGTTGGTGACTGGATAGTGAGCTTAACTTTTCCTTCAGATACGCAAAAAAATTTCAAAGGATATAGATGTAAAGATTAAGGATTTATAGAGCTGTATTCTGTCTAAAAAAACCCTTGTCCACTAAACCAGCAAGTTATTTGTATTCTGTCAAGTAGCAACTGTACAGCAACTGTACTGTCCTCTGTGTTGGGTTTCTGTGAAGGTGAAAAAAATGACAGGATAATTGCTTATCATGGCAGTTTGGAGCCTTTTAAAACAAGCAGCTTCCCCAAGTACATATAAAGTGATGGTGGCAGCAACTTTTGATTACAAAATGTCAAGGGACAAGTTTTGGCCAAGGTTTTCAAACTAATTGGGTCAAGCTAGAGGCAACAGGAGAATACAAGCTCTGGCTTCACGTAGGTTGATGTGTTTAAGATTTCACTGAATATGGCACAGAATGATGTTACAGAAATGGGTAGTAAGCAAGCTTTAAAGAGCTTAGTAGTGTTCTTAAATTCTCAGAAGCATTATCTAATAAAAACAGCTTGCCAGTAGGATGCCTTGTGTACTTGTTAACTGCATATTAATTATCATAGAATGTGGATTGAATCCATTTGCTGTTTCATTTTTTTCCACAGAAATTTCTAAATGATTGAAGTTGTCTCAGGTTATTTCCCATGAAGCAGGGAACAAATGGTCTGTGATACATTTAGTCTGTGAAATCAATTCAGTATGAAAAACTTTTACCTTGGGGTATATTTAAATAAACTGGAGATTTTAGGTGCCTCACAGACTAACTAGGACTCATGAAAGCTTTTTATTTTTTAAATCAAGATTAATTCCTGAAGAAGAAGGATTTCCAGAAATAACAAAATCAAGTGGCTTTTCAATAATCTGTAAGGTATTGTCAGGTACTAACTATGGGGATAGGATTCCAAAACTAAGAAGAAACAAATATAAAGGAGTAAAAACATGTTGGTAGTTTCTAAATAAATCTTTTGATATCTTTCATATTTTGAAAATACTTTTCAGTTTAGAATTTGTAAAAAAATATTTTAAGAGGGTCAAAATTTGATAGCTATATTCTCTAAACTCCAGAAAATTTCAAACTTCAGAAAATTGCTGTTGAAGTTAAAAAAGAATTCCGAGTTCTATAGTCTACATTAACATTTTCGTCTTAGACTTCTACTGATTCCTTATATTTTACCTTTTTTGTCTTGCCAATCATTTTAATTTCAGCCTGAATTAATCCTTATTTTTCTGTTCCAAGCTAAATCTGTCAAATTCAGAAAGAAAAAAGTACAACCCTCTTCTTTTTTATCTTGTTGATAGCCAAAAATTAGAGTTACAGTCTCATACTTTGAAATAGGCAGTCTATTGAAAGCAATGCTCTGCAAATTTTTGAGGAAATTGCTATGAGATCTGTAGTAAAAATGAAATAAAAACTCTGTAATTCAGTAATAAAATCACACCATGAACTACATAATAAATAAGACTACAAGCAGCGTGAGAGACAGATTTGTTGGACAACTGTTTCCAGAGTCTGCATTTTGCCACTAGAATTCAAGGTTGTACTGTGAATTATTGAAGTTTTGAAAGAATACTTAAATTTTTGTTTCATAGTTCATCAGATGTTAATTGATATTCTTATTTATGTAAAATGAAGAAAATAAAATTTTAATATTTCATCATCTTTACTGCATTTCCAGCATCTGGAATTTTGACCGATATTTGGAGAAATAGAATTGTAATGATGAAACACTTTTGAAAGTTGCAGTTAGATCAGTGCCTCAATAACTGCTAAAATCCTATAATAGTAGCATGACAAGCTGGTTAAAAATGACAACAAAAAAAAACCCCACTTGAAAGTGTCTTTTAATCTTTCTGTTGAAATGTTATTTATACCTCAAGAATACCAGATATTTTGGGCATCTTGCTCAATTTACTTACATACATACTTACATACTTTTATTATCAACCCATTTAAGCATTTTTACTCTAGAATTTAATTTTTTATTATATTTTAAAGTAACCATTGCAGAAATTATGAGCTATATCCATATCTGTCTTTGTGAGCCTATAAAGAATGCAATTTTAAGGGCTTTAAGATATCTGAGTCCAGTCATGCAAAGTCCTGCATTCACAAATCTAATTGTTTTTTGTGTTAGTGATGACTGCTGTTCTATGAAGAAATTCCATAACTTTGGCACTGAAAACTTGTTTTTTGTTATATAAACGCATTTGAAAACAAAACACTTATTAGAAGTGTGATAAGCATAGTTTAAGCAGAAACAAAAAATTTAACATTGGTGTCAGAACTCGGCTATAGTACCAGAAGCAGAACTCAGTAAATACGAGAATAATTGGCATGAACAAGAGAATGAAGGCTTTGAACTTCATAACATTATTTAATTTTAAAAACTATTTGTCTTTCTATCCTATGTCTCATTCTATTTCTGTATGACAAGTAACTTTCTATGCTTCAGGAAAATTTTGTGGGATAATTTTCTGTCACTGGTACAAATTCAGCAAAATGACCTTCCTGTCTGTTTTCATTTGTGCTGTAGAAAACAGGCATTTTAAAAAAGTGTCTGGTTCTTAAGCACTCATCAAAACATGTTTGTAAGTAGAAAATCTCAACAGATCTGGAGAAGGATATAGAATCTGAGAATTTGTATGCTTTTTCATCTGTACTCATTACCTAAAATGTGTTGCCTAGCCTTGAAAATCCTGTACCTGTTTTATATCCAGACCTGACTGGTAATGCCAGCATTACCATTTGCAGGATGCAAAACTGCCTCAGAATTTCCAGAAACCGAAGCCAGTTCTATCACTGAAATATCAGTGTGCATTCCAGTGCATGAAATGGTGCTCAGAACAGTTTAACTTCTATACTTTTACAGTCATGTGTAATCATCATTAAATAAAGTCCTCACTCAGGATAAAAGGCAGATTAACTTGCCCAAAGGCTCTCATCTTTGAAAATATTTTCTTTTCCTCCCAGTACCTCACCCATGCAGTACAACAGTACTGCTCTGTCGTTCAAAGGCATTCACCCTACAGCAACTGATGCCAGGGAAATGACATCTACATTTTTCTGCCCTGTACTTTTTATCTTCCTTTTTTTCTGGTATGTATTCAGTTCTTTCCCTTCTAATCTATAGAAGGCAATATATTCTCATTTTACACCTGCCCCTGAAATAATTTCCAGTATTGCTGCAGTATTCCACGATCCTAAGATTCAAACTGGAAATTCAATTTAGAGACCGGTTAGCTTCTGATAATAGATAAAGGATGAAGAATCCTCTTCCTGCGTTATCTTAATGTCCAATTCCATTCCAGTGCCAAAGAAAAACATTTTTTCTGGTTATTAACTTGTCAATGAATGCTACCTGTTGGTTGGCATAGGACTGCTAAGAAAACTAAAAATGTATGTTTATGTTTAAAGTCACTTAAGAGCAGTATTGGAAAACATTGCTTTTTCAATTTTTTCAAGGAAAAAAACACCAGATAAAAACCTGCAAAGCTCATAATTTCTTCTGTGCTAACAGAGTAATGATTAACTTCTAGTCCTTGTAGACCAATCATGCAGTGTTCAATTAACTCCTTTGTGATGGAAAACCTTAGCAGAGGTTCTAATACTACACTGTAGGAGCTGCCAAACTAATAGTAACTGCTTAAATTCACAGCAGTACAGACATGAAAATTAGCTCATTTGGTTAAAACCTGATGTTAAAAATGTGGGTTTGATCCCCATATGAGCCACTGACTTCACTGCTAGACTTGATTCTCGTGAGTCCCTTCCAACCCAGAATATTCTGTGACTTGAAATAGACATAAGAGAGTAATAGGGGGAAAATGGAAAAAACCCCAAGAATTAAATGTCTTAGTTCTGGTAGAAATAGGAGAAGCAATTTAGCCTTTGAACATGACTATATAAATGATGCACAAAATGCATACTTGTTTGCATATTATTTTTCATATATTGTGTATTTAAGTGGTTTTCAAAGTCTGGATTCTGCATTAAGGAAAAACCTTTATTTCTTTCCAGCTGTATCTAATATGATTCAGAAATTGCTTTAAAGAAAATAAAAAAATCTTTTGCCTGAAAATCAGACAATAGGAAAAACAGAGTGTCTCTCAAGTTCCTAACACTTCTCCAGGAAAAAAAATATGCCTACAGATTGAGTAATAGCAAGACTGTTGGGGTTTGGGGTGTTTTTTAGGGAACAAAGAACTACACTGACCTCCTTTAAGAATATTTCAGCAGCTTTTCTTAACGTTAGGCTGCTAAGTATTGTATCCAAGGACTGCCGACACATTCTGTAGCTAGACAGAGATGAATAATTTGTTCAATAACTGTACTCCCCTTCACCATCCAGAAGTTTTCTGAAATACAACAATGCTAAACTTATTAAATAATAAAAATGCATTGATCTCTCCAGCAAACAGTTCTCCCACTGCAGACTGGTTTTGTAAATTTATTGGGATTACTGTTTGTGAGTCTGTCTTCACTGGTTAATTAAGCAAATCACTTGATGTTTCTGTTTTCGTCTGAAATAGAAATCTGTACAGAAAGGGCAAAGCTGCACATTTTCTGCCTGGTGGCTGTAAGGAGGAGATTAAAACTTTTTAAAACTGTTGCTACATTAGTAGAACCAGGCTCATTCATGTCTTTAATGTTACCATTTTTTAGACTAAATGGAATGCTTCAAAGGATCTTGCTTTCATGGCCTATCTTCTCTCTTTTATCCATACTAGAGTACGAAGATAGAGAAAGAAGCTGAAAGAATCCAGATTTACTATTTTTCTTTAAAAGTGAGTGTTGCTACCAGTGACCTACATCTTAACCCTTAGTCTTGTGCCATTATTAGATATAAATAAACTTTGAATGTTCTTGGGAGGACTTTCACTTGTCAATAAGTGAGTCCCTTATTCAATTGGTAATTGGTAATTATTCAATATGGAGTTATAGCCTAACTAAAATTCTCCCTGGGAAGTTCCCATATTACTGGAGAAAATTGTTGAAGCATACTCTTAACCTTCACCTCCTTCCTCTTTTATCTATGCAGATGAGACTGTTGGGGACAAATAAAAATTTGGGCCCATTTCCTTACATTTCATTGTGAATCATCTTCTTTTTTGCATTGCTAATTTTTCTTTTCCCTTTCATTAGTAATAATGTAATTCATATTTCTTTTTTTGTATACTATAACTGTGTTTAAATACTTCTATCTAAAATGTAATTGTTTTGTTTCTCCCTTCTGTTTATTCTGTTTCCCCCATGTCATTTATACTTCAGTACTTGAGAAACAGACAGGTGCTCATTACTGCAAAATTAGTCTCTATAGCAGAGCAGATTTCACAGAATATCAGGATGTTGAGCAATTGATATTCATGGCCAAGACCTTCACATCATAGTGTGTTGCTTTTTTACTGCCTTCTAGGATTGCAGTCTGAAAAGCAGTACCTCTCTAAAACTGCAATATATTGATTTATCTACTGATAAAACAAAATATATGGGTAAATATACTGTTTCACTAAGAAGCACCAATAAACTGACATTTTTACACAAAATAGAGAAGGTAAACAAGCTTTCAAGCTGATTAATCTTACTGTAGCTGATAAAAATTATCACAGGGTGAATGCAAGCTCAATGAAAACAGTGTAAATCACATTTATTGTCCATGAGTTAAATCTAAACATCCCATTGCTCTTTGGGATATTCATCTTGTTTGTCTTTCTTAAGGTCTCTGTGTACCTCTTTAGAATTTCAACTGGATTTTCACAATCTCCCTGCTCTATTATAATAAAGGAAATTAATTGAATATAGCTTGCATATCATTTATGTGTGTAAAATAAATTTAAATACACATA
Organism: Cisticola juncidis; assembly: GCA_013400215.1. Classification (NCBI taxonomy): domain Eukaryota; kingdom Metazoa; phylum Chordata; class Aves; order Passeriformes; family Cisticolidae; genus Cisticola; species Cisticola juncidis. The sequence continues at coordinate 83,870 of VXBR01010897.1, read as the reverse complement.
TCATTTTCCCACTGTGTATAGTAAGAACAAATTCTCAAATATTTTTTTAAGTTTCTTTGCAGATTGTCATTTAAATTGTGAATGGGGAAATAGTTATATGTATTAGAACAACTTTGTTTGAGTTTTTAATCATCACTATTCCTTTAACAGATTTAGGACAAATAGTTTGCATAAAAGTATTTAAAAGTTTTATGCCTAGGCACAAATATCAGTAATCTATTTTAGTGAAGTGTATCAGTAATATTTTCAGAATTAAGAGGTTTAATTGGTCTACCTTCAACTTATTTTAATGGAATGCGTGTACATTTTTGTTGTTTTTGTGATGAGCTAAATATGAAAAGAGCTCTACTTTCTACCCTGTAGAATTCTGTAAATGTAGATTTTTGTGACATAGTCTGATCCTGCACGCTTTACTCATGAGGTGTTTTTATATCAGTAAATTTGTAGCCAAATGGTTTATAAGTGTGTTCAATAGGTGATCCTGTCATTCATAAACCCCTGAAGGCTCCATGCAGTCCATTTTATTACACAGGTACAGCACACCAATAAGCCACAACAAACCTTTCCACTCAATACATTAACAGTGGATTCCAGCTATTTTTGAAAGAAATTGTACCAATCCTAGTTTTAATGATAGCCTTTGAGTGTCTTGACCGGAAAACAGTATGATCAGAATTTTATTTGTGCAGAATGTCAAATGAAGAGAGAAGAGCATACGACTTTTTTGGAATTACAAGATGCAACTTGTAATTGTGCTTATCCTGACAGGGATGAGCAGTAGCATTTAGTTTGGCATGGCCTTAAGTGTCTGCTTTCCATGCTAACTTGAACCACAAATATCAGGGGGAAAAGTTATTCCTGGCTGTAAATAAATGCTGAAAATACTATATAAGCTTGTAAAATAAACCCTTATTTCTTGTGTACTCTCAGTACACAGTTCAGCTTATAATATCAAGGATATGTGAAGTATAAGAGGAAAGTGTATTTTAATAGACCCGCATGGTGGTTGCTTGAGTTATATTAATAGCTCATGTTGTTTTGCATTTGAGCTGCAGAGCTTGCCAGTCATCTCAGTTGTAATAACAACAAATGCCTTGTGTGTTTAATTAATGTAGAGCTATATTGAAAATGCAAATGCAAATAATTTCTGATATGCATTGTTATTTTTGAGATTTATTTATTTATAAACAGCAGACTCATCCTTCAGAAAAATTAAAAATTTATGAAAAGCTAGATTTTTTCTCAAACTGATAGATGGCACTTTACATTAAAACATTGCATGCTTGATGATGTCCATACTTTCTTGGTTTTTACTGCAGGGAGCCCTTTATGTTGAGTATAGGAAACAAAAAAATTGTCTTGAATTAACTGATCTAAGGTATGCCAAATCAAATACAGTGCAAAGTTTATTTTGTTCTGAGAATTAAAAGAGCCTTAGGGGACCCAGGGAGAATGTTGCTCTTTGAATCAGTAACAAAACCCACTCCTTTTAGCAGGATATTTTTTTTTCAGCAGAAGCATTCTCCTGAAAAGAAAGGACATTGAACTGGACTAATAGTAGTGCTAAATATTTGCATACCTTATGGTCATGCAGTTCTTAGACGTGTGTTTTTATTGCCCACAAAACAGCTGAAGAACTGTGCAGGAACTTCTGAATAGACAGTGTCTTTAAGGGCCACTCATTCTGTAGATCAAAGTATCTCACCTTGTTTCTCAGACCTGAATCACAGAGTGATGTGCTGAAGAGACAGGAAAGATAGGATGCTCATATAAACCTAATTACTTAGAAGAAAGTATAGCAGAGTGCAAAGTTCTGGTTTGTTTCTTCCTTCTGTTTTGGGATTCTTTAGATGCTGTTTACCTTTCCCTAATGTCAAAGGTGTCATGCTATTTTGCTCAATCCATGGGAATCTAAGTATCTGTCATTGTTGCTGAACATATCCTCCTTTGGGCAATAAAAAAGAGACAAACACACTTGGGCCCTGTGAATGCTTTGTTCACATCAAACTAAATTTGTTTTAAACTCATTGCTTTTCAACTTGCAGCTCTGAGTGCTGCAATGTCTAGACAGACTAGCTGATAGAGTGTCAATATAGTTCCATTAATGTAATACTCATTAGTGCCTGAGAGCAAGCAAACTGCTACAGCAGGGTATGCTGGTTTCAGCTGGGGTAAAGGTAATTTTCTTCCCAGTGGCTGGCATGGGGCTGGGTTTTGGATTTGTGCTGAACACAGGGTTGATAAAACATCTGTTTTTGTTCTTGCTGAGCAGGGGTTGCACAGAGCCAAGGCCTTTTCTACTTTTCATTCTGCCGTGCTGGGGATAAATGGGAGGTTGGGAGGAGACACAGCCAGGACAGGTGACCCAAACTGACCAAAGGGATATTCCAGACCATGTGACGTCATGCTCCGTGTGTAAAGTGGGGGGAAGGAGGAAAGGGAGAACATATAGAGCAATGGCTTTTGTCTTCCCAAGCCATTGTCACATGTGACGAGGCCCCGCTCGTCTGGAATGGCTGATAATGATTGCCTACAGAAGCAGGAATTAATTCTTTGTTTTGTTTTGCCCATGTGTGCATATTTTGATTTCCCTATTGAACCATGTTTATGTCAGCCCCTGAGTTCTCTGGCATGTACTGTTCCAGTTCTCTGATCTCTCTGGTGAGGGAGTGACTGTGTGGGGCTTGGCTGCTGGCTGTGGGTAAACTACAACACAGAGCTCCTAACTAGCCTGTGAGGAATGTGGTTCTAAGATGCTTGCTGCTTATGAGAGCAGAACGTGCTTGGGTATCACTGCAAGGTACTCTTTTATTCCCCAAAACACAACCTATCATGAGTCTGTATTTGACAAGGTTGGTTTGAATAGGTTTTTGTGCCTGTTGTTGCTATCATTGTTCTAAGTGTCAAATATCATGTTGAAAGGAAGGTTTGACAAACAATTTCTTTCTAATTTTTAACTAAAATAATTGTTACTATCTTAATAGACAACTATCATTACTTATCTTTCAAGCAAAAAGCAGAAAAATAGAAAAAGCTTTATTTCATGGTCCTAATGTCTAGATCCTTTTAAGCTGACAAATGAATTCTCCCTGCATTGGCTTAAATTTCAGCATTGTTCACTTCCCATAGAGCAAAATATTTTACCTTTTTTTTTATTTTGTGTGTGTGTGTGTGTGTGTATGCATGTAACACAGATTTTCTTACTTGCCTTTTTGTTAGTCTTGCACCTCAGACTGGCATGCTTGATAAAGATTAGGTCTTCAGCAAAAAAAAAATCAAATTCTGCTTAAAAGTAAGCATTTAGAATATTCCAGAATGTATGATAAAACACCGACATGAAATTATTAATCCCTGTCTGTTTTCATTTGGAATCAGAGGTGGCTTCTTCCCTCATTTTTTTCTTGAGTAGGCAAATATATAATTTTCTGACTGAAAGCATGTAAACTTTTTGCTCAGTGTGCAGGCCCCATGGCCATGTCTCATTACATGTACTTCATTTTTGGGTTAAAATGAGTCCTATCCCCTGGTTAGTGCAGTAATCTGCGTGATAGAGTATGTAGCTGAAATGACCTTTGAATAGTTCCAAAAGGCTTGGGATGTGCCTGTAGCTTAAGGATATTTTGAAAATTCTAAAGGAGATGGTGAAGAAGAAAGATTCTAATTCATCAGTTGGACAACTTATTACTTTGATGCTAGATTTGGTTCTTTAAACAATCATTTACCCTGACATGTGAGTAAAAAAAATGAGCTTATCAGAAGCTTAGAGAACTATTGTTTCTACTTCAAAAAATGTCAGTAGTAGCTCATCGTTTTCTTTTCTTTTTAATACAGCAAATGCCTTTTACTGAAAGGTCAAATTATGTCATTCTAATTTAGTTCTATAGTTTCCTTTCCTCTGCTTCCTTAAAAGAATTTTTTAAGAAAACAGTGGAGTGAGGGAGGTCCTTTGGGGTTTTTTCCCTCTTTGTTTCTACTGGATATTGAGGCAATACTGCAGCACACATTAAGACAGATTTTTATCCTTATTTGATGATGAAACATTTCTAGATAAACTGAAGTTTGATTGAGAAGGTACTGGGCAATATTAAACCACTATTAATGTGAGTCAGAAGTTATTATTTTCTGGTGAGACTATCCAAATGAGGTTATATAGTACTAGCATGCAAATAACTAAGATATGCAAATTAACAAAACACAGGGGAATGGATTTTGAAACAAAAAGTTGAAGTTGACTGTGGTTTTGAACTCTAGAGAAATAATAACTTCAGAATTTGATCACTTGGGTATAAAATGTTGTTAGCCACTGTTACTCCAAGTTCCCACAGTCTGAGTCAGGCTTTTGGTACTCATCACACACTTCAACCTTTGAGACTCATGTTGTGAACAGAAACGAGAATACAAGAGGAAAAAACTGTAAAATCTGCTCTGTGGCCTGAGGACATGATATCCTGTTATTCCATTAAAATTGAGCAATGTATCTGCTCAGTATGAATATAGGGTGAATAAGGGGTGGAAGATTAGAGGAGGGGAAAGTGTATTCATTAGTCTTTCCAATTGCCATGAACTTTTGGCTCCAGTGAGATGTAGGCTCTCAATAGTTAATATGACCATTCCTCAGAGCTCTGCCTCCCAGAGTTGCTTACCTGCCTGCCTGAGTTCTCTGTTTGTACAGAAGAAAGAGAGAAGGCAGAAAAGACTTCTACTAAAGAATGGATGTGTTATTACTAATGCATTTGATAAAAAACAAAACTTAAAAAAAAGACATTTATTCACACAATGGACAAATGAGCAAATTCAGACTGGACTGAATGCACCTGTTGTTTCCACAGCAAAATTATGTGATCAATGTTACAAACCCCAAAACTTTTATAAATTAGCATACATGTACAGAGAGCCTTTGGATCATCTAAATAAGCATTATTTCTAATAAATTTTGGAAATTGTTATGAATAATAAGCCTGAAGGCTGAATTAAGAAGAATTAATTTTCCATAATAATGTAGCAGCTCTTCACAGATGCTTACTGGAGGAAGGTGCAGTGAGAGGGAATAATGTGGGAGGTATCTATCAGGGAAAACAGACGTCCTATGAGAACAAGATCAACTTAACTGTTACACAAAAACTTTAGGTAAAGAAAACTGTTAGGTTAATTAATCATGAATTAATATAAAATTTATACAGCCTAAATTAGTATTTGCCTGTTGAATCTAGATAGAGTTCAAACACCATATATCTCCCAGTAAATCAGTAATCATACTGTTTATACAGTTTTAAATGTAAAAGGGTTTTGTTTGGTTGGTTTTTGTTTTGCTTTTGTTAAAAGTCTAACTGAATGAATAAAATATAGCTATAGCAATGAGGCAGAATATTTGCTTTTGGTTCCAAGAACATTAACTATCTTTAAAATTGCATTTTTAAAATAGAAGAAAGTCAAATTTCAATTATAATATGAGGACTGGACTGTAAATGTCTCATAATTTTTGGAGACACTGCAGGACTGTTGTTTCTTAGGTATGCCCATATTGCAGAGCATCTGTGGAAATGTGACCTAGGACATAGCCTTTCTTTTCTCACATATTGGTCCACTCATTCCAATTCCTCCTTGTGTCGTCTTCTTCCCTGTTCTACCTCCCATCCTTTCATGGTGTGATGGAAAAGGCCTGATTTTCACTATCATCTACCCTGACAGGAAAATGAAGCAGAACTTAGTGCGTCAGTCTCACAGTTATTGCCAACATTAGCCAGAATATTTATCTTTGAACTAATACTTCTCTGCATAGACTCAGCACTTCTAAATGTCATTACAGAGCATATCTGTAGAGTATTTTGTTTCTTCTAAATGTTGAAGGCACCTCAAAAAATTACTTTACTAATCCTCATAAATTGCAGATTTTTATAGATTTACATCAGCATGATTAAGAGTCATTCTTTCTCTCCACCCTGATAGAAAAAGGGGATGTGAAGTAAAAGTGGGCATAGGTCAGACAGAATATAAGACATACATAAAGAGAGAGATGACAAATAAGTTATTATTTCCATCCTGAGAGATACCACCCTGACTTTTAATAGAGAAGAAGCAAGAATGGGAGTAGTGAGCCTAGGTTTTAGTGTGGAAAATAAATCTAGTTATTGGATATGGATCCAACAGTTATTGCGTATGGATACAAAGAAATTCTTCTTTATATGCGTAGTCTCTGCAACCATGGAAAACATATTTTGATCTATTGATTCTCTAAGAAAAAGTATTACCTGTCTTGCCACATATGAAGTGGTTTACTCAACAGGTGTGTGGCATTTTCTAACCACCTATTCTCAGCCAGGAAAAAACAGTATTTTTTAGGCTGTCCCTGTGTGCCCCATACCCCTCGCTGTGTACTGTCAGGGTGAGGATGTAAATACTTTGTCAACTACTCTTGAAAACCCTGGACAGAAATATTTGCAATTCCAGTGGGTGCCAAGAAAACTGGTAGCAATGGTTGGATTGGTTGGATCCTGGCATACAGCAGTGATAATGGAACCAAGGCACCCTCATCTTGAGACTAATTCTGGAGATGAGCCCAGCTGAGAGAACAGTGAGCTGAGATAAAGGAAAATAGCTGTACTAGGTTTTCAAGTTTATCTTCTGTTTAGTATCGAAAGGGTGACACAAGATGTGGTTCTGGCTGGCGACACAGCCTGGACTTTCAATAATTGATAGTATGATCTAGAGATCCTGTGACAAGATGGAAAAGGTATGTAATGAGGAACTGACCCTGTGCTCTTCCTGCAATGTCTAAAGATGATTTTGGCTTGTCTCAACATACGTTAGTGCTGTCTTTGATTATGCTGGTCATGGATGCCTGTCGGTGAAGGGAGGCAGCGCCAGGCAGGAGGGAAAGTCTTGAAAACAGTCAGATTTAAAGTTTTGTTTTCCTGAGTTTGTTCATCCGGGCCACATCCAGGAAGCCCTTGAATATGCTCTGGGATTAAAAGAAGTTTAGTCCACAAATGCTTACACACTTGTGGGGGTATTCTTACAATGCAGGACAGGCAATAGTTTTTCTGTGCTTTGTGAGTAACACAGTAAATGCATATAATGAACTAGAGCTTTTGCCTTCTGTACTGTCATAATAGCTGAGTAAACACTCATTGTTCTCCCAAGTGCCAGTTGTCATTCTGTGTATGCAAGATCCTGGTTAATTACAATAGCATTAAGATGTTAAGCTTCTAGAAAAATGGAAAAAAAATTCAAGGAATCTTTAAAGCTCTCTAGGCAAGAACGTATTCTGAAATTAGAATAGTAAGCTTTATATTTCGTAGCACTTGCTTAAAGCCAAATTTTGTGCTCCAATTTTTAATATTGTTGAGAATTTAGCTTAAGGACTGGAAGTACATGTAGGGATGTACTAGAGGGTTGAAGTGGTATAAGAAACAAGTGATTCAACTTGTAGGTGAAACAACTTAGCAATATATTTCTTCTGTGCTTAAATAATTTTTTTCAATGAGTTTCACTGTTTCTGAAGGGAAATTCTTCACAAATCAGGGGAAAAAAATAAGGATTACAAAGTAGTGGTAAATTCTACAGTAGGGGAGATATCCAAGAACTCTGGCTAAACAGCTATAATTCAGGGAATACATTAATTTAAAATTAGAAAGGACTAATTGAAAAGGAATGTATGAGGAAGTTCTTGAATTTTGACCATAAATTCATTTATCTTTTGGACCTTAGTACTTCCAAATATAGCTTGTGAGAATAAAATTTATTGTAACTAAGTTCTAGGAATCAAAAAAAGTCACATCTAATTTCACATCAGAAACTTCAACTAGAAATTATCAAATACACAGCAGGCATTCGAAATAAGGAAAAACCGAGTGTCCTTTAACAGAAGAGTTTGGAGCCACATATGAATATTGCAGCAATTTCAGCTGCTAAGTTCTTGAAAACAGAACCATGGCCTGATATTGGTCTTGTAATTACACCTGTAGGTAGGTGCTGCTGCAGCACTCACAGCTAATGTGTAAAATGGATTGCCATCCAGTTCAGAGGTGGTAACAGTTTCTAGAAGCCTGTAGCTTTAAAATAAACTGCTCTTCATCTGCACATTGCTGTGTACAACTCTGCAGTTGTCTGCTGCTCTGTCTGTACTGGCAAGGTCCCTGTGTGAAACCACTGTATTTGCTGAAGGAATACTCTCTTCTTGCATAGCATTTTACCTCTTTAATTGCATAAATTAAAACAAAAATTTGTAAAAAAACTACTTACAGGATTTGTAAAAAGCATATAACTGATGACTATTACAGCAGCAAAAGCTTGTGATATCCTTCTGAGCAGAGCTTTATTGAGCAGACCAGTGTACTTACTCTATCCAGATCACACTTTATTTTTGTTTTTAAATAGATGTGTAGATACTACAGTATTTTTTCCTCTAAATTATCTTTCTAGAAAGATATTTGCTGAATTTAGAACACAAGACGGCTCTAGGGTGCTGAAATGTTGTTAAGGTAGGTTTATTTAGTGAGAAGCAGAAAGGCAGAACTAACACTCTCAAGGAAGTAGATAGACTTAAAAAATCCAAAAGCCTGAGGCAATGCCCTAGGGTGAATGTCTCTGTGGGCCAGAAACAAATGAAGTCTACTGATACTTTACTGGAAGTCTTCATTTCCCAGACTCCACTAGAGTCTGCTTTAAAGTTTTGTAGTTATTCAACACAAGATTCATGCAAGTCCTCTGACAAGCAAAGGATGGAGTTAATGGTTATAAATTTCTACTTTGAACTATCTCCAGTGCAACAGCATTTGAAAACAGCACTGTGGTGAAAATGAGTAAAACATGAAAAAAAGGCAGATTTCTAGGGGGCCTTTAATATGTTAAAAATGCAAATCAAGGCTGGCTCATGAATGAAAAGCACAAGTTTCTATGCATATTTCTTAGTTTTATGTGCATTCCTTACAAATAATATGTCTTCTTGCTTTATCACTAGATACTACCAGATACTACATACTACTAGAATGGTAATTCATGTCTTTTCAGAAATAGCTTTTCTTTGATGGGTATTAAATTTGATGCAGTTAGGAATGCATCTCTATTTAGATTAATCTGTAAAAAATAATATGCCCTTGCCTCTAAATAGAAGAGGCTACATATTTTCAAAGGATATCTGCAAGTCAGTGTTATTTACAAAGGACTGAGAACACAAACAATGTATAGTTCTCACATAAATTAGCAGAGTTTTTATCTGCTGCTCTGAACTGTGCAACTGGCCACATAAGAAACTTCTTCTCAGAATTCCAATTTAACATTTCCAATGGCTTAAATTCTGATTTAAGCCGTGCTGTTCAGACACATATTTTAAAAGTATGAGTGCTACCTCTTAAGGATGTTTGGTGAGTTTGCCCATCATCACAGTATATGTATTTACCTGTTTTTTATTGTGTTTTAGCCTGATAGTCCATGGTGCAAAACACACTGAACAAGTGTATTTGTTGTTTCAAAATGAGTCATTCTTTTCAAAACAATCTTATTTTTTTGATGCTTGAATCAATATTCTTTGTAGATTTTTCTGTCCACGTGAGTTTTTTTTTTAATTTCACTAGTATTTGTGAGCATATGTGCATGCTTGTGCATGTGGAGTGTTGGTTTCTGATTTCCTGAAATTCTTTTTCATTCAGAGAAGCACAAATATGTGGAAAGAAACAAACCACATCTCCTAGTGCTATGTGAGCAGACCATGAAACAGCCTTCCAGAATCTGACCTATAAGGCAGCCAAAGAGGGACTGCAGTGACAGAACAAGGGTATGTTCTGAGACTGCAAGAGAGTAGGTTTAGGTTTAGACGTTAGGAAGAAATTGTTTATGTGAGGGTGTTGAGGCACTGGAACAAGCTACCCACAGAAGCTGTGGATGCCCCATCCCTGGCAGTGTTCAAGGCCAGGCTTGGTTGGGTTTTGAGCAATCTGGTCTAGGGAGACGTGTCCCTGCCTGTGGCATAGGGTTTCGACCTAAATGTTCTTTGAGGTCTCTGCCAAACCAAACCATTCTGTAATTTTTTTTCCTTAAGTTTTCACTAATGGCTTGCATCTATTTGGCTATCGCAGTAGCAAGGGGCAGAAAGCAAGCTCCCCTGTATGTGACATTCACATTGGAAATCTTTCATTTGGGCACCTCCCTTTATCTTCCCCTGAAACAGACCTCAGAAACAAGGAGCTGAGAAATACAGACTAAAGAAAAAGTTCTGCCACTTTGCTTTTGTAAATTCACTTGTTAACTCTGTATATGAGCTGCAAGAGCACATGGAATTTAGTGCTGTGTTTTATGGTGGTAGGAAGCACAAATACCTGATTTTTTAATTAAAAGTTGTAGGCTGTAAATCCGTCAGTTGAGTCAGCATTAAACTCTAAGTGGGATTAGACCCCTTAAATAAATCTTTCATACTCTGGCACTGAATGTGGAAGTGCCCTCATTAAGCAGTGACTGTAGACATGCTCTGTGGTTGACACAGCACATGAAAATGGGCTACTTTAAAAAAAAGTATAGTGGAATCAATCAAACATGCCCTGCTACCTTTGGGGACAGGGATAGGCCATTTCTATGCTGACTTTGATATATATTAGCAACTAATGAGACTAAAAACCAACTCAGTTCATTGATTCCAATTCACAAGAAACCATAGTCAGAATGAAGGATTTAAAGCAAAATGTAATGATAATATAGTACATATTGATATAATGATAATATATTAATATAATAATAAACTCAAGAATTCCCTGGGTCTATTTTCATTAGCTGGTGGCTAAGGAATTTAGACCAAGATAGAACCATGATCACTTACTTAATATTTAGATCCTAATAAGTAGTCCAATTTCAACAGTGGAATAGGTACTCAAAAATGGAAAATCAGACACTAATTTTAAGGATACTCAGAAAACACTGAGAAAAACAGGAAGGAAAATACAGAGAGAGGACAACATGCTGGTACAGAAAAAAAACCAAACCAAATCTTCTTCAGTACTATTCCCACTTATCTGACTTTCTACAAAAATTGTTTAGATGTGACATCTATCGACACAGGAAATTACAATTTAGAAAATATTCAGTTGAAAAAATATGATCATGACAGTCTTATTCACATTTCTTTCATTATACCAAATACTGAGATAAATTCAGTCACTGATCTCCATGCTCTTTCACAAATTCTCCATTGGCAAAGAATTTACTTTGCTGATGCATTAACTTCTCCAAGGATGGTCTCCAAGTGAGTAATTTAACTTCATACTACATTATTAGGACTAGTGAATTAGTCTAGATCACAGATTGAATATTATATTTGATTGTGGCTTTAAACAATGAATGCTAGGATTACTTCCAAAAGCTGAAAAGGAATTATGGATCATCCATGGCATAATATCTTACATAGCGAGGCAGGGAAGGACCAAAACCAGGAGTGATGTAAATTACTGTTTTCTTGATTATTTGTGTGTGTGTGTGAGATTATCTTGAGTAATATACGTTTAAACAACCTTAATTCTAAAATTGTTGTGTCATCTCAATAGAATATAACATTAGTTGCACAAAATAAATAATATTATAGATTGCTTTTGAGAGAATTTAAATAACAAAACAAGCTGATTTAACCAGGAAATCTCCTGAGGTTATTTAACCTCTTGGCTACTGTACTTCTTATTATCTTAGTACGCAATCTTTTAATTTGCAGTTTTGGAAAGCCTTGTCTTTCTCAATTTTTTGGTCTGTTTTTGGGTTTTGAGCAGTTTTTGTGTGTGTGGGTTTTGGTTGGATTTTTAGTTGGTTTTTTTTTTTTTTTTTCCATAGTTGAGATATTTGAAGGAGTTCTTTAAAATCATTGATCTTTTCTGCCTATTTATCTTAAGCCTGTATTTATATTCACAATCATTTACAGGTACTTTAGAAACAAAGTGGTAACATTAGGTGAAATTAATCCACAGTATAACATAGTCTTTAACAGATGTGTATTAAGTACTGATTTTTCATGCAGTTTATTTATGTACAATTACAGAAATTACAGAAACCAATGAATGCTTAGGTAGTATCTGGAATAAAAAAACAGATGTTTTCCCTAGGTTCATGTTTTAATATTTCTTTAACTTCTAGAAGATAAAGCAACAAAATATGAAACAGCATTCCCTACACTGCCTATTCAAACACAATTTTTTTTATTGTATTAAGATATTTTCTTAGTTATTAAGGAGCTAAGGAATAATTGTCAGGCCAGAAAGGAATCCTTTGTAGAAGCAGAATGTCTGTTGAGTATTACTTTACAGATGGTTTACAAAACATAGATGTACCCATAAAATAGAAAAGGAAAATAGAAAAATTTAAATGCATATGTCTATATGGATTCCATTTACTATCCTGGCTTTTTTTTTTTTTTTTTTTTTTTTTTTTTTTTTTTTTTTTTTTTTTTTTTTTGGGGTTTTTTNTTTTTTCAGTTAATAACTACAGCAACTGTTCATAAAAGATTAATATTAAGAAAAAACTTGGAAAAATTACTTTAGATAAAAGTCACACTTTTTACCTTTGTAATCTGTTTACAACAGTGTTGTAACAGAGAAGCAGAAACAAATATTTTTGAGATGAGAGGTTAATAAATTAGATTTGCTGTTGAAAAAAAAAGTGAATTTGTATTCTTGAGTCAGTTTTCATAGGCATTCTTTGGAATTATTCACAATACCTAGATACCTAAATATACGTAATAACCTAATTTGCAGTGTAAGGTGTCTTGTTCAAGAATATATACATTTTGAGAAATGAGTTTTGGAAATTAAAATGGGACATAAACAAAAAAAATGGAAATGTGATGGTGATAAAAATGAGTCAGTTAAGACCAGTAGGAATGTTTGTAAAGTGAACATGGCACACCTGAGGATGTTAAAATACAGGCCTAACTTAAAGGAATACATTTTCAAGATCTGGAATCATAGAATCATGGAATTGTTTGAGTTGGAAGAGACCTTTCATGGTTATCTAGTCCAACTCCCCCTGCAACAAGCAGGGACCTCTTCAACCATCAGATTTCTCAGAGCTCTGTATATCCTTGACCTTGAATGTTTCCACAGACTGGGAATCCACCACTTATTCCACTGGGAATCCATCCAAGCATATTCAAGTGTTTCACCACTTTTAATGTAAAGAATGTTTTGCTAACATCCAATCTAAATTAAACTCCCTCAATTTTAAAACCATTAACCCAAATCCTATCTCAACAGACCCTGCTAAAATGTTTGTTCCCATCTTCCTGTAAGCTGCTTCTAAGTATTGAAATAAAAGTGCTTTGTTACTATACAGTACCTATAGATTGCTGTGTAGTGCTTACTGCCATAATAAGATCTCCTCAGAGTCTTTTCTCCAGAATGAACAAGCCTAGGTCTCTCAGCCTTTCTTCCTAAGAGAAGTGTTCCAGCCCTCCAGTCACGTTCATGGCCCTTCTCCAGACCTACTCCAGGAGTTCCTATATTAGGGGCCCTGGAGCTGGATGCATACTCCAGGTGGGGTCACACCAGGGTGAACACAGGGGCAGAATCACCTCCCTTGACTTGCTGGCCATGCTGCTTTGGATGCAGCCTAGGATGCCCAGTGGGCTACAAGTGCACTTTGCCAGCTCATATCCAGTTTTTCACCCACCAAGTCCTTCTCAGCAGGGCTGCTCTTGATCTGTCCATCCCCAAGCTTGTGACTATTCCAGGGCTTGCTGACCCAGGTGCAGCACCTTGTACTTGACTTTGTTGAATGTCATGAGATCCTTGAGCCTGTCCAGGGCCCTCTGGATGGCATCCCATCCTTCAGGTCTGCCAACAGCACCGCTCAACTTGGTGACATCTGCAAATCTGCTGAGGCTGCACTCAGTCCTAGTCTCTGTAATTGGTGAATATGTTAAATTGTCCTGGATGAAACATGGATCCCTGAAGGATACCACTTATCTCTATCTCCATCTGGATACTGAGCTGTTGACTACTGTCCTATGGATGTGAACATCCACCCAATTCCTTAGCCCCTGAGCAGTCCTCCTATCAAATCTACAACTCTCCAATTTAGACAGAAGGATTTAGAGGACTGTGTCATAGGCCTTACAGAAATCCAGATAGATGACATCTGCAGCCCTTATGAAATGAAAGTTGTTGAAATAACACATGGAAAAGAAGTCAGTGTACTGCATACAGCTGCTCTCTTTTGAGGTTTCCTCTCAGATTTTCTTAAACAGGAATTGGTACGGAACGCTTTGTCAGACAGTATGGAAAATGTGTACCAGAAAGGGAAATGGCTTCATCCAGGGACTGTGCAGGCTACTTTACCCTGTAGCACTCTGAGATTAGTAGAAGTATTAGACCTGTAGATCTAATTTTGGAAAGGTCATGGTGAACTGGTGAAGGAATAGTGATCTTGTGTGTGAAAATGGAATTTTCTTGTAAAATTTGTTGATTGCTCTTACTTCTGTTTTTTGCATTTCAGAGGAGATTAATCACTGCTTTTGACCATTGAAAATATCTTCTCATGGCTGGTGATTTTTAGCTTTCCAATACTTTGTTAGTATTTCTTAAAAAGTGATAAAATTTGCTGTTAAATACTTACATCTGATTGTTTTATTAGAATAAACTTGACATGTGACTTGCTATTGAATATTTTTTATTAGGGAAAAACGCTGTAAACTACAGAGCCCTGAATCTGAGGTATAAATTTACCATAAATTTTAACAGTGAGATTAGTCACTAGAGAAAAAGCAAAAGGAAATAGATTTTCTGTCTTTTGTTAAGACTAGTAGATGACTCTTTTTTCAAAGATGCATTTTAGCCAAACAAAAGGGTTTTGATCAATAATGAGATAACTGGTGGAAAGTTGCTACCCTGAATCATACAAAAAGCAAAGCTAGTTTGAATACTTCTTATCAGTGCTATGAATAATTTATATAAGTATCAGGAAGCTTTTGCTTATGGCTTGCATACATTTCCCCTTTCATAATCATCTTTTATTGTGTTACAGCAGAATTATTCTTTTTTATACTGA
>VXBR01010897.1:1094-63792 GCA_013400215.1 Cisticola juncidis | reverse complement strand
AAAAAAAAAAAAAGAAAACTGAGACAATGTTTTGTTTGCTTGAGTTCTGGTGGTTGTGGAGCAGTACATCTGCTATCATTCCATTTGTCTCAGCACTTCCTCAAACATCCAATGCTGGTTATCAGTGAATGACTTTTGCCAAAGTACCCCCTAAATATAAGAAAGTTTCCTCCTTACTGAAACTTTTTTTCCCATTTTTACTTACATATCTTATATGTCATATATATTTTTCTGCCTTCCTCTGCTAAGGAAGAGAAAGGAATCTCACTAAATTGATTTTGTAGCTATTTTGTCATTACAAAGAGTCAGACCTAATAAGAAACCAAAAATTCCTTACTGATTGAAGCCCATGGGAATTCCTTGTACAGAGATGAATGATCTGTACTTTTAAAACTCCTGTTGCAATTCTTTCCAAAATAGGAGAAACAAAAGCAGTATCCTTCTTCCTAGACATACTGATCACAGATCTGTCACATTTTCATACACATAAGTCTTCAATCCACACTGCATGGATTGTCTGTCAATTTTAAAGGTAATTTCTTTGTGTGACCAAGCATATCATGCAGCATATGCAGACCAATCTATTCTATAAACATCTTATAAGTGAGGACTTTGTAACTTGCTCTAAAACCATATTTTCTTTAATATGCTAGAGGTTCTTTTTGCTGTCAGCATCTTGCACTTAAAATTATGTTTCGTAAACCTTAATTTTGATATCCTCTCTGAACATATTGATGCTAATGCACGATACTGTGAAGCTGTTGCAAGACGTAGTATAAAGCTCATGGGTATGAAAAACCAATCTACACCAATTTAATAAGTTGAAAAAAGCTTTTTGCTTTATATTCAGTTGCAATTTACTGGGAAGAAAATATTTACTCATTTTTAATACATATCATATACTTTAATCCATGTAATAATCCTTGTAAGTATTAAAAATGGGAAGAGAACTGGAAATAAGCAGTAGACATCTGAGATATTGCTCTTCTTACATGTGTCATTGGGAGAAGGCAAAGTGACCCATAATCATTTTTTCATTCAGAAAACCAGTGCTGGAACTTTAGTTAAATGTTAAATGGGAAAAAGCTTTATGTTTCATCAAAAGCTTTATGATCAACATCATAGTAGAAAAAAGCAGTGGAGTATGGGTAGAGGCCAAAAGATACATCCTGGAGTCTGTGACACACACAAAATCAGATTGAGAGGTGCCATCCCACTTCAAAGGCACATTAAGGGGGGCTGTGGAGACCCAACAGACACAGCCAGGGATCCAGGGTGGTGCTGGGCTGGTGGAATTGCTGATAGTGATTAATCCTGCAGGCAGCTGCCAGCACCCTGCTACATTTAGGAGCTTGGCTCCTCCTTTTGCAGGTGGCATCTGGCAACACCTGGCAAGTCCTGCCTGTCACAACCCCCTGGGGATTGGTGAGGTGAGATGAGATGGTGCAGTGGTCATTCCCACTGGGCCACAAAGTAGACCTGATGGTGCTGGGCTGCAGGAGGGTGCAGGATGGACCTTTGTCATTCAGGAGCAGCAGAAGTAATGATCTCTGGGACAAGGAACTGGATGAGATGTATCTAGAAGCAAACAAGGCTAACAAAATTTAGGGGTATATATAAGCAAAGATTTTAGTGTCCTTCCTTTAGGACTGTATTACACACTAATGCAAAGTAAGACTTTCCCATGAAAAATGTCTAATTTAGAATTGTTGAAAACTCTTTTATAATGTGATGTCGAGTTGGTCATAGTCCTCTTCTGATTATATATATAATGCTGCCACTGGCACTGCCTCCTGTTTTGAGTTAATTTTCTAAGCTTAACTTTGAATAGGCAGAAGAGGTAAGAGGCTGAGTATTGACCAACATCAAGGTCTGATTCATCCTTCTACCTACCTGAGCCCTGGGAGCCATCAGAAAGTGTCATTGTGCAAGTGTTGCAGAGCATGTGAGAATGACTCCAAGTGCAAGAAAAGGTCAGTGAGGACATCTCTGACAGGTGAGAAAGCAGCTGAACAAAGCCAAACCAAAAGCTGGCAGGCTGGAAAATGAAGTGGAGCAACTGAAAAAGCCTTCTAGGAAGTGTCACTGACTAGTTACATGGCAGAGAGTTACAGCAGGACTGGAGATAGGCAAAGGAGCAACATTATCTACACCTTGAGAAAGTTCAAAGGAGAGAAGGCACCATCAAGAAGGCACAAGAACTGCAGGAACAATTCCACCGTGAAACCACTGAGGGGAACATGCCAACCTGAACACTAACACAGTGGTCTCCTCAAAATCCCCCTAGCCTCAGATATGCTGCCCTCTACCCCACCCCAATACAGCCCTGTTCCCTGCAAATCCATACTCTCTGGTATCTTCCCCCAAAATATCACCACCTCTCACCAACCCCTCTTGACAGTCCCTGGAGTCCTGTCTCTCCTCAAAATATCCTTCAGCTCCCACATACCCTTGGGAGGCAGTACCCCAAAACCCCCAGTTTTCTCCCAACTAGACCCACATCCATTACCTCCTCCAGATGCTGTCCAGCCAGGTGATGAACACAGATGTTTGTAGTGGGGTCACAGCTGAGCACCACCAGGCTGTCTGAGTACACCAACACTGTTGTGGTGAGGCCCAGGGTCACTCCAATCCCTCTTTCTCCTCCTCTTCCTTCCCACTGCCTCTCTATCCACACCACTCCCAAAGTTGGTTTCTGCTGGTGAACCCTTGTTGAAGCACTTGAAGGTGGACAAACTTCTGGTTTGTACTAGAGAAGATAGAAATTACCAAATATTTTTCTGGTGTCTGTTCATTGCTGCATGGTGGAGTTTCCCTGGTTAAGTGTTTTTACCAATGTCACATTGGCAGATTGACCTTAACTAATGAAGCTTTAGAGTCATCTAAGTATTTTCAACCACTCTCTGAAAGATATAATAATGTGGAAGGTTTGGGGTTTGTTTGTTTGTTTGTTTGTTTGTTGTGTTTTTTTTTCTTTTTTTCATTTTGTTGTTGTTGTTTGCTTTTTTTGTTGTTGTTGTTGTTTCTGTTTGTTTGTTTATTTGTTTGTTTTCCTGTAAAAACAAATGCATTTTCATATGTAAAAGGGGCTAGGGCAAAATGACTACAGATCAGAGCATTGGTCAAATTGTTTGATCACATCACAGGGCAGAGCATCCTCCTACAAATGTGTGCTGCATTTTCAAGGTAGATTATCACCCATGAACATGAATAATCAGAGAATTGTGACAAGAAAAGTGTATTTGCAGCTAACATATAATGATGCTAACATTTTCTGAAGATACACTGCTTTAAACTTTTACAGATTTATTATTCTTAATTTATAGCAGTGAGAATTTAGTAAGTTTGATACTTACTTATTGTGTTTTTACAATGTTACATTTAAAATATAGCAGTTAACTGCTTCTGACATATGTAACTCCTTGGCTATTCACAAGAGGAAAATCGTTTCTAGTTGAAACAATCAACCACACTGATTCTAATGTACCTCGAGAGTCAGATATGAACCTCAGTGACTCAAAGGCCATTCAGCTCAGGGCTGATTGCTGACCTGGTGGGATGATAGAAGCATTGATACAGAAATCACTGAGAAGGAGCAGAGGAAGTATGTGCATATGGAATAATATTTCAAACCCTACTGGACATCCATGATTTTTTTCTCCTATTGTTCAACTGCTGTGCCTTGTTTTGAGCTCAAACATCATGACTTAGGACAAACAGGCAGATTCTGTACTTATGTTTCAGAAGATGTTCTGAAGAATTTTTCCAGATTGTAGGATTATTTTTTGTTTTTAAATAGGTAGAAGAGATAATGTTATGATCCCCCAGAATAATGTCAGGATCCTATTTCTGAAATAATGTAGGGGGCAATTATTTAAAGATATCTCTGCCTGAGCAAAGGGTCAAATGAGACCATATGCCAGTACAGATTGTATAGAACAGTAATTGTGAGGTAGAGGGGGAGATGGGAAAGAAGAGAAAGAAAGAGAGACGGAGATTAAACAGGGAGATAGTCACCACCACAATGGTTCCCACTGGCCCTTCTTCCTCTGGTCTTCTCTCTGTTGGGGGTCTTCAAGTGTTCTTCTCAAGGTAAGGACTTTTGTAAGAAGTCCTTGGCATCCAGCAGCGTATGTGCCATTCCAACAACTTGGATGGCGTGTGTCTGTGCAGCTGCTTCCTTTCCAGCCGTTTGCCATGGTGAGAATTTTTATCTCAGTAGGTTACCCAGATGTGCCTCACGCAGCCTGGCATGTTCCTGTTGTGCCCGTGCTGTCTCCCCATCCTGTACAGTGAATCTTGTCTGGTGTGCTAATTCCAAACCTTTCACCTCCTGTAGGACAGAAATTAATTCCTTCCTGTTAGCCATCTCTGCTTGTTGTGGTATCTCATCTTATGGGGACGGCGTTTTGAGACTTTTTTAGTGTGTTTTCTAAGTTCTGACAGGTAAAAACAAGGAAGTGCTTCTTTAAGAATAGAAGGATATGGCTTCTTGATAGCAGTAATCAGTTGATCTACCTTTCTTCAGAGGGACTCAGTTTTGTGTGTATTTGCTCATTATTTTTTCTCATTCGTTTCTACAGTGATCAAGAATGAACAGCAGCCAGCTTTATACTTCTAAATAAAAGAAAACAGGGATAATTCTCTGTTTATTTTAATTGCTTCCAGAAAAGGTTAAAAAAATATTGTCTTTTCTTCAGAACTGTGCTTACTCAGTTTCATTAGCACTACCCTTTGAATTTAATTGTTCATTAAAGATGCTTGATGATAATCTAGAATATTTTAACATTATCGGACATTTAAGGTTTTCAGTATAAAATTCTACTCTACCTAATTTGAATGCTCTTTATTAGGATTAATTAGTTATTATTTCTTCCTGCAAATCTACTGAAGCTTAACCAGACTTAAAGAGTAACTGACATGTAAAAGTAGCTATAATTTGATTTATTTCAGTTTTGACAGACAAATTAAGGACACTTATGTTCCTTTTGTGTGCATCAGTGTCAGACAGCTCAGTTATTTCTTAGCTCTGATGAATGTAGAGATCTTATTTATTGCTTCAGTGCCATTCCTTTCTAAACCCCCTTTCTGTACTTTAAAGGTCTAAATTCAAGAAATAATTGGAAAGAGTGTGAATGTGTATTCATACTGGACATCAACATTTTCTTACCTTTTCCATCTATCTTTTTTGCATTACATTTAATTTAAACTTATATCCTAATGAGTCACCTGATTTAATTAAAATTGAAACATTAATATTAAGATCTTAGCACTGTTCACCTCATAATTAATTTCAGTGGAACTTTGTGCTGTGAACTATAGTGAAAGTCCTAATTGTGCACTGAGATGAGTCTTCCAAAGGTAAAAAGGCAGGATTATCATATGAAAAGTAAAGGTTAGAAGAATAAGATAAATCCTGAAATAAAGTTTTGGTGAAAAGGGGAAATGCCA
The DNA here is from genome assembly GCA_013400215.1 of Cisticola juncidis. Classification (NCBI taxonomy): domain Eukaryota; kingdom Metazoa; phylum Chordata; class Aves; order Passeriformes; family Cisticolidae; genus Cisticola; species Cisticola juncidis. The sequence goes on along the minus strand of VXBR01010897.1, from coordinate 58,341 downwards.
CAAAATTTGTCTTTTGTGGATACTGCTAAAGTGAAGAAACTTGGAATGAATTGTAACCATATCCTGACTGTGCACTGGGATGTGATCTACATCCAGGCCATTGTATGCTGTTGTCCCTCCTGCCTGGCTGCATAAGTAGAAGGGAATGGGATAGTGGTGTGCTTCAATAAATTCCTTAATCTAGTTTTATGGGAACAAGAAATGAAGGTTGCACATTTCTCTGAGTTTAGGTGCAATTATGATGATTGTCCTAGCAAAAGAAAATGATAATTTTGAAAGGATGTCTTGACGAGTAATTTATATTTTCCATGGACCCCCAAAGCAATCTGAATGCATTCACATGTTTGAGTGGGAGCACATAATGGTGTCACACAGTGCCTTGGAGCAGCACTGAATGAGAATAGATGGCTTAAGTACAAATACATGGCACAAGTGTCATGACTCTCAGCAATGCAAGGCAGTTCTTACTTCTCAGTACAGTCTCTAATCCCAGTATCATGCTGTATTTTTGCTTATCAAACCTGTTCCAAGAAGTGAGAAAAATTCTCCTAATCTAGGCAAAACAAAATTTAATATATGAAGAAAAGAGAAACTAGATGTTATTTTTGTAAAGGAAAAAATACCTAATCATTCACACATCTGTCTAATGCATTAGATAAATAATAACATCTAAGAAGAGTGAGTAAATTCTAATACTAGTGAACCTTTATTTTCTAACATTTTAACATCTCTACAGATGAAGGCAACATAATGAAAGTAATCTATTTCTTCAGATGGAGCAATTTAATCACTAAAAAGTAATGAAATCACATAGTTGGTATTTGAAAAAAAAAAGCTATTACACCTTGTTTATCAAATCTGGAGTTGCTACAACTTTGAATTGTGTGAAAGCATCAAACCCAGCAGTTTTTTGTGGTTGCTGGAGCTAATCTTATGCCCCTGGATGCACATAGAGATATTTATTTTGGAGTACAGGACAACCAAGAATGTCCTGCAGTCCTTGGTGCCAAGGGAAGAAACCAAAAAATTTGAAAGCCTATTTTAAAAAGGCTCTCATAAGCACCCTGCAGCCCCAGGGACTCATAGACTATTCTTTAGGTCTAAAAACACTTCAAGCTTTAGGGAAAGTTTGAGAAAGCTTTGAGGGATTGCTGGGGAGAAGACACTGCAAAAAACAACCTCAATCTCCAGCAATAAAGGTAAAGGGCAAAAACCAGCAAAGCTTTAGATGAAAGATCTGGAGGAGTGGGGCAGCTTAAAAACCTCTAGATATAGTCTGAGGAGAAAATCCTGGTGCATGGATAGAGTCAGACATCCAGGTAGATCAATTTGTTCTGGAAGATATGAATTTCAGTAGTTACTTAACAAGAGCCTAATGTGGTGGTAAAACCGCAAACAGATTTTATTAACTTTGAAATATCTTTTTTAATGAAAGTAGAAAAATCTGAATAATTCATGAACTGCTTATGGTCTTTATTCAAAGTCTACAATGAATTTTTTGAAGTTACATATTCCTATTCATTATCAATTAGTATTCCTGCTGTACAAATTACAACTAACTAATCTGTAACTACTTTTGTTTACTAAGTTAGGCATGTATTTAACAGCAGTATTGAATCCTGAATCAAAGGGTTTGTGGCACAATGAGTACCTCTGCATATGTATTTCTCTTGATATAAATACATAAAAATAATGAAAATCCACATGATAAGAAATTCTGCTGAAGATTTACTTGATGGAAAAATTTTATTTTTTTATTTTGTCAAATGGAGAAAAAGAGAGTTCTGACATCTTATGACATAGTGAGTCACATTTCAAAATCCACTGGCAAATTCAGTAGTTTTAAATGTGGGAAAAATTTCAGAAACAGCTATGAACTAGAACTATTTTTAAATTTAAGTCTTTTAAGATTTCGAAACTATTCTAAATAACCTTATGGACTTCTTTATCTTGAAATAATAGTTTCATCTTTATTTTAATCTTTATTTTTATCTTTATTGTTTTATTTTTTGCTTAGTTTACAAGCTAGCACAGAAATAAACAATATTTATTTATTCTTGAAAAAAACATGGCTAAAGAAATCTTCTCTTTGTCGTTGATATTGCAAATTTTTCCACTGCTAGGCAGACATATTATCATTAGATAATTTTCAGGAGCAACTGTAAAATATTCTGTTATTTAAGCTTGATATTGAAGATGATCTGAAAGAACATCATGGTTAAACAAAATTAATATTTTCACTACGGATTCCCATATCTTGATGGGAAAATTTCACTTAAATGTAAAAACTGTATTTATATAATTATTANAATTTTCCTGAATGGCTTCATAATAATACTGTTTTATATTTCCAGTATCAGCTAATCTCCATTAATAAGGACAGAGAAAAAAATCAGAAATCCTATGCTTTCTTTTTTCCTGGCACAGTCCAAACAATAGATAATAGTGTAAGACACAGAAAAGACTTTTATGGAAAAAGAAGTATGTTCTGCCAAACAAATCACAGTGGGCACTTTAAGCAAATTTAACAAGTGGGTAGAATAAATATGGTGCTGTGTGATACATATTTTATGAGACCGTAGGCCGTTACATATTTTTTTATAAATTTTTAAACCTGTGCAATTTTCCACTCCAATAATTTAAAATGAAAAATGTTTTACCTTTAGAGAAAATTAGTTAAAGGACTGAAAACCATTGTACAAATAAAGAAACTTTGCTTAAGAAAAAGAAAATAGATTTTTTTTACGTGAAAAGCCAATTTATATAATTTTGCTAAATGCTTTAAGTGGGAAAGTGCATAAGTAATTCAGAAAAGCAGAGTGCCTTGGGTTGGTTAGTAAATTGCAGGCATGTTTTAAAAAGTGCTCCCCATTGGTTACAAAACAGACTTGAGTAGGAGTCCTGAATCAGTGTTGTAGATACAAGAGAGCACGTCAAGACTTTCACTGACCAAACATAATAGAATTCAGCTTTTTTTTTGAAAAGCAGGCTGAATTTGTTGGTCGGTCTCCTCCAATAATGTAAATGAGGGGTTTTTGTTTCTAACTTCCAGAACTCATCCTGGAAATCTTCTGTGATAGTATTCTCTTTGAAGCACATTCACAATTGACTCAGGACTGTGGCAGAAGTGGGTCAATGTCAATAAGTTACTCATCTAGAAGTTTTTATAATAAATCTATTGTCTATGACAAAAAGATACTATATTTCAGATTAGCTATGAAAAGCCTCAGGACCCTATTAACTGTTAAATAAGAAATTAAAATTATTCCTAGTTTTAGCTTGGATTTTCAAGGTTTTGGTTCCTAAAAGAAAACCAAAGCTGTGTGTTTGTCTTCTTCTCTTGCAAGTCTAATTTTAAAGTTTTTAGTAACTCGAGTACCATCTTTGGGACAAAATGACAAATATTGTTAGTTGTTTAGAAGCATAAGTCAAAAGATTCCTTAGCTCTGAAGTAAACTGTGATTAAATATTTTTTACATGTATATAGATAAATAATTTCAGGAAAAATAAAAGCATCTCATCAGGACATTCAGCCTTAAAACATCCCATAGAATCGCGACTCACAAACTCAGTCACTGAAGATGTCTGGGATGTTTCTAAATAGTCATGCATGCATCAGAGGTTTAATAGGTTGTGGACCTACTTAAGGTCTATTATAATGTTGCAAACTGCACTCAGTCATGAAACCTGGTTTTTCATGTAGTGTGACATTTCTACGTCAAATCCCTTCTCTGCATTGCTGTTCATAATGGAAAACCTTGAGAACTACTGCCTGAACACAAGTATTAAAATATAAATATTCATGTTGTTGCTGAGACAGAAATACTATGTGAAAAGGGTTTAAGTACAAAAATTCTTTGATTCATCAAAATATAAGTAGTGTATAATAGAATAATAAAGTTAAGAGAGCAAAAAAAAAAATTCAAGAGAAAATAATGATTGTTTTAAGAGTGTGAGCATCCTAAATCTGGAAGTTGATTTTTGTTTATTATTTGTGTTGTCATTGTGTTCAGGAGTTCTTGCTATTGACTGGAGCCTTTCAGGCCCAGCAGTATGGAAGCAGAGTTTCATGGGGTTTGTAATGAAATATCTTTTGACTATTAGTGTGTGAAAACCCAGAATCTAGAGGACATGGGTTCCCATGTCAGTCAGTAGAGGATGGCTATGTAAATAATTGTCAGTACAATGCAGACTAAGTTTTTGTAGGTGTTACAAAATAGGGTGTTTAAGCAAAGCTAAAGGGAGAATAACTGGCTGATTACAGCAGTAGGAAAGAAGGCACAGAAATGTTTGTTACAAAATTTAGAATCACAATTGCATCTAGGTTGGAGGGAGGATTATGGAGTCATTTACTTCCTTCTCCTCTTCAAAGTAAAATAGTAATTGGTAGGGTCTAGAAGTCCAGGAAATTTTGAAACAATTTTAGACTGAATATAAAAAGTTTCAAACTCCCACCTTTTCAAACTTTTCAAACCTTTTTTTTTGTCTTTTGTGAAATAGGTTTTGCAGCTCTGAAATGAGCTTATTTCATCAAAGACATCCATGATACAGTAAGATACAGCAGAAAATATCCAAGATGCATGCAGCCTACTGTTTATTAAATGCAGAAAGTTCTTCTGAGTTTTATTTTCAATTTCTATTACTAAATATTCACTATAGAACAGCTGAGTGTACTTGCTAAGTGTCACTTACTATATAAGAAACAAAAAAAAAGTGTTTTGGAAGGTCCTTTAACAGATATTAGGGCAGGCTCCACATTGAAAATCTGCTGCACTACTTAAAGAATGATCGAAAGGCATTTGGGGACCTTTCAACCTGCTATTGATTTTTTGGTACTTTGAAAAGTATTAAAACATTTAAAAGCCTTGGTTTAGGTAACCATATATGACTCATGATATAAAAAAATATAAAAAAGTTTTTGAGAGAGCAAACTATTGTTGGATGACCCTGGGATGCTGCTGTGGTGATAAAAGGAGTTGAAAGAGTACATTAGACCACTTCTGCAAAAATATATATATTTTTAAAAAATATAATCAGTTTTGTTGTGCCAGCAGTCTTTAAATTATGTCATTGAATGTTAGTATGCAAAAAAATCCATGTTATTTGGAATCTGGGCTGTTCCAGAAGGTGTTTTAGTAAACTCTAATTGTCATTATTTATAATTTCTTTTTTTAGCATTGTTTAAGGGTTCCTTATCTAAGAATTGAACTCCTTTTTTGCCTTATTCTCAGTAGAAAATTGTCTTAGCTTGTTATTTTTCACAAGGTACACTGCCCTGTAGAGACTAAATGTTTTTGTTTAATGCAAAGAAAACAGGGCAGTCTGCATCATTAATTATTAATCATTAATTTAGATAATTACCTAATAAAAGGGTCTGAAGGTGCATTTATTCACTTAGGAGAAGGAAATTATACCGACAAAAGCAAAAATTCAGTTTCCTATTTAACAGCAGTATAATTTAATAAAACTTGAAACATCAATGTGAAAATACGCAAAACCATAAGCTGGTTTTCTCAGTACTTGGCTCTCTTGTTTGTTCACCCATACATTCAGTTTCTTGGTTTTGTCATTTGTTTTGATTTTTGTTTCATTTCACAACCTTTCTACATTAAGTTGATTTCCCTGAACTGAATGTTGAGAGTGCACTGTATTCACAAATTAAACTACCTCTCCAAATATAATATTTTTGTTATTTCCATGCACAGCTAGTAATTTAGGTATTCACATTAGCAGCTATCACACTGTTCTTTGCAGCTGCCTACTGGGATTCCCAGTCATCTACTTGAACTGCACTGAATTGTGGTAAACCTAGTATATTTTAAAAGTTGAGAAAGGTAGGAAAGATTTGCTAAAAATAAGGCAGTAGGAATCAAGTAGGAATCAAGGAGAAATATATCAATTTCTCTTAATATATAGCATTATGCTAAATTAATTTTGTCAGCATTACTGCCAAGACCTTTAATTTTCTGACCATTATAAGTTCTATTTTTTTCTTACAAATCCTATATTTATTTCCAGCTTATAATTGAAACTTCTGAAGTTCATATAATGTGCCTGTCCCGTCAGACATATGTCCAGCTGATTATGCTGTTTAATTGGTTACTTCATAACATTTTAAAGTGTATGATTGCACCAAATCCACAAATTTCCTCATTCCACTATTTTCTTTTAGCAGGGGACATCAAAATTAAATGACTAGAAAAAGGAACTGAGAATGGGGCTTTTTTCTCAGTAACAAGAGCTTAGATTTAATACATTGAATTATACTCTTGCATATATTCTTATTCTCCAATTTCTGTCAGCTGACAGATGGAAACTGGGGATGTATTCGCAGGTGATTGACAGATCAACAGGCATCTTTCTGCAACATAGTCAGTCAGTATTTTTCATGAAAAGTGTATTTATTAGGGTTGTAAATGTGAAAAAGGTGGAAAAAAAAAGATATAAGAAATCACTGATGTCTCAACTCACGCTTTTAGAGAAGTAGAAAATATTAAGCTCAATAATCTTTTTGTTCCATATATTTTTTACATATATTTGAAGTGGCCTGACCTCAGTTCTGTGATACAAGTTTTGTTAAGCAGAAATATAATTCAGAACTTAAGTTGCTTAGAGGAAATATCCTACTACAGCACAGAAAATAAATATTTTAGGTCCAGTATCTATGGTAATTTTAAACATTATCTTGTTTTGTGGTACCTGTATTTCTTAAACTATTTAAAGCAGTGTTGTTTTTGAGATACCAGAGTTGGTGTTATCAGATCTCTCCATTTCTGTTTTTACAAAATTATTTTAAAAGTTGTAGAGATCAATTTAACATCTGTCAACAGTTGTCCACTTGGAAATGCACACAGAATTTACCTAGTGACCTGGCTATGAAGGTCACAAAACACCACCTGCAGGGTGTAAAAATCTTTGATATTTCTTCCACAGCAGGTTGCATCCAAGTCATGGATTCTTTACAGACCCCAAAAAAAAAGGTGGAAGTATTTAAAGAAGATGGGGTTTTTAAAATTTGAGATTTTTCTGAATTGGAACATGGTGTAACTGTTGTTTGTAATTTTCAGTAAATATTGTCTCCTTTTGTTGTTTTGCTTGTTTGTAATTTTCAGTAAATATTGTCTCCTTTTGTTGTTTTGCTTGTTTACATAAACAACCAGATGTATCATGACGATCTGTTATTTTTATTTTGTATTGTTTTGTTTCTTACTACTACAATTAGCTTATTTTTGTGGAAGAGTATAATTACTGATAAGCATATGCAAAAGAAGATCACTATTGAACTGTGATTGTGTCTGTACAGCCCACAATAACACAAATGTGAAATAAATATTTTATAACTCTTACCTTGCTGAAAAGTGCCAATGATTACACATTTTCCACTAGTGAAGTATAAGTTCTAGAGTTTTTAATGGGGAATAACTAGCCCTCAAAGCAGAAATCAAGACAATTGTGCTTTGGAAGGCATCAATGACCAATTTATGAGAAAAATATGTGATACTGCACAAACAAACTCATGTGTACAAGGTCTTAGATGGGTGTTGTTTAGATCCCCTCCAGTGCCTTCTGTTTTGAAAACACAGAACTAAAGGAATGGGTGGTGCAGACTGACTGCTGATGAATGAGTAATTGTTAGGGTATAGTGTAACATTTTGGTACTTGTGCTAAAGGAATAACCAATACCATTCATCTTAGAGGGTTGCCATGAAATTGATTGTTCTCCACATTTCAAAAAGTCCAAGCTAAAATCAGTGCAGAAAGATGCCAGTAGAAACTGCTGGATGCCAGTCAAATCTGGATTCCATTCAATTGATTCCATTCAATTACAGCAAAGCCCGAATAAGGCAGACACAATAGGTGCACAGATTTTTGCTAAAAAACATTATTTCAGTATTCCTGCAGAAAGAGTTTACTGAAAGATATACCTGTAAGTCTAATGCATGGATCTACAGATGGTGAAATAAATCATAAAGCAGGGAAAAAAAGCTTTCTCAGAGGACTAGAAGATAAAAACTAAGTATCTAGTTTTTCTTTTCACACTATCAGCAATTAAATTGTATGTATATAAAATTTAATATGTATATACAATATATATGTATGTATATACATACATATACATTAGAATGGTAAGTATAATGATATATACAATGATGGTAAGCTCTAAGACTGGATCAATTAGTCATCAGATAGGAAGATTTGATGCACAGAATGACAGTTTGTCTATATAATGGTAGGATGGATGTGGGAAAACAGATGCAGAAAACAAGAAAAAAGAGAAGAGCTTGAAAGACAGATATATTACCTACTTTATTACTTGTGATACTGTGCAATAAATTATATCTTATTGCTTGTTACAAGGTGTCAAAGGCTGATATCTTTTATCACTGTCATTGTATTTCTATATTAAGACAATAAATTCACGCTTCAATACCAGTCTCATTCTATTAACAATGTATTTTTCCCAGTATCTGATCTAGCAGGAAATTCACTTTAACACCTCCTCAACCCCTCCTAAGGCATCTTGTTTACAACGATTGCTCAGTAAGATTTCTTTGAAAAGTGTGCATAGTTGGAACAAATAACATTTGCATCTGGTTAGAATACCTGAATGAATTTTCTCAGTGTGACAGCTATGTAGGTGCTTTTAAAAACACATGGAACCATCTCGTGCCCAGCCTATTGACTGACATATTTTTTTCCTTATCTTTTAATAGCTGTATCACAGACAGACACTTTGATTTATGTTATCTCATATCATACATTTCCTTACTTCCAGTTTTAGACTTTTAAATAAAGCTTAGAATCAGATGCATCCTTTACCAAGTAGGAAAAAATATTATTTTCTGACACTTGAAAATCCATTCTCCTGTGTTCAGAGCAGACTTCAAACAGTTTTCCTACCTTAAATGGCCCTAGATATTATTATTGGAAGCAGGGCCTACCTGAAATATTACTATATATATATAATGATATCTATGATGTTACATATACATATATTTATTTATATATATATTTATATATATATATAATTCCTAATGGTTTGTGGTTTTGATTACATATCCCAGTATTTTTTTCTAGTAAAATTAAAAATTAAAACAAATGAGATAAGAATTCATTTGCAAACATACATACATATATTATATACACACATTAATTATTGCTCCTCTTTGCAAATCAATAGCTTGGAATTAACATGCAAATTTTCTATCTAGCCACAGAATCATGAGGTTTTTTAATTAAATTGCTGAGTTGGGTATCCATAGTCAGTGGTGCCCCTAAAGCTCTATTGCTCTTCAGTAAGCATTTGTTATCACTCTGAACAAAACAGACTTATTTGTGCTTATTTTGAAGCAGAAGGAATTAGATCTATCACTGGGGAATGCTCATATCTGGATATGAAAAATATAAGTTCTGTCATTTTGTTATGTGAGTATTGATAATATCCTTCCTTCCTGATCTCATACTTTTCAATAATGTCTCCTTCCTATGAACTGCTTTGAGACTGCTAAACATTCAAATTCTTAGAAATTATTAGAAATACCTTTTTAAAATCTTTGCATTTCCCTTTCTCTTTTTCATGTAAGTCATTAAATCTTTCATTGTTGAAATGTAGCAATCATCTATGACACATAATGTTTCTTTTAATACATTAGGACTTCTTACTTTGTCTGGTAGAAATCCACTATTCTGGCTCCCAGTAGGAAAAAAGGGAATGAAAAGATTTTTTAGTATCCATCTAAGGCCAAATGCTTGACATTACAAATGGGTGAGGGTCTTCACAGAGCTGTGTCTTATAAAGCTGCCACGTGCTAATGGTGGCACTGATTAAAATATCTCACTAAAATGTCTTGTGAAATGAGATGCTGCTTCACTCTGACTTTTTTCACTATTCTTCACTAATCTCTATAATATTTGCCATCTTACCTGCTTTCTGCAGTTTCATTCTCTTTTCTCTTCTGATTATCTACTTCTTGGAGATTACTATTGTGATTATTCTTACTTGGGGTATCTTGTTGCAGTTTTATAAAAAGAAAGTCTGAGAATCTAAATGTCTTAAGCAATTTCATGTGATATTTTAAGAGAAGAGGGAGATGATAGGGATTTTTACGTGTCTGTCTCTCTGAGACCTCTCTAAAAGTGGTATCTCACAATCCAATCTTTACTGAAACAGCTGTTGAAATCTTTTGAATTTGAATTTATATAAAGATTTTCTCCATGATTTAACAACGAAACCACACAAACCACAAACCCTCCTCCTAATGAAAACTTAGTTAGTCCAATGTTCTTGTTTGAGGTGGGATAGAGTTAATTCTTTTCACAGTGGGTGGTATGGGATTGTGTGACCAAATCTGTGTTGATAACACACCAATGTTTTAGCTCCTGCTGAGGAGTGCTTAAACAGAGTGTAGGCTGAGGGTGTACAAGGAGTTTGGAGGGGACACAGCTGGGCTGGCTGACCCTTGCTGAACAAAGGGTATCCAACAGCCTATGACACTGCAGGAAAGTATGGGAATATCTGAAGTTGTAGAATCTGCCTTCCAAGTCACCATTAGGTGTGATGGAGCCTGGCTTTCTTAGGAATGGGTGAACACTGACCAGATCATGGGAAGAAGTAAATGGATGGCCTTGTTCTGCTTTGTTGGTGCACAGCTCTTTTTTACCTCCTAAACTGTTTTCAACTCCACCATGACTTCCCACACTGATCCTTCATGTCCTCATCCGTCCTGTGGAGGAAAGTGAGTGACCAGCTGTGTGGGGCTTGACTGCATGCTGGGTTTAGCCCACAGCATCCAGGTTTCATGCTCTCACCAGCCACCTTCAGCTGGCCCTGGTGTTTGCCAGAGCTCTCCTCCAGTAGCTCCGACTTGCTAATGGGAAACAAAGCTGCCATCCCTTGTTCTCCTCCCTGTTCTGTTTGTTTGTAAGGATAGTTTTCTACTGTTTGATACCAACTGGTGTCAGAGCTCCTGCAAATGACAAGACAATGGTGAGGTGTCCTTTGGGATTATCCTCATCTGGTGAAGATGAGCTGCTGGACTGGCACTTGATTTCTTACTCTGGGAAACACAAATGAAAGGAGCAAATGTATAACAGGTCAGATGGGATTTTTCTGTGTTCGCCACAGAATTTTCTCTTGTGGTTCCAGTACCATTGTTTGAGTCTCAGAAAGGGGAACAGTGTTGTTAGGATTAGTTAGCAGGATTGTACCCAAAGTGGTTTAACCTGTGTCTGCATATGAGTATGTAATACCACAAATATTTCAGCAATGGTGTTGTAATTATATTATTATTCACTGGGCTTACCTCTAAGAAAAGTTGTAGCATATCCATGGATTTATTTGAAAAGCAACCTGTGAAAAATCCATATGCTTTTTTATGAATGTCTGATTATGTTTCAAGCTGCTTTATGTAGAAGGGTTTGTTTTATTACCCGTGGGAGTATATATTTCATGGCTGTTCTCAGATGAAGCTGCCTTTGGAAAAACATAAACTGCTAGTCATTAAAGTATATTCTTTATTCTTATCTTTAATTTAAATTCTTTTTTAGGATCAGCCTGCATGCCCTAGAATTCCTTTTTTACACTCAGATCCTCATAGCCAGATTGTTCTAAAAGCTAGAGACAAAATAATTAGGACTTCTGTGGTTCAGTGCAGAAAGAAAGATTATTTACAAAGAACTGGGAAATGGGAAAGTAAAAACAAAACAAAACAAAACAAACAAACAAACAAACAAAAAACCAAAACAAAAACAAACAAACAAACAAAAAACCCACAAAAAAAAACTATTCTCAGTTTTTCAAAGGAAGCTCCTATAATAAAACCACCAGATATCTAGGAGTCCCTGACAAGCAAGTAGAACAGATATTAGTCTTTTTGTTCCAACTTGTTTCCTTTATGTCTCAAGAAAGATGCTGCATCTGCCAACCTTCCACAGGAAACCTTTCTTCTAGCAGTAAATATTCTTCTTTTTTCTTGTAAGGAAATAAACAGGGTTTACCTTATCCAACTCTTTCTGCGCAATTAAGAATCAATTTTTCTTAATCTTAATTTATTTTATAAAAATAAATATTTTTTCCAAACAAAAATAAATATCCCACATTTGCAAGGGAAGCTGGGTCACAACCACATCTCTTGCCCATTCCTAGAAGAGAGTTTTCTGCAGCCTGAGGAGGACAGAATTTCAGCCAGCTGCTTCAACAGCCCAAATCCAATGGAGCGATGCTGAAGCAGAAGTGATACAGACAGACATTCCTTTTGTTTAAATTGCTTGCATTGCTGGATCTGCTCTATGTGACATTGGATCTGTCAGGCATGTGTAAGATTATATCCAGGCATTGGCAATTCCTCAGGTCTTTACTTATATAGAATTACTATTTGCTTAGTCTTTAAATGATAATTCTAAAAGAGAATGAAGAGCTTATTACGGAAGTGGTTCTGTAGAAAATTTAACCTCTTAACTGGACAAATGAATATTGAATATAATTTCATTAACATTAATTAATTAAACATAAATTTAATGTATTTTTAAATATGAAATGCATGAAAGGGTGGATATGACGTCTCAGGCTGTAGATGGAATATAAGAACAGTGTGGTGCACTAAGTTCGTATTATTTTGCAATGGAGGCAACTGAATGTTTATTTCGCTTTGAAGACCTATAAAGAGTAAAGACTACAATGAAATGTTTATAATTTTGAGAAAGATAGCATACTTGTGATAGAAAACTTTCTAATAATGAAAGGAAACATCTTCTAGTCTTTAGGAATAAGCCTTACTGAATTTTTCATCTTTCACTTTTGACGTTTCTGTGTTTTGCCTCTTTTAAACTGCAAAAATGTATGACATAAAATGGATGATGAAGATGTGTTCTTTTGCCACAGATGTATCTGAGTACAAAACACCTCCCTCTGGTTGGGGTGGATTAATCGAATAGACAGGGAGACTCAAATATTGATGTAATAAAAGCTAGATAGAGAGTTCATATATTTTAATTTCTCTAGAATGGTTATAACCTTCAGCCCACTGAAATGGACTGTCCATAAAGTCTTCAGTTCTGAAATGCATGTGAAAGCAGAAAGAATTTTTTGAAGTGAAATCTGAGAGTCAGGGAATCCTAGATATTTCTTATAGTTATATCCAAAATAAAGTCTACTCTGCATTTTGGTTGATTATTCCAGTGAAAATCCTATCTTAAAATAAATATGCTCCTTGGCTTTTGAGTTGTTTCTGAATTGTTGTCTGCATGGACTCTGTGCATGGAAGTATTTTGAAAACAAAAAGATATTAATGAGAAGAAAACCTTGAAATAAAAATAAAAAATCTATTCCTATTTACTACATACCAGCTTCCTTATTTAAAAGTTAGAATTACCTTTCTGTGGTAAATGCAGGATTGGTTGTTGCAGCTGGCAACCCAGAGATTTTGTCAATAAGCTTAGTCAGTTTTTCCTTCACCTTAGATGACACTGTTCACTTAGCATCACTCCAGTGATGCCCTTTTGCTTTTTAATGAAGTGTGTCAAAGTCTTTATAAAGGTTTAATCTAACCTTCAGAGATAACAACATGAGGAAAAAAAAAAAAAAAGCCTGATCTATAAACATGTTTTAAAAAGGACATCAACTATATCTCGCATAGGCATATGTCTGGTGCATTTGTTTTAGTGTCCACAAGCTCATTTTAAAGTTCTATAAGCACATTAATTTACTTATCACAGTAGATCTCATTGCTTAGTTTGCCAGAACACAAAAAGAAACTTACTGTACACAAAATAATCTCACAGTCTGACAACATTCTTTCTTACTGAAATATGTACAGGCCTTATGTCCTTGTTGAAGAGATTAGAACTTGCCCATGTCACTAAGTTTAAAAATAAAGTAAAAAAAGCAGTATTTTCTTGTTTGTTCCTTCAGTTAAAAATTTTGTGTTAAGTCATCTGCAGAGGAACTATCATATCTCCTTTAACTGCTGCCACAGGTTACATCCAGAGAAAGAGAGTCTTTTCACTGTGTTAACACACGAGTTGGCAAAACTCCCAATGATTTTTCCTTATGCTGGGACAGGAATGTTTGTACAAGCATATTAAATGAAAACCTTCCTCAGAAACACATTCTGCAATATAGTAATGCTATCACAGTACAGCATCTCCTCATATGGATGCAACTCCATTAGATGAACTCTCACTGTTTCTAGGGTTGCCCTTCTTCTACTTACTAGTCTTGTGACAATTGGAAGAAGAGACCACAAGTAAAGGCAATGAGAAATAAGACTGGTAAAATACAAATGTTTAATAACTTTTGTATTATACATTTTCTATTTTTCCCACTTTATATTTAATACCCCTCTAGACTGATTATTTGGGTACAAGGTATTGTTCTTCTAAGGTATTTTTCTGTTATGTTTGAGTGTATTAACTTTTTTCCATAACAGACAAAATGTGTAAGAAATTAAAATTTTATCTACATGTGGACGTACAAGCTGTTTGAAAAAGACCCTGATCTTTTTTCTGGTATTTGAACATAATTTCCTATAACTGCTATTGCTGCCTGTTACCTGTCCTCTTGTCTTTAGATACCATGGAGAAGAATCTGTCTCCCTGCTCTTTACTGCTCTTCACTAGATGTTCGTGCACATTGATAGGATTCCCTGACCCTCCTCTTCTGAAGGACACTCTCCCACCCATTTGCTGCACTCAAATTTCTCTTATGTGCAAGTTGAGTAACACATTGAATTTATAAGTCAATGATTTATTATTAATCTAGCTGAAATCTAAACAGTTCTAATCAAAACATTACTACTAGTCCAGTTGTGGTGTTGCTAGAACTTAGAGTTTTAAGGAAGTACAGTTAAAATTAATAGTCACAAATTTCTGCAAAGCAGACACCGCTTTTCTTTTGTAATTATTTCCCTTCCTCTCATCTCCCAAGTCCTGAGATTGATGGCTTTGGGCTGCCAGTGGACAAGTCAGCAGGATGCCAAAGTCTTTGCCAGGAGTATGATGTTGATGATTTCTCCATCCACATGTGGGAACCCAGTGGAAGTTGTTTCTAGTTATTGCTAAGACACTCCACACCTTTGTCCTTCTTCCCTGGCTCAGGGCTCCATGGTGTATCCACATTAGCTATCCATGGAATGTGTTCCATACTTTCTTCTCTTCGCTGTCCCAAACACTGCTTTTGCTCCATTCCCAGAGGTGCATTTCTCTGCTGACCAAGGAACTAACACAGGTGAGTTTGTAGTTCCGGTGCCTCCAGTAGCTGCCTGTGATGGTTCCAGGTTCTTGCTACAGTCGCGTGTCTGTCCTGGCACACACTGCACTCCTGCTGCAGTCAGGAACAGTTATTCCACACATAACAACTAATTGTTCTCACCAACCATCTCCTGCACACCCCAGATATAGCAGCAGGTTATAACAGCCACACAGCTCCCTGAAGCTAAAGCCCCCAGCATGTCTGCCCCTCCAGGCCAAATCACCACTCCAGACAGGCCAACACAACCCCAAAGTCACAGATGGCCTGAGGCAGTGTTGTTAGTTCAACATGCCTACAGCCAGATAAAATCGTTTTTTACTAGGCTACAAGGACTCAAATACTTCTGAAAAACTGTTTCTGAAACACCCAAAATTGTAAAAGAAAAATATAAAGTGGGTTGCTATTTTCCTTACTTTCTGCGGTCTTGTGCTAAAGTTACATTAAACCCAGTTCTTTTCTAATAATGAGGTTTGTAATAAAGTGGGAAAAAGCCTTTTACAACCGAAAGTGACATTACTTATTTTTTGACTTTTGACCTTGGCAGAAATCTGATTGAAATGCTGTGAATGTCCCAGTCATGACTTCATTTGTGTTGCCATCCTCCTGTTTCATCCACCCTGAAACATGTTCCATCTTTCCATGCTTTATTTATTAAACCAGGCCCTTATTTAAACTTGCAAAATGCAAATGGGAGCAGTTCTTTTCCCAGCTATGCCGCATCATCCTTGAATTGTTAAGTGATAATTCCTTGTGTCTACCCACGATATGCTTTCACTTTTTTAGCTGTTCTTCTGTGGTTTGCACATTTTATCTATTTCTACAGCTGTGGTAAGCTAAGTTAAAAAAATAAATAAATACACTATTTTTCTACTTCTAAAAACTAAAAAGCCTATGAAAAGTCCTTTGCAATTTACAGTCTTTTAAGTAATTTTCCCTTGGGATTCTGTATTTATATATGCATGTTCTAAAGAATTAATGATGCTGAAAATTAAACAAAACTGGTTTAGATAATCAAGAAAGACAACCAACCTGCAGGAAGAATTTTTTTTTATCTTCTTGGGTTTTTTTCCCTCAGGACCAGTGAAGTTTCTTTGTAACCTGAAGATGGAAGATCTCACTAGACAAGGAAAGCAAGTGAGCACTGACCTCCAGCACCAGAATGTGTAAGGGTGTGAAGTTTCCTTTGTACAATGAAGCTAACAAAAAGTGACTACACCTATTGAAATGGACTAAAACATCAGAAAAATCAATTATTAATTCTGCCTTTAAAATTCTGCCATAGAATCAACATTTTGAAAACCTTTAAAACTCAAAGGAGCACTAACTTCCAAGTGGATGGGTTCAGCGATATTTTAACCTATTATTTATTCATTGATCTTTTTAAAATACATAGTGTACATAACAAAAGCAGAGGTAAGTATGATCTCTTATAACCTTTAGAAGACTCAGCATAAGGTGTAAAATTAGCTAGTGGAAAGGCACGGATTAGGCACTTGGATTCTGGCTTTGTCCAATTAAATCAGAAATTGATTTCATGCTTTTTCAGCTTCCTGCGCAGAACAAATAAATGACTATCCTATCTATCATTAATCATGCCTCCCTAATTCCCTCTGAAGCAGTCTATCTTCTGGATCATATTAAAAATGCTACTCCAAAGAAAACTGGAATAATTTAATGTGAGGTACTACCACAAAAATTTTGTGTAGTACTCACTCTGATTTAGGGATGTTGACCATAATATTGGCTATTTAACATAAATTTTGTACAAATATGTCTTTTTTAGATTATTATTTAACATAATTTAAATTTAAATCACAGGATGTCCAAGGTATGCAGCATTATAAAGATCTAGAGGGCTTTGCCTTTGGGACTGATGCCTTGAAATCCAGTTAGTAACCTAGCATTTATTTAAAGTCTTGTTTTCCTTGGTCATTGCTGTTTTAAAGAGTCCCATTAATCACTGAGCATAAGCATGAAGAGAGGCTATATTGTGTACATGGTTAGCATTCTTTCTTCTGTACCTCAAACCTTGTTACTTGCCTTAAGTAATCTGTCCTGGTTTTGCATTAATTAAATTTTTGGTGAATAGGAATAAATCACATCAACCCATCCCATAACCTAGATCAAATACCTTTTTATTTAATAGCTTATTAGTCTTTTTCTTTAATAGCATTATAGTCTTTAATTTGTGCTTACAAAAATTTATATTTTTTTCTTTATGAAAAGGGATTTTTTTTTCTAACTTTTGATCTAGGAGAAAGATTTTCTCCATCAGTTTCCTCATCTTGCTGGAAAATTTACTGCTGTTTTCTCTTATATCAGAATGAAAATTATTTTCTCTCAGTTTCTGCTGTTTCTGATGATAAATTTGTTTAATTCTGCAGACTTACAGGGGATATTTTGACTAGGAAGTATTTTAGGTAAAGGAAGCAATTCTCTGTAAGGGACAGTAGGGTTCTTTGAGAGAGCTATGTTACATCTGCAGAGCTGCTGTGTGTGAGGTTTTTCCCCAACAAGATAAGCTGCTTCAACTTTACCTATACCAAAATTTTCATTTGTATGACTTCCCCATCTGATATCAGAGAAATTTTCTGTGAATAACATTTTCTCCTCTTGGTGTAAGACACTGTGTGACCTTCACTGAAACTAATCTGCAGTGAAAGGGTTGTAAAAATTTAGAGAATAAATGGGGGAATAACAGCTGTGTGAGAACTGGTTTCCTGAGAGTCAAAATAACCCCACAGCTACTAGTGGGAAATTGTAACACATATCTTGATTTTTTACTTAATGCCCTTTTATATGGAAAAACTTGATCGATAACTTTAAAGTGCTTGTGTTACAGGGACATTCATCTAGTATTTTCAGGTAGGAAACAATTATTTCCCATGTGGGAAGGTACATGTTTTCCATCTTTCTTTTTAAGTCAGAATGATTACAGGGAAAACGAGTCAGAGAATCTTCTCACTTTTGCATCCAAATACAGAAATAAGCCAAGGAGAAAACTTTGCTGGGACAACAGATTTTGTGTCTGTGTACATGCTATACAATGCCTGTGGCTTTTGTGGCTAAGTGAAATGGTCATCCGAGAAGACATTGGGGTTAGGCATTGATTAATATCAATGTTGATAAATATATTTTATTTTTGGAATAAAACCATGTGAAATCTTACAGCTAAATGGTCTGCTAAAAATTACAGTATGTGCAATGTATAATCAGACACTTTTGGACTTCTTTCACATTCCTAAATGTTTCAGAGAAATAAATAGATACTATTCTCTATAAAGGAAATCTGAAGTGATGTTAGAAGGCAGAGTAACATTGTACTCCATGTATGGGGCTTCTGCTGTACATCTAAACCAGGCCATTTGCCTGTGTTTTCTCTCTCACTGGCCTGATGTTACACAGATAGGCTGAACAGACTCTACTGAAAGCAGGAGCAGGTATCAAGGGAATGGTCATATGGGCATATTTGTCTTATTTGCTTTTCAAGCAGTTCAAATAGCTCCACAATGTAGGTTCACATTACACTGGATCCTTTAGGAAGTAGCATTTTAGTTTCAGGTCAAGAATAGGGTCTAGGGAAAGCATTCCCATTTTGCATTCATCCTGATGCATTTAATGACTCTTTTTAGACTGCTGCTCTGTTAACCTCATGTGCTTGCAACAGAGTCCTCCAAAGACCCACCTTGATTTATGATAATCCTTTTTAGCACTGCAAGGAGGCATTTCATGACTTGTCTCACAGTTAAGTATTCAAGTGTGCATAATGTTTATTTGGAATGTTGTTGAGTTGATTAATTATTATCTTATGGAAAAATAAGTGTGGACTCAGAAAAAAAAAGAGGAATTAAAAACTTCTAGTGTTCCATCTATATGCCAATTTTTTTTTCCTAAAAGAAACTTAAAATTAGAAAGACATTGACATTTTTGACTATCCAAATAAATTCATGTTACATAGCAGTGTCATTTTAATACCAGTTCCTGAACATACATTTTGAGAAAAAATGCAAGTTTTAAATATGGGAGAGAATAGAAATTATATTTCTACGTCCATACTGGACTATAATTTTGATGAAAAGTAAATGGGAAACGTAAGAGGGATCTTAATAGTCAAGAACAATAAAGACAATTTTCTAATTGTAAGTGAATATTTACAAGTAATCTTTCCAGCTAACAGAAAAAAAAAAAAAGCATTTTCTGTCCTGAATTCTTAAGAAGGAGAAATCAACCCCCACTGACATGTGATGGGCCTGGGCAGGGATGACATGGAAAAGACACAGGCCCATCAACCAGCCTCCTGCTCAGACCACAAAGTTTCTAAATAAGAAGCTATTTATGAGGAAGCAGCCTATGAAGGAGAACAGGATGGTGAGTCATAGAAACATGCTGTATTGTAGTCACTGAATTGCTCTGCCCTCAGTCAGAAATACAGTTTGGTATTGGGTGAAACTACAAAGGCAGAGGGGCCAGAGCCACTTCTGAAACATGTTGATCATTTTACTCAGGTGTTGTACCTGGCAAGTCAATTGAAATATTTGGGATTTGATAAAACCAAATGAAATATATAAACAAACTGAATGACAGATTTAAATCCCACACCCAATCTTGTACCTACCTAAGAAGGTTTTATTAGGTCAGAAACTGATGTATAAGGAGGAAGAGTGCATGCAATGATTAAATCAAAAGCACTTTGGAGGAATTTTATATAGTAACTCTTACAGCATTTGACATTTAAAATCCTTGAGGTCTAAATGTAACACAAAACATATGTAGAGATATTTTATATACTTTTCTCAGAAGCAGAATTGTTCCACCAAGTAGAACAGAGAAGAAGAAGGAAAAGATGTCCTGTTTCACGAGTCTGTAGATTGCTGGGTGACCCATGCCTTTATAGAAATAATGGTGCTGTATTTGTTGTGGTAATTGGGAAAAGTACTAGGACCTCAGACAGAAGAATTCTCTAATGGAAACCCAGCAATTAAAACATAAATTTTAAAAAAGGTATTTTGTGTGAATGCGAACTTTCTGAGTGTTGTTTAAAATATTAACTATTCTAGAAAGGTGCTACGAAATTGATTTCAGTGTTAGGGGGCTTTTGTTTTTGTATCACATGTCAAACATTTTGAATATGGCTTTTGTTTTTCAGTGAAACTGAAAAAGACTTTATGAGTTTGACACTCATGAAGAACCTGAAACTTAAGGACATAAATTTCATCCAAGATGTTAATTATAGAATAACCTCTTATTCAGCATTTGATCCTTATAATTACAATACATTTCCATGCTACAAAATTGAAACAATTATTGCCAAAAGTGTGCCTAATTTTTCTGGCTTGTACTATATATCTGTAAGATGGACCACTTTTTACTCATTTCATGAAGTTTTTTCCCCCTCTTAAATAAAGAAGATTTAATATCTCAGAGCAAGATGATGTCTTTTTCAATTCTCTTATCTGAATTGAAGATCACATGCAGCTCAGCTGTAATGAAGGTAATTTTCTCTTCCAAACACTCTATGTTTCCTAAAAGTTAATTCAGGTTACATTGAAATTTTCTGCATTTTGATAAAGGGTTTGTGAATGAATACTATTATTAACTGACTAAGGAGTTATTAAGGTGTGTAATGACTGGCTTCTCTGTCCTCCTCAGGAGCAAAGTACAAGCACAACTTTCTTTGAGTTTTGCATACTGAATTTCAGTTCTAACAGCTGTGGCTTGAACTGTAGCTTTATTCAAGTTCTTAACAGCTTTCACCACATGAGCTAATACTTACCCCAAACACACCAGGGGTTGTCTGAAAAGAGATTTCACTGAAATAATGCTAGTTTGGCCTGAATGAACCTCAGGTGTTGTCAAGGTGATGTAGGGTTAAGAAGAAACTTGAAAGGGCAGCTGCTGTATCCTTTCTGCCACTGTTTTGTGAAGATTTAATTTTTTAAAAAAACAATTTCAAAAGATATTTAACTATTTTCTTCATGAACTAAATAATATGAGTATTCAATAATGCATTGAAGAAAGAAAAATTGTGGAGATAAAAGATGTCCAGAAGAGAAAAAAATGATGAGTGTGGTTGTGGGGGAGAGCTGCCTCAGGTCAGGAAAACTGCAGGAGTCTGGAGAGTACTAGAGAAGTCCATACAATTACATCTGAGCAGAAACACGTAGAGCACCCAGAAAAGTCTCAAAACTGATGATCAAGTAGAATTGTCTTTATTTAACAATCTACAGTGAAAGATCTTAGTTTTTAGCTTTGTAATGCATATTGTATATACCCTGTGATTTTTCACAGAAAATCACACTGACCCTGGAACTGCTGAGAGTGGTACTGAATGTGTAGCATGAAACTGCAAGAAGTCAAAATCTGCAACAGTCAAGACTCAACCATTCATGATCCAAGAGGAAATTGCATGTCAACTCACTAAATATAATCAATCTAAAGGTAGGCTTTATTCAATCCAGAACAGGATGCCTCTGGGTTTGCCTAGTCATAACACAATTTTTGCTTTCCTCATAAACTCTGCCATACCCATGCCTTAGCTGATCTTCATTTGAGGTGACAAGCATCAGTGTTACTTCAGGTCACTGTAGTTTAGATTTTGTGGATCTTTGAAAATCTGAGTCTCAACTCAGTCAACAATGTTTGACGTAGGCTCATCCCTAATGAAATCAAAATTGAGTTAACCTGACATGGACTGACTCTAAATGAATTAGAAGCGCAAATGTTCGTGGTGAGACATAATTATTTCCAAAAATGGATGGGAAATCCCACTTTTAATCCTATCTGTATGCATTCTTGTAGAGTCAAATGTTAATCAAACAGCAAATGTGGACTTTTTAGGTAATTATTGGGTCAATCGTTGTTCTACCATGACTAACATCAAATTAGTAAGACAAATATTGCACAATGACTGTAAATTTTTTTAATTAGTCTGTGATTTTCAAAGACGTGATGCATGGCATTGATTCCAAAGAGTATTTATGAACATCAGTGAGTATCTCACCTATTTTAGAAGTGAGACCGTCATTAAAGAGTAAATTTAATTATTGTCATTAAATTAGTTTTCATTAACTGATAAAATACTGAAATATACTCATTCTCCAACAACTAATTTAAATATCTAATCCTTAAATAGACAATAAAAGCATGTAGGCAAGTTTTTATTTGTAACATGGGAGATGACAGAGAATAAATCCATATTTCCTAAATGAAAGAAAAAAGGCTTTTAGTTTTGTGTTTGGCCCTGACTTGTCTCTCTTTTTGCACAGATGGGTGATTAATTAAATTGATATATGCAAACAACACATAGGAAATTCAGTTACAATCAAGTATGACTTCTAAAAGACATAGTGAAACATCCTCAGATGTCAGGTTTTGCTTACATCTTAAAAACAAGGAAAATAAAAATGCAAAGTTTGTAAAAGTAGAATTATCATTTTCATAGGATGCAAACAAATAAAATTAACTAATTTTCTTTCTCACAAGATTCTACTCTTGAAAAATCAGAGTAAGTTTTCCTAAGTACTAGATCTAAACAAATGTGAGTTGAAAAATTTAGATAACCAGCTCCAAAGGTACTGTTTTCTGTTTTCAGTATTAACAGTCTTTGATGGATATGTTTTGTTGTACAGAGTGGATTCATATAAAGGTAAGTTCTTCTGCACTGAGCTCCTCAAACTGGAGATGAATTCCTAATGTTAGCAGTAGCTGTACACAGAGCTATCATGTGCAAATATAGCCAATTTATACTAAGAAGATAATTTACTGTTTCTGGTGAGAAATTGTAGGAAAATTATCTTAGTGTCTATTATATTTGTCCATCTTTAATTCTGTTGACTAAGTGGCTGTGGGATTGAAAGTTTTTTATGGTTTTGTTTTGGTTTTTTTTGAAGTTTACTTGGCAAGTTTCCTTGTCACTCTTTCCTTGTTCTGTATTTTAAGTTATATTTTAATATCACATCATTGTAGAGTGTGGATTGTTGAAGACCTAGTGACAATTTATTTTCTTCTGGCCTGCATATAGACCCTGAGCTCTTGCAAGGTAGAGCTGACTTATGCCTTCATTGCAAAGACTTTCTCTAATCTTCATAACAATATGCAAAGGAAGTAATGCAGATTGTCACGTGAATGGTGCTGTTACAGAGCAGGTGTTAGAATAGGTGTTGCAATGGTAAAAGTCAAATTCAGATCTTGACCACTCAGTAAAGAGAAAGGTACACAAAAGAGAATTTGAAGGAGAGCACACTGACAGGATAGTTTCAGGAACATGTA
This sequence comes from Cisticola juncidis, assembly GCA_013400215.1. Lineage (NCBI taxonomy): Eukaryota > Metazoa > Chordata > Aves > Passeriformes > Cisticolidae > Cisticola > Cisticola juncidis. The sequence continues at coordinate 34,826 of VXBR01010897.1, read as the reverse complement.
AATCCTCAGAGGTCCTTCTTCAGATAGAGGAAGGAGCAGAAAGCTGTCCAACAGATGAGCTACAAAGAAATAGCCAGTGGTCCTAGGGAGATTCCCATCAGCCTGATTGAATAGCATACTTGATTGCGTGGATTTAGAGCTTTTTTCCTTACGTAAACAGAGACTATGTGAAATTTGTATCATCAACTATGTAAGTAAAGCTGAAGGGGTTTTTATCTAATTAAGACTAATGTTTGGAGGTTTTAAGTTATTTGTATTTGAGATAGTGTTTGATTTCCTGAAGCCATCTCTTGGTAGGCAGGTAAACTAGATTATGAGCAGATGTCTCCTCCAGACTTAATTATACTGTGATGCAGAAATTCTTATATTTGTCTTAAGGAATCTGAAAATTTGATTTTTTTTTTCAAATTTCTAACTATGTATTCCTAAACAGTTCCTTTTGTCTATGTTGATCTTCATAAAAATTGTTTAAGAAAAAAGAGAAGTTGTTATGATTGTATCTTTGATGTTTTTCAAGGTTTTTGATAACTAGAACAAACTGGGTTCAAATAGGTTCACCATACCAAAAATAATACATCTGTTTCAAAATTAAACTTCACAAAAGAATAAATGTTGCTCAAAGATATTTCTTTATTTTCTGAATTATATTTTATTGGTTTATATATTCATTTAGGAAAAATTAGAGGCATTGCAGACCACTAAATACTTTAGGTACTTTTATCATTCAACTTGTGAAAATTTTTGTTACTCTCACGCAGAAGTCAGAATTTAATTTAAAAAAAAACAAAAAAAAAACAGCCCAGTTCTTAGGTTCTGCTTCTTTCTTGTGAAAAGGACTGGGTTCGTGCACTAAGCAGCATGATAGTTACAGCAAATTTGAGACAACTGCAGCTTGTTTGCTTGTTTGGGGATTTTTTTTTATAACTCTCTAAAGAAAAAAATATGACATCTCAAGTAAAAGCATTTGGTATTACAAGTGGTGTAGAGCCCTGAAGCTTGATTGTTTTCCAGAGGGCAGCCTAAGGAGGACCCTAGAATGCAGGGGTTTTTGTGGCCAATTTTCTGACAGCTCTCTTGATCCCCTTTGTAATCTTGACTGCATTGCCCTGTTTCCAGTAGACTACACTTGAACTTAAAATGTTTTAAAGAGTGCCATTGTTACAGGCAGATTTGATTTTATAATTGAAGTGGATACTACTGTAGAAGTTCAAGGACAGGATGTAAAGATTTCAGTTATTTAATTAATGTATCAACACACTTTACATATTCATATATAATGTACAGATGTTTGATTTCCAGAGTATTATTTCTACTTTCTTTTGTCAATCAGTGCTTTGATTAAGAAAATCATCTGCTCCCTGTTTCACAAGTGACTCATTTATTTGTTATTCAAAGATATTATTTGCGGCTTTGGCTCCCAACAGTGAGTCACTTCTTTATGTTTTTCAAAAGACTCAGTTTTCAACTTTCAGTTCTTTCAATAAAATTCTCTACTGTGTTTCAAAAGATCGTTCAACAGAGCTCATATTTTCTTAAAGTACTGTGTTACTCTTGGAATCACAGTACATTAATAGTCTTGTGTTTTCAGATATATTGAGCTTTTTCTCCTAATTGCAACAGATAACTTTTCAGAAAAGAAAATTTTTATGAAAAAGAAAAGAGATACTGGACAACTAAAGTCTGAAAATTAAATTCTCTTAAATAGTGTATTTGAGCTTTAAAATCAAAGCACTATATTCTAATGTATTATTCTTAACAATATAGCTAAATTTTTTACTTGCTTAGGATTTCAGTTTCTCAGAGACTGCACTCCATAGTCTGAATTTCCACTAGATCTCTTTCAGGCTTTAAAAAATGCTCAGACATAACCACAGAATCTTGTACATCAAGGACTCTTATCTTTTAAATATAGACAAGGAAGCAATCACTTTATTAGTGATTTGGATTCTGAAGCATGTTCCATTACTGCTTACCGTAGCTTCAGTATTGAGGAGGGAATAGTTTTGGTTCGAAGACACACAAAACAGATCTACACTCTAATTGCAGCCTGTATTTATTTCTTTATGGTGACTCTAGGGAAGGGAACTGCTGATTTATGAAATAGTTCTTTATGACAGCATAAAGATAATAAAGATTGGTAAAACAGGGGTATCATGGTGTTTTGTAGTTTTATTGTAACATAAAATCAACTTCTGTTGGTTTGCAGAGAAAAACTCATCTCCTGGTGTGTCCAGTACACCAACTCAGCATAACGTGAGTCTCAAGGGGTAGATCATATGTCATGAGAGTTACTATCGAAATAGATAATCCTATTAAACAGAATCTGTATAATAACCAACAGGTTGCAGAAATTGTTATACACTGTAAATCTACCCAAAAAAACCCAATTGTCTCTCTTCCTAGAAATATTGTTAAACAATGCATCAAACCTTTTTTTTTCATTTTGACATATTTTACTAATTACTGAAAAGCAGTGCAGTACTAAACATTGTGAATTGGTGCCCAATATCTCAAAAATTATATTTTGACCTAACTGGGCTATGTTAGGCATGCAATACTTGAGGCACAGAAATTATCTTGATGCTTTGTTTGCACTGTACACAAAAATTTGCCCTGCTAAATAATAATCTGCTAATTGACTTACAGATTTAAATGGATGGAGGCCATCAGATAGGCCACTCATATAGGACACCCACATGGCATGGGAGTCTTTTATGTTTCTGTTCTGATGAGTTGTGGGCAGAAAGAAAACACATATAGCAGATAAATCACTATAATTTGCATGTTGCCCTGAAACATCTCAATCAAAGTCGCAATAATTTTATTTCTGGGACTCCTAGTTTCATTCAAATTTCAGATTATATTTATTTAAAAATTAGCTTTTAAGACACTGTCCTTAAAAAGAGCCAACACCTTTAATTTGAGAACTGAGTTTCTCTTAAAATGCTTCTAGTTGCTGTAGCAATTGTACCTTTACCGTTGAAAGCTCACTGAATAGTTAATATTGAAGGTGTTAAACAACATTTCCTGAAATGTCTGTTTGCAATACTATGCAAGCAAACAAAACATAAATACAAAAGAATCATTTATAGGAAGATTCATTTTCTCCTAATTAGGTGAGATGCAGGGTCTTGGAAGAATTTCTCCATAAAGCACTTTGAGAGCTGTGAAAATTTTTCATGTATAACAGGTCCACAGCAGTACAATTATTCTCTAAGACTTTCCCTGTGTTTTTTCCTCTGTCTTTCATTTTCTTACCTAAGAATGTGTTGTTGAATTTTATTTAGCCTAATAATTGGAGATATTGTGTATTTTTACATCCAAAGCCTGTGGGTTTTCTGGAGAAATAACCACACTGGCTGATCCAGCTGACTGGTTGATACAAGGTGAAGTTCATCCTAAACCCATTTTTACCCAAAAAAGCCATTTTACCATGCTTTTTAGCTCAGTATTCCCTGCCTCACTCTTATAACAAAGGTGTCACTCCCAAACACTGAACTTACCTCTTGCATGAAATATGAAATTTTTCTGTTGTTATAACCAGGGCTATAGCACACTAAAAACAGTTTTCTTGTACTCTTACAAAATGCTATGGATTATGTATAAGCAAGAGCAATAGCAGATATTGAGTGAGATATCCACTGAATCGGACACTAGCTTCAGTTTCACTGTACAGTGAACACAAAATAGGAATTAGTAAATTAGGTTATTTTATATGAACCCTGAGATTATATTTTTAATAGGCTGAATTCATCCTTGGGTTTTCAGATATGGAAAGGTCAAATGAAATTCGGAATGGTGGGTAAATATATAAATGTTTCTTCCTACAGGTCTATCTGGTCTACTGCTCCAAGGAAATAGAGTAGAGGGACCCTTTAATTAGTGCCACTGCACATTTAGTTCACGCAACCACTCACATTGTACTGCAAAGGAAAAAATCCTCATTACTCTGCTTTGGATTCAGAAGAAATTTTGAATGCTTGGGATTTAGAAGTTTGTGACTTCACACCTCACTTAGTAAGTTTGGTTGTTGTGTTTATTTACCTTTGAAATACACTTTGAATTTCTGACAGTTGAATGAAAATTTAAGTTTTCCTTTGGTGTTTGCTGCAGAGTTCAAATATCCCCAAAGCAACTAACACATTTTCATCTTTATAACAATCTCAACTAACCTATTTACTTATTCTGCTTGAAAAATGAAAAGTGTTTTCTATTTAAAAATGTAGGTACCCTTCCAAATTATTCCATGGTCACAAAATTAATCAATCTCTATCTTAAAAGAGTCACATGAGCAAAGTGACAGATTTGCTGTTTTCCCTAAAACTCTTCAAGTTTCATAAAAATTTCCACTAAACAAAAACAGTGCAGAGGATTGCCCTTTGCCAACCCATTTCTGTTTTAAAAAAGGAAATGTTTAATATCAGCAAATATGTGAAGGTTCTCCAAGGAAATACGTATACATAAATTCGAGTGACATGTATAAAGTTGACTAGTTTAGCCTTTCTGGTGTATCAAAGCATTTTATGAACCTTTGAAAATAAAGGTATATCTTTGAAAGATTGAAGAAGTAGAGCGATGTTTATGTGCGTATGTGCTGGTTTTAAAAAAGGCAGAATGACGTCAAGAGAAATGCAAAGGTAACACCTTTGTCTTCACATGCTTAAAACTTTGTTGCTAACTGAGTTGTAACATGAAAAAGCTAGAGGAGGAAAAAAAAAAAAGAATTGAAAAAACTGAGAGCAGTTTGAGACCTTACTCTGTTTTTTGTCTTCTTGTCTTTCCTACCCTCGTTTCCTTTTTCTCTTTCTTCATCCCACCAACTTCAAGATGCTTTAAATTTAGGTTGGAATCCTTAACTAATATTTAGAGTTAAGAACCCTTTTAGCTCCAATGAGTTCTGTAAAACCGTACAAGCTAATTGCCCCCTTAATGTCTCACATTTTATATTGGGAAATATTGAATTTAGTACTCAGTAAACAGCTTTGGATTGCTGCAGCGAGCACTGTCAGTAGCAGGAAATACAAGTCCAAATGAGGGATTGTGCACCTGGGACAGAGAAACCCCTGGGAATGAGTGACGTTGGTAGAGGAGTGGCTGGAGGGCAGCCCTGCAGAGAGGGGTCTGGGAGTGCTGGTCGCAGTGTGAAGGGAACCCCAAGAGAAACACCCCACTCTGAGGTGCACTAAGCTCAGCATGAGAGGACAACCAACAGAGATGAGTGTCCCACAGCATTCAGCCTTGGGGGGCCTCACCCTGAGTGCTCTGTGCAGACCTCACATCCTCACATGTCAGGGAAGATGTGATGGTCCTTGGATATGTCTATAGAAGGCAACAAAGTTGGTGACAGGGCTGGAAGGCATGTCCTGGGAGGGGGAGCTAAGGACACCGTGTCCATCTGGCTTGGACAGAAGGACTCTGAGGGGTGACCTCACTGCTCTCTGAGGAGGAAAAGCAGCAAGGGAGATGCTGAGAACTGCTCCCTGTATCCACTGGTAGGAGGTGTGAGAGGGGATAAGATCTGTGTCAGGGAAGGTTTAGACTGGCTATTAAAAAAACATTTCCTTACTGAGGGGGTGGTCAAGTACTGGAATATGGTTTCTAGAGAGGTGGTTTATTCCCTGAGCTTGTCAGTGTTTTGAAGGCGTTTGGACAAAGACCTTAATATTTTTTTTTTCAATTTCTGGTCAGCCCTAAAGTGCTGAGGCAGTCAGACTGGAGGATTGTTGCAGGTCCCTTCCAAAAGAAATATTCATTTTTGATTGCATTCTATTCTGTAACTGCACTTTTGAAAAGATGCACACTAATTGATGACAATAGGATATAAAGTGTTAGATTGCAGGTGGTGGACTCATAAATGTGTCTTGCAAAATATTTGAGCTATTACAGATGTAATATTCATAAACTATGAAGTGTCCACATAAAAAGCCAAGAGAAATAATTCTAATGTAAAAATAAATTTTAACCAGAAAATATCCAAAACTTTTTCATGCCATTTACTGAAGCATTGAAGAGTTATGTGGAATGAAAATATTTCAAATTTCTTCTTATATGATCTTGACAGATCAATCTGTAGTCTGTTTAACATCAGGGCTTTCGGTCTGTCAGATATTACATGATAGGTAACCTAAAAAACCCTCATTAATTCATATCTCATGTTGATAACTTCTCTTTTACAGCAGTTGCAAAGGTCATGATGACTAGTGCAAAGCTTGATATTTGTCTGTACTTGGTCTTTAGGCTACAGGTGTTACAATTTTCTGACTTTAATGCAGGCAGATATCACATAAAAGCTGCTTTTTCACTTACTGACTTGCTAGTTTCCTCCCATCTCATGCCCAAGGCTTTTATGTAAGTATTTTGAAAGTGTCCAACATAAAATCCTATAGACGTGTCTCGTGGACTAGTTCCCAACAGGATAAGAAAGCAGAAAGCTGGAAGATTGTAAGTATTCTTTCTGTCATCCCTTTTATGACCAGCTTTCATCATTCAAAGGCACTTTCGTCTGGAAAAAAAGTGAATGTTCACCCTGTTAAGCAACTCAAGATGTTTAAAGCCATTCTATATTTGGTAGAAACAAGCTTCTGAATTTGCCTTTGTCTTTTTATATGTTACTGCTGTCACCCATCGATTCAAAAGTGACTGACCTTCAAAATATCATTATCAGATCTTACTAATCTAAAGGAGTTGATTCACTTCTTTCAGATTTGTTTTGTTATATCAAGAAATGTTTGATCTCTAGGAAAGGGTTCTTCCCCCTTTGTAAAACTTGGATTTTAATTAATTAACAATATGGTTTGTTTAGATCATACATGGGTTTTTATTCTACCAATGTGGAATAGCTTTATTTGTTAACTTCTGGCTGATTTAAACATATTCAACTTGTCATGTACTGTACCACATATGCTCATGCACAAACCTTCAGAAATATATGCTTGGTTGTGAAAAGCCCAGAAAATTTAGTTTTCCATAGTACTTGCTTGGGGTCTGTAAACTTTCTTGATACTAGACAGATGTAACCTCATTTCTTTCTAGGCTTTTGCATAAGAACTAAGTCTCATTATCTCTTCTGCTCTCATTTTTAGGCTTCCAAAAACATGCAGTGTTAAACTCATTTATGTCCCAATTCACTAAATCAAAAATAAGAGTTTTATGTTTAGAACTGTTAGGGAGGATGCAGATTTCCCCAGCCTAGATGCAGAATGATGTTTTCATAGACCTTTTAAAAATATTTAATAATAAAAGATTATTCTTTCTCTTTAAGCACTTACAGTGAAAGTGTCTTACAACCTCTGAGTTTATCTCAGTATTTATTTCTATCTGTTGTAAGGGGTCTTTTGTGGTCTATCATAACACTTTTTTTTTAATTAGAAATTTAGCTAATTGTATGTTCCTGTTTCTCTCAGTAGGAAATAACCAAATTTTTTATGTACTATATTTTATAGGTGTATTTTATCCCATAATGCTCCTCTCTGGACTCTTCTCAGTTTTTCTAGATTTTTTAGAAACATGGTGACAGAAATAGTCATATTTCTGAAGTGTCTGCCACATAACTACTGCTAAGTAAGCTAGTAGTTCTGCTGGTACTTGTTGCTTAATTCCATTTTTGGCAGGTGATTTTAGGGAAATGTGGTAGTGATGTTACTGTATTTTAACCAGAATACTAGGTGTTCTGCTTTCTTTTCCTCAGGTTGTGTTTTTGTTTGTTTGTATTTATGTTTGGTTGGTTTTTAGTCGATGATTTGGTTTTTGGGTTTTTTCTTTGAGTTAAGATCTTGGCTTGGCAGAGGGTCAGAAGAGTTATCACTAATATTAAAAAAAAAGAAACTAAAATTTTTATCTGGTTTTCAAAGAGCGGACACTCCTTCTTTCTCAGTTGAGTAAAAATATTTGAAAGTTACAGTCTGTCCTTATTAGGATAGTTATCATTTGTCAGTGAGCTACTAATAACTGCTCTGTGAGCAATTTCTTCCCCACTTCTCTCAGTTTGAATATTTAGGTGATTTGTAACTCTTTTTTCACAGCTTCTAAAACTGGAAAAATAAGTAACCTGCTAAAATTTTGAAAAATAATTGCTAGTGAGATAGAGATTATTCTATATAATTTCTTCTGCACTCCACTGTGAATTCTATTGATCTTGGTTACCCGTGTATTCTTTCCTTAGCTGTTTTCCTAAGCTACTGTGATTTTGTAGTCCTCTATAAATGCAATAATCTGTTGAGAGGAAGGTTTAAACACAAAAATAAAAATGTTGATTTTTTTCTGCTGTCATTTATTAACCTGATTAACCTGTTGGCAAGCAATGGCTTGTAAAATCATTCCCAGTAGTGTTTCTGCCCTTTTTTTCCCACATCTGCCCTTTTTCTGTCCTCGAGTAGCTTCCAAAGTTATTTTTTAGAAAGTTATAAGTGAAAGCTTTGATTGTTTCATAAACCATAGGAATAGATACACTATAAAAGCAGAAACTTTCATCTAAAATTGGGTTTTTTTTTTCTTCTCTCTTAGCAGTACACATCTATCTAGATACTTTTAGAACTCTCACTTATTTTCAGTTGTGTAACACTGATGTCTTTCTTTGGGTAATGATAACTCAAATACATCTGGCTTTAATTTTGTAACAGGAAAAATTATCAAATTCAGATAACTGTTTAGAACACCTTCTCTTTTGTGTTTGGCCACTGAGGGAAATGACTAGCCTTCCAAGGCACAACAAAAGTAATAAAAATTCAAACATTCTACTGGATAGGTATTCATCTTTTTTTTTTTTTTTTTCTGTGCTCAGCTAGTCTGCTGTGAACCCAGGTAAAATATTTTATTAGTTTCTAGTGTTTCAGCATAATATTAATTCTCTTCTCTTCCTTTTTTTTTTTTTTTTTTTTTTTCCTAATTTCTTTTTTCGTGTTTTTTTTTTTTTTTTTTTTTTTTTNTTTCAGCATAATATTAATTCTCTTCTCTTCCTTTTTTTTTTTTTTTAATTATTATTACCTAATTTCTTTTTTCGTGGTTTTATTTTTTTTTTGCTTTGATTCTTTTTTTATATATGTTAACTGAATCTACCTCTACAGATAAAACAATTTGATTTCTTTTCTCATGGAAAGAATGTCTAAGTAATTTATGAAGATGAGTAGAAATCTTTAGGAAAATGTACATTTTCTCCATAAACACAGCCATCAGATTTTTAATGAAGCTTTTTCATTGCCAAGGTAACACTGATGTATTTCATATCACCTATCTTTACTGTTCAAATTACTATAATTTGAAGTAAGGTTTAAGAGATCTTTACACGGAAGGCAGCCTAAGTTATTTATTACTTTTTGGCCTAGAACGCCCTAGCTGTGGGCGCTATAGTTATATTGAAAAAGAGAAAAAGGTAATATGTGGTTTTAAGAAGACAGATTTCATGCTTTTATCTTGTCAAGCACTTGAACCCATTTGGGACTTTGGGGACACAAGTAAAGGATTGCCAAATTTATCTTCAGAAGGTATTTGACTCCAGGGTAAAACCCAGGATTCAGTGAAAAACCTAGGCTTTTTTTTAATGTGTAACTCTACGAAGGATTAGATACTTCAGAATCAGAGCCAAACTACATTTAAAAAAGAAGAAAAAGAAAAGGGGAAAGTGGTTTACAGGTAGAGTACTCAAAAGTTTATTTGAGCTGGTTAATATGGACATGCTTGAATTTATTCTCTAGATCTTCGGTTGTAATAACTCCTAAATTTCAAAAATAAACAATCTCATGGTGTAGTACAGGCAAAATAGGTTGCTGGCAAGAGGGCCCAGACTCCTTTTGATGTCTTCTCTCAAAATAGTCATTATATCTTACACAAAATGTACAAGTAGCCATAGGAAACCACATGGAAGCAACAGTTTGTTTTATTTTGTGGAACTCAGAACAAATTAATCGAAAACATCATAAAATCATTTGACTAAGGAATTCTATGGTCTTGATTCTTGGTTGTCCTGTAGATTAGTCTTTCCTTGATTTTTTAGATCTCATACACCCCTTTCATAAGGAAAATGGGTCTTCCAGGTGAGTACTGAGATATTGGATGCTTCTTCCTACTTTTCCCACCGTGAGGGCCAGGAGGAGAAAACTGACACCTGCACTGTGAATTGTTGGTGTGTTGACTGTGGTAAACTGGATGATGAGAAAATCAATAGCTGTTATTGCTGGCATCAAAAATAAACTGGAGGAGAGGTGAATTCTGAACAGAAAGAGATTAAAGATTGTCATAGCCAGAGAGAAAAAACCCTGCTCACACAAAAAGTTGAGTGATTTAGTAGGAAACGTGTAGGTTGAAAGAACTGTGTGATTCTCATGATTTGTGAACTGAATAGGCTACCAGATATCAGAATTCTCTGGCGATAAAATATATGTCCAAAATACCCATTTGAGACTCATAAATGTACAGTATGAACCACATGAAACATGGAGTGGAGCTATTAAAAAATTACTCACTTGAAAGTAGCAAGGATTAGGTTAGAAATTTACTTTGAATTTTACTGAATATTACTTTGTGTGAAACATTGTTGCTTTGTGTGATGCATTCTTGGATCCACAGAAATACCACCTACCTGCCAAATTGAAGTAGCATCATGAAAAAACAACATAGAAATGTACCCCCTGCATAACAAGCAAAATAATCTGAAGAACTAGGGCTGCTCCGGGGCAAATCTCTCTGCCTGATCTCAACGGGATAAAGTGGAAAGAATGCATTCATGTTTTATACAACATCTGTAAGAAAGGAAAAGGTTTTCCTACCAGAAGAATGCCATCAAAGAAACACTGAATTCTTTCATTTATTTGGAAAAGCTCTGTAGAATCAATATCAGGACTCTGGGTGGGGGTCAGGATTCTGGGGAGCAAGCATTAAAATCCAAATAAAATTCACTTCACAATTTATATAAAAATGAGTCTCTTTTGTTAATTTTTTTTTGTGATTGTGTGCATTTTGCAAAGTGCTTTAAGTAGCTCCACAAGTTCAGCCTCTGCAGATTACTGTTATTAAATAAGATTACATTATTTATAATGGTAATTGTGTGTTGCAATCATACTTACAGTATTGAAGCATTTTTCAGTCCTGGAAAACAATGTACTTCTTGTCCAGAAAGCTTCTCAAGTAACAAAATAAAGAGACAGAACAGTATGAAACAAACAGGGGAGGAAAAAGAGCAAGTGTAAAAAAATGGTGATAATTGCTTCCCCAAGCCCTTCCAGGGCTTTTTCATGCAGTATATTCTACCTGAAAAAAAAAAAAAAGAAAAAAAAAAAAAAAGAAAAAGTGAGGAGGAGGGGAGAAAAATGAAAAAACATAAAATCAAAGCCTCTTCTCTTTCCACAATTTAACCAGCTTCAATGACACTGTATCAAGCTAAAGAAACATTGCTGACAGAAATTCTTGATTAACATTTTTAAGAATATTGTTCCAATAATTTACTTTAAAATAGATTTATTCTCGTACAGTAAAAGTAGGAATAAGATCAGAGTATTTAATTTTCTGTTAAGAAAGGAATCTGATTATTTTTGTATATTACTATAAAGGCCTGAACATATTGCTATGATATTTGATGGAATAAGAAATCCAGAAAAGAATTTCTGGATTATTTTGATGGCTGATGTAAGACAAGAGTGGAACAATAACTTGAAATTCTTTGTGTGTGTGTGTATGTGTGTTTGTGCATGTGTACTGCAATACAGAGAAGATTTGATATCTAATGCTTTGTATCTTTTAAACATAATATATGTGAAAGCCGTGGTAAAGTGATTCAGTTCATCAGTAGACGCTACATTGCTTCCTACTAGGTGTTACAGAGGGGAATAAAGTAGTTTGCTTCTGTTAGACTGAGCTGTCACATCAGCTCTCTTTGCTGCCTTATCATCAAGAAAGAGCTGTAAAAATTTCTGGGTTTTGTGGTGAACTTTCCCTCCCATCAACCGAAAGAGGGAAATCTGATTCACTGAGATTTAAATGTTTGGTAATCCGATTATCATTTTTCTATTAGGTAATCCAATTCATTTTAAACAAATGCAACAGTTTTAATTTTCATCTTTTTTTCTCAGGTGTATCTATTTGGAAGTATTTGAAGTTTAAAAGTGCTACATTATTTCTCTTTTGCCATTTCTTGACTATAAAGGCCATCATCATTACATCCCAAAAGACTTCACAGGTGTGTATGTGTACATACCTTTTTTTAGATAGTGAATTTTCCCGAGATCAGCCTTTTCTGTAATGTTTAAATTCACGTTGCTTTTGTAAGGTTTTTTGGTGGTTTTGTTTTTAGTATTTGCTTGTTTTTACACAGTTTTTTATTGCATGAATGGTAGTCTAGAGCAGACAGGCCTGTTAAACAAACGATCGCAGAATAATTTGTAGCCTAAAGTCTGAGCAAAAAACAGAAAACAGAATCTTGGGTCTGTTTTCCTAGTTTGAAAATGGACTTTCTTTGTTCAGCATCTTGTGTTTCTCCATTTTAAGCAAGTTTCTTTGCACAAAATAATTAAACACCTGTTGATCCAAAATATAATAAATCCAAATTTGGAGCATGGCACTTAACAACTGATGCAATCTGTGAAAAATATGAGGCTTTTTGCTCCAGGTGAAATTTTCAGTTTAAAATGGGTGCATGAAATTCCATCAATTTTAATTTTCAAAGTAGATTAAACAGTAGTTGCAAATCTCTTACTATGATTCCTACCATCCATCACTGCTGGATCAACACTTACACTTACTCCCTTAGCCATGGAATGCAACTGGAGGCATGTAAGACACAATAAAAGAAACCACAAGACTGCTCAGGAGCTAGGGTTACTCAGTTCTTCTTCTTGAGTACCTCTACATATTGGTCTAAAAAGAAATTTAAAAGTAATTTTGGATTTGTTGTTAATGCAGTTTAAGTTGCCTGTGAATATAGTTTCCTAGTGTTTGTGGATAATACTTTTGTTTTCATTGATGTTACAGCTTTAGTATATATTATTTCATTGGGAGAATGTGAAGGACCAGATAATAATTTTTTTTCTATAGAGAAACCACAAAAAAAAAACTTTACTTCATATACCTATTATTTGTTGACCTCTCCATTATTGTTGTATTTAGGAATTAATATGTTTGTGGTTAAATAGAAATACAAGCTTTTACTACAGCTCTCTTCTGACTGCTTCAGACCTAAAGGGCTGCAGTGTGCACACTTAGCAGACCTGCAAAATGACTTTGGGAAAAATACCGGTTTCTTCAAGTGAAATAGTTGAAAATTGCGCAAATAGTACCCTTTAAACTGTGCACAGTGATCAGATAACCACTATAGAATCGAATATTTGATTCAATTATTTTTACTTTAATCCCTGGTTAGAGTTGGATGTGCTGTTTGCGGAGTTCCCTTGCTTCACCGCGAGTGTACATGCATATGCACCTGTACGCATGCAGACCTGGAGCAGGCCAGAGAAAAATGCACGTCCTAACCTAAAAGGTAGGAGGTGAAAGGTGTTAGAATGGAGAGGATATTCCATGTGTTTGAATTGGTGTCTGATTTTGGGATGTTTTGCAGTCTCCCAAACATGTCACGTTTCAGCGGGGGGGATGGAGCAGCACTGCCAATGGGGCTTTGCAGGGAGCCAGCTCAGCTCATTCTGCTGAAGGGCTTTTCAACCTTGGTGTGGAAATCCAGGGCACTGAGGGAGAACTCAGTGAGTTCTATTCCTCAGTGAGAAATAGCAAGGAATGGACTCAAAGGATTGAGCGCTGGTGCTGGGGGGGTCTGTGTTGCTCACTTTGAAAGATGTGTATGCATGAAGGGCAGAATAACCGAGGTAAAATTAAACCATGGCCATACAGAACTACTGTAAAAGAACTGTAAGAGAGGGGACAAATTTATACTGAACTTTGGAAAAACACATGAAGAACAAGTCTCCTTAGAGAGCAATACCATTTTATACTAGCAGCTGGCAAGGAGTGAGTAGTGTGAGTAACCCAGTGTGCTCCTTCACTTATGCTGGAAAGGAAAGAAAGGAAAAGAAAGCAGACTACATTATTTGACTGTAGCCAGAAGCTCTCAAAGGACAGATCAAGGCCTGGTTAATCCAGCCAAAGGAAACAGAGAGTTAAAGTGTTTTATTTCTCCATGGGGGATTCTACAGCCTAGAACCCTGTCATAAACGTGAGCACTTGTTGCAAAAGAAAGCATTTTTCTTGCAGATAAGTTCTGTGTTTTAGCTGGAGGAGGATCTTTTTCCTTAGAAATTAAAAACATAAAATACATGGATTGAACTCAGAACACAAAATGAATAAGTATCCAAAATTTTAATTTGAAATTGAAACATGTTACAAATTCAGGAACCTATCACAGTCCCTCACAGAGGAGACTATGACTGTGGAACAAAAAATCAGATTGTAATTAGAGATAAAAACCCCTAAACTACAAAATTCAAATGCAGCTTGAGAGTTGCAAATTTTTTGCTTTCTAGAAAAATTAAGTATAGCTGAGCAATAAGTGATTTGAAGATGTTTACAGAAAATGTGTATCCTACATGGATAACCTATAATCAGCATCCTGGCCACTCAAACAACCTCATTCTGTTAGTTCAGCTGCAGCTCTGTGAAGGTCAAGAATAAACACCAAAAAAATGCATTTACTATCTCACAACACCATCAGTGCTTATAATTTTAATAGTATTTCTAAGACTGCAAAGACATCAATGTTACTTTACTAACTGTGTTATGTGTTTGATAATTTCGATTTTTTTTTTTTTAAACTGAGTGCTACCCAGGTGTTACTGCTGACAGTTCTGGAAGTTTGTTGATGGATGTTTGTGTTTTGATGTTGCAGAGTTTTTTCTAATGTTCTAGTGAGTGGTATGTAGATGGTAAAAATATTAGTAAATTTTTTCTTAAACAAGTGGGTAGGTTTTAATTCACTAATAAAAATATTTATGGTTCTACTACATGAACTAAAGACTTAAAAATTAATATGTTTAAGATAAAAAGGCTGCATTTCCCTTCTCTTCCACCTATATCCCCTCCATCATTGCCTCATGCAGTTGAAAATACTTTTGCAGCAGCTGATGATTCAAGCTTATCTGTGAATTCATAGGACTCATATTAGTTCTACTAGTATGTATGTTAAATTTAGCAGAAAATGATTTTAAAATTATTCTAATCATGGCAGCATAATTTATGTTATCCTAGAGAAAAGGATCCTGTCCATTTTTGTGACTCATTTTAAAACAGGATTCTTAGATAGTCACTTAAACAAGAATTTCAGGTCAGTACTTTTGTGCTAGGCACAGATAATGCAATCAGGCATCCAGAAAAAATGAACCTGGGGGCTTGATGTGCAAAACTGAGGAACACTTAGCAATAAACTTTTGTCAAATGTACTCTGAGCCCATATCTGTGAGCATTATACCCTGCTGAATTAGATTTACTCTTAATTTATTTATCTCAATCTGAAATATGCCTTAATCAATGTAGCTTTAAGTATACTTGAGGGCTTCCCTGAAGACTATTTTTAATTTTTAATTTCTATTTTTAATTCCTTTCCATTTATTGTTTCTTAGCAAAGTACCTCTACCTGCAGAATGAAAAAGGACTTGCAATCAAACAGCAGATCCTTCATTCCCTTATTTAATATGTATTCATATAATTTTTACATTATAAATCATATTATTTTTTATATTATATTTTATATTGTATTGATTTATATATATTCAATTTTGAGTGCATTTACTGAATTCATATAGTTATAATATATGAACCAGTTAGTAGTTGATCTTGAAAGCAAAGTAAGTTATATAGGAGCCTAAAAGACCTGAACTTTTATTGCAGCTATATCAATATGTTTCCAAGCACATCTGTTCTAGAGCAAGAAGAAAACAAACAAATGCCAAAAAGGAAAAAAACTCAGGACACTTTTCTCTAGAGAACAGATCATGCTAAGACACAGCTTTTCTATATAAAACTGCTTCTTCAAGGGAAAACAAAATAAATGCAAGCCTTGCAGCAACTTCATGGGGCTTCCACTAAAGCAAAAGAAATGGGAGCCCATGAAGCCTTCCTGGACCTTCTTGCTTGTGTTTCAAGGAAAATAAACAGTGGTGTAAAGGGAGTTTTATTAGTTTTAAGATAAGTGAATCCTCTTTTTAAAAGTATTTTTAAAGTTATAATTCTTCTTCATTAGCCCAGAAAACAAGAAAGATTGAGAAGATAATTGAAAGAGGAGAAACATGGAAAAGAGGGTATTGAAAAGAGAAAAATTGAAAAGAGAGAGCAATGACAATTTGTTGAAGTTAAATTGAAGAAGACAAGAGCTACTTATCAGAGTGAACATGAGACAAAAGTAGACCAGAAGTCTAAATGCAGACGTATGAGTGACAATAATTTAAGAGAATTGAGGCAATAAGAGAAATTCAAAAGGAAGTAGTTCTACATCCACAGAAGGACTAAATCTCACATACCAATACTATTCAAGAGGTGATACCTCAGATGCATAAGGATGGAAGTTCAGGCATAGGTTTGGGACTCTGCACAGGATCTTACAGTTGCAATTCTGGAAATCTGGAAGGTTTGAAAAAGAGGAGGAAGACATCAAGAATGAAATTAAAGTAGCAATACTGAAATCACGCTAAATAGGTGGGCAGGAAAAATCAACTATGATAGAGAAAGAGAAACATTCAATTTTATTTTTTTTTCATTCCAGTGGTGAAACAAATAAAAAGTTTTTCAAATTAATGAGTTAGGTCTTCTGTATCAGAAAAAAATTAAGCTCTTTTCATTTATCATTCTTGCTGCCATTTTGTTAATGGAAAACCTCAGACATGACTTTTTTTCCCTTTTTTGCCAGGAGGTGATAATCAAGGACAGAGCAAACATACTGTAGATAAAAAAGCAGGCAAATTAAAGCTTATCAAAGTTATATATAAATTCACACAGAATTAATTTTCCGTGCAAAATATCCATAATGTACTGTGAGCTAAATTATGAATATTCAATTCCATCTTACTTTAAGTTTGTTAATAGTATCAATATTTACTATGCCATATGCAAAGACAATTAGAATAACAGCATTTCATTAATATACATGAGTTGTCTTCATTTGCATGGATCATAAATGCTTTCTAAAACTTAATATTGGGAACATGTAGGTCAAACTCTGTTTCAATTATTCAGTTATTTTTTACATCTGTTGGGCATGCTTGAGTTTCAAGTTCTGACAGAGAATAAACCTCGTTGTGATCCTCATGGGAATAATCTTGTTCACAAGTGAAGTGCAACCATCTCTAGAGTGAACATCTGTTAGTTTTAATAGCACACTGCAGCATTACACAGGCAAAGAATCAAACTGTGTAGAACTAGCTGCTGGTTGACCAGGATGTTTCCAACACACAAAGTTTACATATCATGTGATATATGACTCCCAATTGCCTTCTTGGTAACTGGTTGCCGTCAAAATTATACCCAGTGGTGTTTAAAACAGTATGGTTCTCCTGGTGTAAACAGAACTAAAGCAGTGTAACATCCACCCCTAGACTGAATTTTTTTAGGTAACCATTGTGACTTGAATTTCAGAATTTTGAAAATCAAAATTCTAGTGGGAGGAAAACCTATCTATAGATAATGTTCCAGGAGTAAATAGTAAATAACCGAAACACAAGTGAAAGAAAATGTTCACTATGTTCAACTTGGCCCTGTTTTAAAAGGCATGATCTCACTTATTCAATTTTGACTCCAAATTAAGGCAAAAAAACCAAATATAAAAATCTGAAAAATGTTAAAGGTGATGTTGACTGGTGGTTACTGCTCATAGGTGTTATAGGCACTGAAAATAATGCAAGCCCTGTCCCAGTCTACAGTTCACCTCCATACCAGCTTCCTTTATGAGGTAATTTCTTCAGACAGCGATATCCTCTAAACATTGGTGGGCAAGCTTTGCTCTGACTCTGATAAATGTAAAGGAAGAACATAATTATCTTCTGAAATTTAAGTTTCCATTTTCAAAGCTGAAAAGTGTGTGACAAATAAACCTTTTCACTCAGAACAAACAGAGTTTTTGAATTTTCTTACAAGCAGAATCACATTCTACTAATATTTTTCCTGTCATTCTCTGACTGCCTTTGTCTATTTTTGGGCTTAACATAAAATTTTAAGAAAATTATATGGTCTTACTTTTAAAAACTAGCACAAATTAAATTTCTCCACATTTTAAAACTTCCCCTGTTCTTTTACGACTTTCAGCTGTTAAACCACTCTGAACTACATAGAAAAAGACTTGATTATGGGCCCTGAGGGAAAGATATAGCCCTTCTGCAATCTTTTATATAAATGGTGTAATATTGTTTTGATTATAAGAGTATTTATTTTCTAATGCCTAATGAAAGGTAAAACTGCAACAAAAAATTTGATTTTCAACAGTAAATTCCAGCATCAGATTGGGGGTTTTTGACTGGTCGATGTGTGTTTGTGTTTGGTCTTGGTTTTTAGCAGGAAAGGTTTTAAATACAATGCTAAGGAATACTGTCACAACAACATTACAAAAAAAAAAAAGAAGATTTACACATGAGTGCAAAATTCTTAACATGATATTCACATGATAATGGGAAAAAGTGAACAGATTGATGCATGCATTTACAGAGGAGCCCTGGCAAAAAGAACTCTAGTGTAATAAATTTGGGCCTGCTCCAGCCACAGGCTCAGTCTTTCACTTGACAGATTTTTGGAGGTGGTTCCACACTTCATACTGATGTCTTGCTGCAGCTTGCAACAATTAAGCCCTTAAGAGTTTGGGTACTGGTTACCCACCAAATTTGAGTGTTGGAGGAAACTAATACTGAGCAGTTGTGCACACAGAGAACCTGCAGGTACAGTCTGTGCACTTTGCGGGGATGTCTGACAGTCAGATGATCTCCTACACAGAAACAGGAACAATGAACAAAATTTCCAGTTTTATGACATTTATGAATGTTACCAGAATGTAGTCAGGGAGCTGCTCAGCAGGCATGGGAGTTTGTTTGGGCAGTCTGCAAACACAGCAAGTATCTTCCAGCATTGTCTAACACGAGTGTTTCAATATTCCATTTCAGCTTAAAAATCAAATACCCAGTGATATGACCCAAACCAAGATCCAAAACGCAGCTCCAAAGAATATACTTTTAAAGAAAAATAATATGTTATTCTTGACATTGAGTTATTTCTGAAATGTTTTGAATTTTAAAAGGCTCAAGCAAATCCTAGATCCTAGAACATGAAAGCATTGAAGTGGGAAAGTTTCAGCTCACCTCTACAGACTATTCCTTGTTAAAACCAATGTAATCCACACCATCCTTCAGATACTCAAATGATGAAAGAGTTGTGAGTACAGCACAATCAGACCAGCATGACAGGATACTCAGTGTCTGCTCAGACTGCATGGGGGACAAGCAGACAGAAATCTAACCTTACATACATGAGTTTAGCCTCATACCTGGGTATGTAACTGTATAATTGTATTTCTGTTCACTACTCTTAGGTTTAAGAAAGGAACATGCACCAAAGATTTGGGTTGTTAACAAGGAGTTAACAAAAGGGAACTTAGAGAATGTACAAAGATAGACATTACCTAGGACACAGTGTCCAGGATGAGCTCAGGGTTAGCGCAATGCTCAAACTGATGCTTATACTTCAACTTCTTTTTCTCTTTTGCCTACTAGATTTGTTTCTTTCTGGATAAAGACAAAATAGCTGAAAATGGGCAAGATGGGAACATTTGCCTTTAGCTAAGAGAGGAATTTTCTTGGGAAAAGGTGTCAGATTTCAAATACCTTTTTACACTAGATGGGTTGACACGTAATTAGAAGTACCTTTGGGAGATACTACTTGCCTAAACTACCGTATGGGCACTCTCTAATGTCTGAAGAAACACATGTTAGAGTAAAACAAACAAAAAAAAAAAAAAAGAAAAACATTGCAAAACAATGTAGAAAGAAAGAGCACTAACAATTAAAATAAAGCTAAACTAATAAACCAGTAGAAATTACATCAGAGCACTGTTAAATACTGTGGTTGCAGTAGTCATCATCGTAAACATACTCCTTTTAAAGCATTCCAGAAAAGCATGGAAAAAAAATAGCATGTTTGGGGAAAACTAAACAAGATTTCCAACTTCAGTTTTAAAAAGTAATGTGAGGCTGCAAAAAATGAAAGATAACATAGAGGCACAGGATGTACCTCAGAGAAAGCTGCTAGAAACTGGTCGAGCTGGTGAGCCCCTTCCTGCCCCCAGGCTCTGAGATATTGCACAGCAAGCAGTAATAATCAAATAACTCACAAGTACTTGTAAGGAGTGGGCTGTCAAATGTTCTCATAACAGCACACTCAAAATTATAAACCTACTTTTTCTCTGCAATGGGCATGGCTGAAGACTGAGCATCTTTACTCTGAAGATCAGAAAAGTACTTTCACCTCTTTTCAGCTCAAACTCTTTATTCACTCCCAACAAAAGAGATTATGGCTGACAGTGTAGAAGTCCCATCTGTCTGCCCTCATCTCCTTGACCATTATCTTTCCCCAAATCCTGCACTCTAAATAATTACCATGTTCCTTATTAATCTGTTCATTAGCTACATTCTAGAGTTCTGAAAAACAAATTAATTTAGTCCTGAATAGATGCTGAAATAAGGATCATTATGTTGGACCTTTTCTTAATTTGTTGCAGAGGGATCAGGGATTGAGTGGATTTATTAGTTTAGTTAAGTATCAAAATCATGTTGAACCCACTTCCGTCAATTTGCTCGTGTTCCAAAAGAAAACAAAACAAACAAACAAACAAACAAACAAACAAACAAACAAACAAACAAAAAATTACCCAAAGGTAAAAGACAAAAGATACTCAAGACACAAGAAACTCTTTGCGCATAACTTTGCTTTTTAACCAGCTTCACTCATAATTAGTCATGCCTTAGAAAATTCTTTCTACTTATTTCCATCAGTTGCGTGAGAACATCAGACTCCTGTGGCACAGATAAAGGTCTTCAACAGCCACTAGCCCTTCAATTTCTCCTCCTGCATCTATGCTATAGAAATTTTGAGAATCCCCAAAATAACCTTGATGTTCTTAGGGCTAAAATCACTGTCACAAAAGTTTCACATCTTAGAAGCATTTATGTGTGTAATTGTAATGCTTCTTTGTTTCACAGCTCTGATGCTGAAAGAGGGAAATGTGTATTATCATACCAAAAGAAGCAACTCAAGTTCCTGCTCTAGTATGCCATTATGTGACTAAAGTGAGACAAAGTAGTCAGGAGGGTAATGAACTTCAGTGTCGTGGATGTTACTGCCTCATGGAATTTTAAAATATTTTACTGTAGATAGTAAACATAAAAATCCTGTATTTCGATATAAGAACTTAATATGTGATCCTCAAAACTCATTAGAAATATGTGTTAACAGAAATGTAAGGACTTCTTTTTAACTCACCACCCCCCCTATCCTTTCACCTTATTTGAATTCTGTCTCAGCAATTCTGTCTCAGCTTGTATTCTCTCTGCAGTGAGAAAATTCTAACCGTCTCCTCTTCTAGGGAGAGTTCACCATCTATCTTTCCCTTTCACTAGCAGTGTCTCTCCTTGCTCTCCAGATCTATTTCAGCACTCTCCAAGGTAATTTACTTTCTATCCTGTGCCTGTTGAAGGCATCTCAGCTTTGTGTGTTCCAGTTGTAGCTGTCTTACCCTCCACAAAGGATCAATAACTTATTACGTTGCCTGCGCTCCATAAACTGCCCTACCTATATAAACCACCTGCTAATTTTAATCTGAAAACCTTGTTTCTCAACACCTCTTGCTAGCTGTTGCTCCTTGCCTGTGAATGACCCAAGACATTCAATTCCTAAAATGCCTTGTCTGTGGTGCCAGAGTCTGGCTCCCTCTCAGCATCACTTCTTCTTCCCAGGAAACCACTTATTGGTCCAGGTGGTCAGCAACCCAGGCAGACCAACAGCCGTGGCAAACTCACATTCTGTGAGTCAGCTGTGTTGCGTGTGTGGGGGGTTCCAGTATTTTCCACTGTGTGTTGCTTTCCCAGCTCACTGTGGATGTGCCAGAGCTGTGTCTGGGGCTCACCGTGTGCAGCCACCAAGCCAAAGGATCGGTGCTGGCCCGGGTCAGCACCAGGCACCCGAGGGAGGTGGAAGAGGAGTACAGGCTTGTGGTGCTACACTTCCTGCCATACTGTTTCCAGCAGTCTGCAGTTCATGAACTTCCTGATTTTATTTCTTTATGTTTGGTTAAACACACTTTAAACTTGGTAACACATGAGCCCCTGTGGAATCCTGTGAATGTGGCAATTATTGTGGAATATCAATGTCAGCAAATAATTAACTCAGTTACTGCTAAGCACAGCAAGTTGTACTTTTTTCCTCCTCTCTCTCAGATGTGAATGCAGCCCGCTTATGAGTTACCTGAGGCTACAACTGCCACATTTTGTCTTGGCTGATATGTTCAATAGCTCGGGATGTACTGTGCTAAACACATAAAATGTTTTGAAACGAGTGATTTGGAAAAAAAGAAACAAACCCCACATAACACAGTTATGTAACTGAGGGGGTGGTAAAATGAAATAAACAAAAAGAAAAAATTGAAAATTTAGAGTTTTCTTAGACTGGACACTTCCATGCTAAATTATCAACAAAACAAAAATGTTTCAAGCATCCTGCAATAGAGAAATAAAGAGGAAAAATTGCATACATAATTTTAAATGTCAGTGATATTGGCTTCAAAATTTGAGAAAGTATTAGCCCTAGAAAAGCTGAAAAGATCTACTTAATAATAATCTTTCAGAAGAAAATGGAAAGTAAAGGTGATTAAAAAAGATTCAAATTCAACAAATCCTATCTGTCCTTTGCTTTGTGTCTGCAACACTCATTTTGTTCTTCTCTGAAGTGCTTCTTATTCTACCACATAATTTTAAAATTAAGAGGACTACGTCTACATACAGAATTTAGTAATTTAAAAACAGGAATAAATCCCAGACATACACATTAACACAATTAGAACCACCTCTGTGTGTGTTGGCTTCCTCTCATAATTATTCCTACCTCTTACCTTTCCTTTTTCTTTTTTTTTTGTGTTTTAAAACCAGTAACGAGTAAACTTCCCTTCTTCCCTCACATGCAAGTTATTGGTCATTGGTAGTTCTGTGATATCTGCTTGGTGGTCTTTTATTACTGAACTGTGAGCACGTCCCACATGACATACCAAGAAACATAAGAAAATGTCAACTGGAAAATACTGAATACTGATATAATGTGATATGGCTTTTTTATTTTTTTAATCTAGATTCTAGGATAAAAACTCAGCCAGATTTTTATATATATATATGTACCAGCACACATATCCATACACAAACACACACATACAAACACACACAGCTTCTATTGCAGAATTCATGCTACTTCCATTCTGTACTAACACACCATTACTGTCAGTTCAATTCTTCACATACCAAACCTCTGGCAAAAATAAGGTTTTAAAGAAGTGTACATATCTGTTTATCTGTTTGACTGGTAAGTGGTGGGTGGTAAAATATCACCAGGTATAATTCCACTGACCCTAATGGTTTGATGGTGTGCATACAGTAGGGCATTACAAATATTTAAGTGCATTATTTTAGAAGGTTCTGAACATTTTTAATATTCTGAAAAACTTAGAGAGAAGTAAAAGCAAATAGCAAGACAGGCGAGAGAGTGAGGGAACATCCAATTAAGGATGTCAAAAGGATTTAAATGCTCTGCTTTCAACTGCTAGAACTACTTATGTGTTTGGAAGCCCTGGCTGAAAACTTGTCTACCCTCCTTTAAAAACCATCATTAAATGTCACTGCTTTCTTTGACTTCACTCAGAATATATCATGTTTTCACTTCTGCCTAATGGAAATACATTGAAAGCTACTTTTAAAACACATTTTCCAGAAATTGTCTTAAAATAAGAAAACACAAATTGACATCTAAAAACCACTCTATTTTTCCTCTCCCTTGGATAATAGTAGCTATTTTCTAGCTTCTTAAGATTTGCAGTTTAAAATTAGGAACTTATTTTTAAAACACAGCTGACACTGTCTCATAATGAATATTGTGACACAGAATAATTTTAAACAGAATTGTAAAAGACTTTGATTGACTACTATATGATTCAATAAGTTCTGATGTGTACAGTGTGTTAAAATGTTTCTTTAAATTCTTTGGATTTGCAAAACAAGAGAAAATGAAAGAGAAAATGATACAACAAGAGTTGTATCAGTTCAACAAGCTACAGTCTATACAGTGAATTAAATAGACAGACTTTGAAGAGCTATCTTCTCTTCTGGCATTTGTCCTTGGGTGATCTCCTGATGCTTGCAATGCCTTGAGCCTTCTTCCCACTTGTGAAATGTGGATAATGATTATTTTTTATGGTGTGACATGCCCTAAGATCTGTATATCAATTAAAATTTTAAAGAGATTTGTCTCACTTTCAGATAGTTCACATGTTCAAAACAAGTATCTTCGGTCTTTTATCTGTAAAGGAATTTAGGATCCCACGGCCATGAAATATCTTCACAAAATACCTCCACTAAATTAGCAATGACCAAACAAACAAAAGTTTAGACAAGCAAAATTTAATAAACAGTCTGGAATTTTCCAGGACAGAGAATGATATATCTGTGTCTGAATTCTTAATTTCTTCCACAAAATAAAGTAGATCTTTATGCTGGATGTCTCTGCAAAAGGCAGCAATTCTGTGTGCAGAGCCATGGCAATGATTCAGAGCTAAATGAGAATTAAGAATTTACCCACTGCTTCTAGATCACCCTGCAAGATATTTCATCCAAGTATTGACCTGGTTTTATCTCATTTTATTTGTTTAGACAGGAAATTTTACAAATCCAAAGCTTTCAGATAGAAAATTGTATACCAAAGTAAGACTGCAAACTGTAGAGGGGCTAAGTCCATCATGACTCTAAGTGGTTTGTGACTGGCAAGATAAGTATATAAAATTTGTAAATTTGGGGTTGGTTAATAATTACTTAAGGAAAAATCATCTTCTGAATAATTCTAGAAGCTTTGTTTAATATGACAATAATATGCTTAATATGACAAAGAGTGAGACAATGAGACTAGTTTTTAGAAGATAGGGCCAACTTTTAAATTTTCCCTTTGATTTAATATCAGCAAAATAAAGCAAAAAGGAGTAGGAATACTCTTTTCTTTCTGTATTCATCTGTGAGTACAGTAATCACTGACCTAAAAAATCCTGCACCAACATAAGCTGTAGGGAAAGCTTCAAGCAACCTCAGCATCACTATTGCAAATTTTAGGAAAACATCTGTTAAGAAAGACTCAGTTATAGAATTACACATGATTGATATGATACTAATATTAATTTCATAATAAAAAATATTTCTCAACTTTTTTAATGGAAGTCTGACAGGTTCTATGTGTTCATTATCACCAGGCAATTGAAGCCAGTGTTTTTAGTTCATTTTATTTGCTTGCTCTCCAAGTGTGGCATATGCTAACAATGCAGAGTGGAGCACACTTTGTTGCTATTTAGAGCAGCACACTGATTACGAGTTTGTAGATATTTGAAGCATCAGCTTTTTAACTGTGGAGTGTTTTCCTCAGGGAATAAGGGGAACACTCACACCAATAAGGAGAAAATGATTCTTTAAACTATAGAGATCTCTCATTTGTCATGGACTCCACAAATTCAGGTTTTTGTTTAGTTTGTTCTTTTAAATAAAGAATGAAGAACTTTGGGTTGGTTTGATATAACTCTGGGACCATCAGCTCTTTTGACTACATACAGTTCTTGTACTTCAGCTGTTCCATCAAAAGCTTTAGAGATTGCTCTGTTATATAATTTTTGATCGTTCTACAGAGTAGAGCCATAGCACAGTTAAGACTGGAGATATTAATTCAGCAGAGCTACAGTGCAACAGGACGTCAGACTTGTCAGGCATGAAATATATCCACTTACTTACACCTGTCTTGTGTTACTTTTGATAACATTATCCATGCTAGGATAGTTTTTATTTTATAGCTGTCCTCTGACACTATTTCTCCAGCACAGTATGGTCACTTTCCTTCACCATAATCCTTTGTTTTCAGCATAATCTGTACATGCCTTCTACACTGGCAAAAACTGTAAGGCAGAATAAAATAGTTTCTGTTCCACAAATTTGTTTTTAATTAAAAGCTCCTGTTGAGATATTTTCATTTCCAAGTGAGTGGTATAGAGACTGGGAACTGATTTTCTTGTACAGATACAATCTGCAGCTTCATAACAGCTTTATGGAAGAATAAAAGATGTGTAAATCCAATCAAGGAGGACTTTTGTTCACTCATAAACATCTACCACAATATCTACAATCATTGATCTTATGTTTCAATGCATGTTGCAAACTCAGAATGGTTTTTGTTTTGGGGGTTTGTTTGTTTGTTTGTTTTGTTGTGGTTTTTATTGTTTTTTAAGAGAAAAAAACTCTGTTTATGGAGAAACTTTAAAACTCTGTAATTTAAGCTGAGTTTTGTGTATATACTTAAATCAGACTTTTTAATCCTGCCCTCAGACTTAGCTACCTAAAATATCTGTGGCTCTACTTGAAATTAGAACTGCGTGGTTGTAAAGAGAAGTGCATAAAAGGATCCAATATATATTTTTTATGACACAAGTTAACCACGCAATTCATTAACTGTAAAACAGCAGTATGTTTTCAATCTACATTCAAAATCTGGAAGAGTTTTCAAATTACCAGGACTTGAAAAGTGACTCTTAAAGACAAACTAAAAGGAAAGGTAGCTAACATCTGAGCACAAGCACATGGCTTACAAGATGAAGAGGCTGAAACACAAAGGAGTCATGTAAATGCTCCTTCTGTGAGAGTCTTTGATCATTACAGCTCTGGCACAGTCAGAATTTAAATAAGAGATTCTGTAAGCCAGGTGACAAAGCTGCATTTTGCTCTTCCTTCTTTCCCCAAAAGTTTTACAAAATTGATGAAAGACTAACAGGAGGTCTGGAGTAGCTGTGCTACCATAAGAGGGTAGGACTGTTCCCAGTAACCCTGCATGGAAGGTGAGTACAGATTTTACTCTGTCCCTGTGTCCCCACCAGAACTAATTCTACAAGAGGCAAAGAAGGTGGGAAGAGTGAAAAGCGCAGGAGACACCAGTCTCCCTTCTCCCATACCATGAGCTCTCTCCTCACTCTCACTGAGTTCAAGAGTCTTTTCTGTAGCCCTGCTGTGTGTATTGCAAGTTCAGGTCAAAGTTCCTGGATTGGCCAGCACCAAGTTCAAGCTCCTCATGAGGCTCTGTAGGTGCAAACTCAAATTAAAACACATATGACTTAAAAATAAGTTAAAAATTGCAAAGCCCTTCAGAGTATTTTTAAGTTGAAAACAGGCTGTCAACAGTCTTCCCATTCCACACCTATTCCTCCCATCGCAGGTGTTTTTAATTTATTTTCTTTCAAGATCAAACGAGCTCCTTGACCTTCCTCTAACAATGCACTTGAGGCTTTCTGCCCTGCTCCTGCTGTTGCTACACAGCCTAAAGCAGCTTCACCAGCCTTGGTTACACTGAACTGCAGCTTTTACCAGCCTTCCTGCATGTGTTACAATACCCTTACCAGCTGGAAGACCTCTCTGAACTTATTCATTGTTGCTTTCAGGAAAGACAGGGAGAAGTCCTGAGAAGAGAAGATGCTGGGAAGTGATGCTGGCAGTGGTGTGTTGTCACATTTCTTTCTGTGGGCATCACCATTTTTCCACAGTACACAAAGTCCAATTTAGATAGACAGCCTTTTCCTTCATCTTTCCCTTCATCACGGACATGCATCATGTCCTTAAAAATATACTTTCTTGAAGCTCTCAAGCCAAGATCTCAACCTCAGTTTTTCATTAAAAGTAGAACCTGTTTAGTTGCCCATCTAAGCAAATTATTCCAAGGTAAATTACAGGCAGAAAGTTAATTATTAGTCTCTGTTCCTCTTTCTCTTACAGTTTTTTAACTGTTTTTAACTGTGTAATTTTTAATATATTTTTTCAGAAAACTATTAATTTTTATTTAATTATGAATAATTTCCCAATTAAATGGGAAACTGGAGAAACAAATGTGTTTTGTTTAAACTCCCTATAAAGTGTTTATGAAGTATTGCTTTATTTTTTAGCTAATAAAGATATTGTTCTAATTAAAACTGTTAGTATTTTTATTACAAGCTGTCTATGAATTAACTCTGAACGCATTTCCATTTTCCAAAATGGAAGGTACAATAAGACAGATCTCTCACCCCAAAAACTTTCTCACTATAAGCAGACAAAAGTCTGCACCAGCTATTATTCTGACATTTGGCTATCTCTGAAAGAAAAAAGATGTCAGTCATAGAAATATATGGATAAACTAAGTTTCCCTACAAGAATAATATTATCTGGAAAGAATGGATTATTATACTGATTAGGTATTCCAGGCCTATGTTATTGGTTACTGAGAACATATGTATAGAATTTAATTTATGTAAACGACGGTTAAAAGCAAACCTTTTTTTTTAAGGCATATAAAAATATGTACGTTAAAGTCTTCTGTTAGATCTAGGCATGGTGCTTGAAGGCTTCTTCATATACCTAAGAGCATTTAACACCAGCTGTGACTGAGGACAAATGCTGAGTGTCTTGTCATTTCAAAATGAAGAATACTGAGTCACAATGTCACTCCTCAATCCTTTCAACTATAGATGTTTTCTATTTAAATAATCTAAGCAAAGAAAAGGACCCTCACTTTTCAAGGCAGAGCATGCTCAGTTTTCTACAGTATTTGTAGTCTCCCAAAAATAAAGTCTTGGACCATTGGAAGTTTTAATCTTCTTACATATTTGAACTTTTTAACATAAAATTAGGCTGTGATGATGAAGTAGCTTCCTGGGGGAGTCTGCCTCTTCCAGTTGCAACAGGATATCCTAAATTTCCTTTAATATACTCCATGCATTCTCAAACGAAATTTTCCCTAGTCTTCTGCTTTCAGGGAATAGAAAATAGAGTTCTTACAGTTATTTTCACATCAATATCTTTTATTATGTTCCTTCATATGCAAAAGCAAAGAAACAATTTCAACAGGAACTCAGATACTGGTGAGTTGTTTTCTAGTCTTTTTCAGGATGATTCCTTCTTTTTTCTGTCTGTGGCTAAAATTCAGTTGTAATAACTTCCTTTTTAAATGACGAATCAAGCAGATGACATAACCCAGTGTTCAAGCACATGAATAAATCAGATGATGTCAGATCTCATGTTACAACATTTGCTCCTATCTCCATCACTCTCACCCCAAGAGGACTATATGCTAACTGTAAAAGATTTGTAATAGCAAATGCTGTAACCTTTAGTCGGTTTTCATGTTGGTTTTAATATTACATTCCAGTAAGAACCACAGTTCCTGTGATCTGTTCTGTGTAGAAGCACTTGCCTAAGAATTATTCTGTACTACAGCATGTAACAACCAGACTCAGCACTTGTAACACAGCATGTGCCCTTCCACAGCAGCCCTCCAGCTGGCTGGCCCACAACAACAGTGAGTTTGATGGCCCACATTTAAAAACAAAACAAACAAACAAATAAAAACACCACACTCTATTTTATTATTCCTTGACTTTTCTGAATCACAAACACTACAGCAATACATCAGTAATATTTTATTTCCATTAGCACCTGTAGCCACAGAAAAGGGGCAGTACTTTATCTCCGTTGTATTTTTGGTCTTTTATCTTTTGAAATTTTGGATTATTCCCAACTTAATTCAGCTATCTGCGTGTAGCAACTATTGAAGAATTTAGCCAAGGTACCTTCCATAGGGAATAGAGGCTGTGCACTGACACTCAGTTGTTGTGTCTACATATTCACAGTGGTCCCTAGTTTGGGTCTCTTTGGGGTCACATATCAAACCTGTGACTAGGATCCTGTTGCCCGATCCGAAGAAAACACAAACAACCGTAGTCATTTATGCGGTGCTTTATTAGGGCCCGGGAGCCTGGGGACTGGTGTCCCAAAGACAGAGCCCCATCTCACAGAAATTTTACAGGGTTTTTATATGTTTCTTTACATGATTTCTTCATTGTAACAAAATCTTACTTAATTCTAACACCTGGTACTATTATCTTCTTGACATTTAGGTTCCTGCCAAAAGGTACATTCCTTAGATAAGTGATTATCTCTTAGCTACACTGCTTACATTACAAATTTCACTATGATTGTTCATCTGCAGGTTATATGCGGCCTTCCAAGCCTTAGCATGACTACTACTAATGTCAACTATAAGGTTCTCTACTAGCTAAATACAGTTTATTTTAATCAAATGGCAACAATCCTAACAAGACTCTTAACTGGATTCCCTTTATTTTGGATAGAAATACAGAGTGAAGCTTTGAATAAAAAGCCCGTAACTAAGTCTATAAACTGTGCTCTGAATAAAAAGCCTGTAACTAAGTCTATAAACTGTGCTCTGAAAGGGCCTCTTTCCCTTCCCCAGTGAAAAAAGGTTGATTAACACACATACACACACACATATACATATAGACAATGTAGACAAAAAAAAGGATTGAAGCTGGACCCCATAGAATAATCCCTGTGCAGGCCTTCTAAACATCAATGGTAGTACAATATTGGTAAATTATTGCTATTATAAGTGAAAAAGTACACCTAAGTGTGAAGGTTTTTTTATTTCAATATCACCTTTTACTGTTGAAGGAAGAAGGAAAAAGATGGATTTACACTGATGCAAAACTTTATTTTTTCCATAACCAAAATTAACCTAGTTATTTGTTGCTCTTACTGTAGCAGGAGATGTTAAACTTCAAACAACAAGTTCAGTGCTGGCTGATTACATTTTCTTAATGGAGATTACAAAAAAAAAAAAAAAAAGAAAGAAAAAAAAAAGAGTATTTTCAGGGGAAGCTGAGAAGTAAGGAGCAGAAGCATGCAGAGGGAAGCAAAGTCAGCTCTTTCTCATTGGAGAATCTCAGCAGCCAGCAGGGCTCTGTGGAGGACCGAGTGCTAAAAGATAGCAGAGTGCTACAGGAGGCAGCAGAACTCTCCACCACCTCACTCAGTAGCACAGGTTGGTCCAAAGAAAAGTTTCTTTCCTTTGCAAAGAAAGTGACAGGAACAGGAATTCCTGCAGAGTGATGGGAACAGGGTTGTTGGAGTCCAGGGCATTTCTCAGATCGCCCTGGAGGGTCTGGGACCCAAGCAGGAGGTTTGGAACCTGTATAGGGGGATTGGAAACCTTGGCACAGAGTCCAAGAGGAATTACAAGTCTCAAGAGTGTGAAAAGGGTAGTAGTTAGTTTTTCAGAGGGTAAAAAAAATAGAATTTGGGGTTTTTTGGAGTGGAGGCTGAAGAGCCAAGATTGGGGAATCATGGCGTGGATCTGTTCCTCTTCCTTCTTGTTCTTGCCCTCCATCTTCTGCAGTGCTGGGTCACAAGGGATTGGTCTAGAATAAAGATTACATGGTTAGCACAGGTGGTAGGCATTGGTCATTAATTGTAAATAGAGAATATGTTGTGGACCATGGTTGGGCCAGAGTAATGGTACAAAACGATTGAGATCATCCAGCCAGGGGGGAGTTGCCACAAGTTCTCTTTTGCAACAGGAACCTTGGCAGAGCACAGAGAGAACGATGAGATAAGAAAAAATAAACAGCCTTAGAAAACCTGAGACAGTGACTCTTCTGCTTCTGGCACGAGGTGTTTCGGAGGGCAAAAGAGACTTTACCACCAGATGTCGGGGATAAGAACCCGAGAAAGGGTAACAAAGTACAGGGGACAAGGTGCTAAAATAAAGAGGCTGTGCTGAATTTTATACACATGAAAATTTATTCATGACATCCTTCCTGAGCAGCCAGTTAACCACTGGGTAGTGTCTACCGGCAGAGATAAAGCCTTTATGAGTAAACAACACTGAAAGAGAGATACAGGATGGAGTTACGTCAACACAGGCATAATTAATTAAGGACTCATCCGTAGAAGTTTTCTCATTATGTGATTCATATTTCACCCACTTAACTACTCAGTATCTGCTAGACTTATTACAGTTGTTTTATCTAATAAAAAACCCCAACTATTTTAAAATCGCTACTAACATGTTTAAACATCTGGTCTTTTCTAGTCAGATATTGTTTTCTTAATACGACATATTTGTTGTCTCTGATATTTGTTTTGTAATTTTGTGTTTCAAGTAATGTTGTGGGACTGTGCAGACAGGCACTATTCTGAGCAAAAAAACAATACCAAAAAACCAAGCACACATAATACACTAAAATAATCTTTTATTAAGGAAAAAATATAACATTTTCCTCTTGGTCGTAGAAA
Organism: Cisticola juncidis; assembly: GCA_013400215.1. NCBI lineage: Eukaryota > Metazoa > Chordata > Aves > Passeriformes > Cisticolidae > Cisticola > Cisticola juncidis. Next base: position 2,472 of record VXBR01010897.1, on the reverse strand, counting down.
TGGAAGATTTGGCATTGGAAAGCAAATCCAGGTTCTATTCTGAGGAAACAGAGCAACTCTTTCTGTTAATAAACAACTTCCTTATCCTTACTGCTAGTTTCTCCTTTCAGTTTATGAGAAAATAGCTATAAAATATAGTCTAAATGTGTTAATTTAATCCTTGACTATGTGGAACAGGTGAAACTGGATCATGTTCAAAGTACCAACAAAATATACTAACTATAATATTTGATTGGTAAGATCAGCAAGTTTGAAAAGACAAAAATGTGTTACAGAAGATAAATGCCTTTACTACCTGAGTTTCCAGAAACTTGAAAAGTGCAGCACCACTTCCATAGGAAACTTCTGCATTATTTTGGGAGCTCCCTCCTGGATGAGCTCTCACATGAAGGTCAAACCTACAACTATAAGGGAATGAAAAATGTTTTATAGAGGTTGAGATTACAAGCAGTGTGTCCGAGAGGATGATCTGATTTGAGTGAACAATCCTTGGGAAGTTGAGATACACTGATAAAGAGGCAGATAATTTTAAGCCTCATTTTTAATTCCTCCACCACAGTTTTTCAAAATGCTGAAGTTTCATTAAATTCTGAATTCCCTTTTGCTTAATTTGTAAGATGTGATATAAAAATAATCTATTACATTTAACAATGTATCAATTCATCAATTTCTAATTTCCAGGCCAAAAGAAGTTTAACTAGTCTAGGAAGTACTTTTCCTTTTCCTTTTGTTTTAATTTGTTTGTGTGTGTGTGTGTGTGTGTGTGAGGGTTTTGGATTGGGAGTTTTGGTGAGGGAGAGGGGTCTGTGGTTTGGGGTCTTGGCATAAGGACTGAATTTGAGAATAAAATGGAAAGATTTCCAAATTTTAGGAGGATCCCACTGAAAAAAAATCAAGATGCTTACAATAACAAGAGGAAAACAATATGCTTGTTATGTATGTTATGTGATCCTCAAGTATTTCTATAAAAAACAAAGAAAAAGTACACCTTGAAAAACAGACATAAACATTAAAAATTAAAGTAAATAAAAGGAATATGCAACGAAGAGAAACTTAAGATAGTTCATAAAAGAAATATTTCTGTTTGAAATAACATGTTGCCTTACAAGCTGAAAATGCTCATAACATTATGTAGACTCAAAGTACATTAAAGTAGTCTAGTCTTAGTCCTCCAGAAACACATGGCTTTGAAAGCCAGTAGATACCACATCTGTGAAATTATGTTAACTCCATAAAGACAGGTTTTAAAATAAAAATTATTTCCCCTTTTTAATTCAGCTCTAAGTGTATTATACAACCACTAACTGCTATTTATTCTCCAGAAGTTATTTTTGTGTGTTGAATACAAATTTGCCTCTGCTTCTCTGCTTTCAGTGTC
>VXBR01010896.1:754761-768988 GCA_013400215.1 Cisticola juncidis | reverse complement strand
CAGGACGGGCGGGGGGCGGCCGGCCCGACCCCTCCGGGGTCCCCCCCGCACCTCTCGGCCCCAAACTTCGCCTCCTGCCAGAGGGGAGCTGCCGCTGCGGGCCGCTCCGTGCCGGGCCGCCGCTCCTGGGAGATTCTCGGGCCCCCTCCTCCAAATAATATTATTAATAATAATAGAATAAACCACCTTCGCCCATATTTCCTCTTTCCTCGCAAGAAATTACTTTCATTTCCCGGCAGAGCCCTGTGCGTGCGGAGCCGAGGAGGAGAAGGAGAAAGATGAGGAGGAGGAAGAAGAAGAAAGGGGCTGAGGATGTGAAGTCCGCTCACCTGGACGGGGCCGGCAGCGCCCGCGGCTTTGGCTCTGCTGCCGCCGGCCCCGTCCCGGAGGCTTTTTTCGTTGCCCCCAGAAATGCGCCGCGAATTTCCCAGCCCGCGGCAGGACCCCCTTGCCCAGAGCGGGGGCGGCGGGCGGGACCTCCCCGGGCGGGATCCTCCCGCTCCAGCACCGCATCTTCCTCAGGGGAATTTGTCCCTATCCCGGGGCGGGATCCCCCCAGCTCCTCCCCACCCCCGGCAGCCTCTGATGTTCGTACGGGACCCGCAAACAGAAAAGGTGGGTGCAGGCGGCCCCTTCCCGCTGCTGTCCCCCAGGGTCACCTGCGGAGTGGCGCGTCCTCAGTCACCCCCGTGCCACGCGTGGTCCGGAGGGACGCTCGCCACGGGCCGGGGCTGGGGTGCCCGAGCGCTGCTCGCCCCGACAGGCACCCGCGGGCTTGGCCGTGGCTGTGGTAGCGTGACACGAGTGGAAAGTTCTCTTTTTTTACCCCACTATTTCCGTGGAAACACCGCTATGGGCAGCTCCTGCCCCTCGGAGCTGCCGCGCTCAACACCCGAGGGAGAAGGGGCCCGGAGCTGCCGCCCCTCGCCCCTCTCCTCAGCACCGTGTGCTTTTCCCCTCCGACGGTCAAAATACAAAACTGCCTTCGCTTTTATTGTTTCTTTCCAAATTCTTCGAAGGAGGGGGAGAAACTGTATGGCTCTTCATCCCTCGGCAAGATTAAACGAGAGGAGCCGGGCGCCGTCCTCAAAAACCCGGGTAGCGAAGTGTTCTGGAGGGAGCGATGGTTCCTGCCCGCTCCCGAAAAGTCTTTTCAATCAGTTAATGTTGCTTCGCAATATTAATGATAAAAAATGGGCAGCCCGGCGTTCATTGGCTGCTGCCTCGCGTGCTGCAGCACACCCCCTCCATCAGCTCGGGGCATTTCGGGCTCCGGTTTGTTCATTTACATCCCATTAATGCCCCGGCTTAAAAAAAAAAAAGAAAAATAGGAAAAGAAAGATTTCTTTCGAGATTCCAACACTTCCACCCTTAAATACTTAAATACTTCCATTTCGCCCTAAAACCTTTGTCTTGGAAGGGCATCTCTTGCAGTTGTACAGCCCCCGGGGTTGGATTTAAAAAACTTTGTACCCTTTTTAGGGTTGGGTTGTTGGTTTTGTTTTTTATTTTTTTTTTTTTCTTGGGGAGGGCAGCAACTTGCGAGGCAGTGAGTGAAATCCATTTCTCCTCACCAGCTTGTTTAGACACCAAAACTAATGGTGCGATTATTATTCCTGAATGGTATCATGGTAATGCAGAGAGATAAGAATGGTCTGATGGGGAAACATTAAAATTGTATTCTTGGAGATAGTTCATTTGAAGTAACTTTAAATTAGATGAGATCATGTAGCCCGAGATCCGGTATCAGCATAAATAGAGCTGTATTTCTGCCTTCAGCCTCCTCCTCCTCCTCACAGGAATCACGGTCGGGCTTGCAGCTGCCAAAAGTGAGAGGTGAAGAACACCTAGAATCTGAAAATACCCCCGATCCAAACTTTATTTAGGAAATAATGGATCTTTAAATAACTTTATTTTTTTTTTATGCTTCAGGCACTGGGAAAGGGAGGGGATTTTTAATTGATTTTTAATTGAAGGAAGCACGTTTTGGAAAGACTTCCAGGTTTCTGGGGCTTTTCAGAGGCACTGAGGATGCAGGTCCTGCTTGCTGTTCTGTGGGACCTGGTGAGATTCCTGTCACCAGGAACGTTTTTTTCCAAATACCCAGAATTAGCTCAGTGCACAGAATCCCACCAGGCATTGCAGGGGATGATTATATTCCTGCTTTTCCCTCATATCTGGTTATTTTACATGCAAGTGCACACATACATTTTGTTATGCGTGTGCCACATATTAAAAAAAGATCCTTTTAATCACATGCCATCAAATAATATTTTCTGTGAGAGATATATGGAAAATATATGCACAGAGCAGCTCATCCGGGCAGCAGCACTGATGTGTTCACAGATATGGTGCAGAACAGGCTGGATACTCACAGGTTATTCTTTTTGCATTTTTGCAGTATTTCTTGCTCAATTTCATCCCCCCAACCCTGAAAAATGCGTTTATTCAACTCCAGCTATAAAGAGTTACAGGGATCCAGCCTCCTGCATGGGGAGATTTAGTGGAGCAGGTCTCTGCCCTGGACATCCCTGACAGAAGAGGGGAGCAGTGATGGATGTGGCAGATTGGATCATCCCACGAGCTGCCTGCCCACGCTGCCCAGCAAGAGATGCTCCCAGGGAAGGCACCACCTTCCATGGGAGAGAGCTGGAGAATAACGTGCCTCAAAACCGGAGATTCCCCCTGAATCAGGACCTGGTTTACGCCCTGAGGCAGAAGTTTACAGCCCTTTCCAAACTTCTTTTTTGTTCTGTACATTTTATCAGTGTGTGATACAACCTGATCCCTTCCTTTAGCGCAGTGCTCTGTGCATTTAGCTCTCATTCCTCACGGGTGTTGTGTTCACTGCTCTTTCGCAGCACTATTTATGTTTGTGGCTGGTTTTAATGAGGAAGCTGATGGGTATTTGTGGGAATTTCCCCCCCGGCTCAGGCTCCCTGCAGGTGACAATCCTGTGGTGTAGCCAGTCACCCTGGGGAGCCACCAGTGCTGTGAAAGCTGTGCCTGCTGCCTCTGGGGACAGGTCCAGCTCTCCTCACTGGGGCGAAGGTCCTGATCAGTGAGCCAGTGCAGTGTCTGACAGAAAAAATGTGCCTCAGATTATATCTGCTTTCCCAGAGCGTCAAATTCAGCCCGGTTATGGAATTACAGAATCACAGAATGGTTTGGGCTGGAAGGGACCTTTAAAGGTCATCGAGTCCAGGCACTTTGCAGGAGCAGGGACACCTTCCACTGGAGGCAGCTGCTCAGAGCCCCATCCAGCTGGAATGTTCTCAGGAATGGGGTGTCCACCACCTTTCAGGGCAACCTGAGCCAGGGCCTCACCACCCTCACTGTGAAAATCCTCCCCTCTTTGTCTCTCCCACTGGGGAATTGTCCCCGGGGACCCCCCCATAATTCTAAATTACAACATCCCACGCCTCTGGTTCTCTGTGTGTCACTGTGTGGAGGGGCTGCAGTGAGCACTGAGAGTGCAGCCAGGCCAGCACCTCCTGGGGTGACACTGCTGTCATTATGAGGACACCATGCTGTGGCAGAGAGCACTAAAAGTGTCCCCATGGAATCAGGCAGCAGCTTGGAGTCCATGGAACCCACAAGGAGTCTCTGGGTACCATCCTGCTGGAGGCTCCTGAGGCAGTGCCAGCTCTGTGCTACCCCCTAAGGCCTTCCCTTAGCAACTTCAGCAGTTAAAAAAATGAGTGCTGAAGAGTTGTTCTTCCTTCCCAGGGTGAGAAATGCCTGGTGGAAACCACTGGGAGTCCCCTCCCATGCTGCAGAACCCCGTGGGTGCATCAGCCCACCTGCCCAGGGAAGGGTCCCCAGATACCCACTGGATTTTTCTTTCCCTGCAGCAGCAGCAGCAGGAGGCAGAGCTGATGAGTCTCTCCAGGAAATAAGTGTACTCACTGTGGCCATGGATGTAAACCTGGGGGCTCGACACGGCATTGGCTTCCCAGATATTGTTTGGCCAGGGAGCCTCAGTCATTGTCAGCAGTGTGAAGGGAAGGATAAAGGACCTGAGCTCAGGAGTGCAGAGCAGGCTTGTAAAGAGAGGCAGGATCTCTTATTAGACCAACTGATACAGTCAGAAAAAAAACCTCAGACAGGTTTTCAGGCACATGAGCTCTGAAATAGAAGCAACAACTTCCAAGAAAAGTGCCGAGGCTGAACTCTTTATCTCCTGCAATCCCCCACCTCCACTCCTAGGGAGGCTGATGGCTTCATCACCGTGATCCAGCCATCCTCCCTGGGCTGGATGGAGCTCTGGATTGGGATTGCTCCCTGTGATCCAGCCATCCTCCCTGGGCTGGATGGAGCTCTGGATTGGGATTGCTCCCTGTGATCCAGCCATCCTCCCTGGGCTGGGATGGAGCTCTGGATTGGGATTGCTCCCTGTGATCCAGCCATCCTCCCTGGGCTGGGATGGAGCTCTGGAATGGGATTGCTCCCTGTGATCCAGCCATCCTCCCTGGGATGGGATGGAGCTCTGCACTGGGATTTCTCCCAGGCATGCATCAGGCATGGAGAAACACAGGTCTAAAGCTGGAAGAAAAACTCAGGACAAGGAAAGGAAGTGACCCACTGGGCTTGGTGTGGCAAGTGAGCTCTGGAGTAGCTTTTTTTCTGTATGGCTGACATGAAAGAGGCCTGTGAGACACGTGATGCTCTTTGCAGAACTCTGTGTTCTGCAAAGAGACAATACACCTAAAATATTGTCTGGTTGTGTTCCATGTTAAATAACATGAGCAGTGGAGATCTGATCACGATGAGAATGTACAGAGGAAAATACTCATTCTAGGGATATTTGTACTCTCAACACCAGTTCAAAGGCTCAGGGCTCCTGCAAATCTGGGGCTTGTCCCTGAATAGCACATTTTGCATTTGGATATCTGAATGAGACCTGTGATGTTTAAAAGCAGCCACCACTGATGTCCCCGACGGTCACGGTGCTGGAGCTTCAGAACCATCTGTTGTTTGAGTGAAGTGTGGTTGAGTTCATGCCCACTCCATTTGTTTTGGAACTGTCAGCATCACACACAAGGATTTTTCTGTCCAAACTGCCCTGTTTGGTCAGTGTGTCCCCTCTTGTGAGCACCTGCCCCCTCAAACACAGCCAGGCTCTCAGCACAGTCAAGCCTCCCACGTAAATGAACCAGACCATATGAGAGCCATAAAGTTCCTTCCCTGCTCTTCTCACAGACCCTGATGTGGCAGAAACACAAAGCCTGTGAGAAGGTAGCACCTGAGACCCATCAAAGAGGTGATAAACAGCCAGCTGACCTTGCTGAAAGGTCTCCAGACCTCTCCTCACTGCTCCTACAACTGTTCTCAGGGTGAAGTTCCAGGGGTGGGTTGAGGTATTTTAAGCAATTTCTTCCCCATGACACATTCCTAGGATAATGGGAATTCCCAGGACCACCAAAGGCTGCCTGCCATAATCCTGGAGAATTCATTTGTCATGTGCTCCAAAATGATCTGGAAACCTCCAGAGCATCTAGGATTTAAGCATATTGCTTAGGTCCTGGATTGCTGGAGAAGAACCACTGTAAGGGTTGCTCCAGCAAGAAGGAGATTCCCCAGCAAGCAGGAGATGCTCCACACTGTCCTGTACTCCCTGGCAGTAAGAGACAGCCAGAAGTGACAGATGCTCTTCTGCTCCAGGCCTGAGCCCCTCCCAAGTCTGTGCAGGGCACATGGAGCACCCTGATGCTCTCAGCAGAGCCGAGCCTGAGTGGCAAACACAGCTTTGGGCTGACCCAGTGAAACCAGGTCTGAGCAGGCACTCAGTGCTGCTGCCCAGGGAAAACTCAGCCCTGCCACTGACCTCACCGAGTGAGCCAGCTCTGGGAAACCACAGGGCACGTATCCACCCAGTAGCCTGAAAAGGCAAGGGCTTCCATCCAAACGCTGCTTTACAGGAGCCCAGATGCCTCTGAGAGGTCTTTTGTTCCTTGCCAGATGTTTGTGGTGGCATCTGGGAGCAAAGCTTCTCCCTGGTTCACCCCCAGCCTGGGGATTGCCCTCAGAGGCTCAGCAGAACAGAGCACCTAGAGCAGGGAAGGTGCCACACTCTGCACGTAGACTTTGTGTGGGGGTCGTGTTTGCTCTCAGGTTCAGCTGGGAGCCAAAAGCCCTGGCAGAGATCATGGGCTATGGGGAGTCAGCAGTGGAAGGGGAAGAGCCCCCAGTGTCCTCTCCAGGCCTGCAGAAGCCATTCCTAGAGGAAGCAGCAGGGCTGTGGTCTCCAGCCACACAATGGTCCCCATCACCCTCCTTGGACATGGGAGTGACCTCCTGCCCAGCCACACTGGGAAACAAGTCTGGGGAGGCAGGAGAGAGGGGAACATGGTGCCAGCCTCCAAAAAATGAGTCACCCAGAGGGATGGAGGCAGCAAACATTACAATGGAGAAATCCCAAATTGTCTGAGCCATTTGGAGATTCCCTTTGGTGGGAGTTGCAGCCTGTCTGAGATCCCAACCCTGCTGCAGGACTGACATGAGGGCTGGGAGCAGAGCTGCACTGGCTTGCAGCTTCCAAAGGAATTCCTGGTTTGTGCTGGACATGCCCTCTCCTGCCCTCTCCAGCCTGGTCCTGCTCACTCCACCACAGCATCCCTGACTCCTCTCTTCCCTGGCAAACAGATCCCTCTCTCCACAGAAAACTTTGGGGGAAGTCTCAGGAACTAACTTTGGGGGATGGTACAGATTGTATGATCATGGCTTGAGGAAATTATTATATTTTTAATTAAATTTTGTGTGCTATGCACAGATACTACAGTAGTGGGCCCTTTATCAATTGTTAACACGAATACTAATGAATACTAATGCTAATCATTTGTTTCTGGAAACAAATACAAAGATATTTGATGGGGGGGCGGAAAAAACCTCTCTGAATCTTAACACCAAAAATAATGAAACGCCTTTCAGGCCGGTGGTGGCAGGAGACAAAACCCCGCGGATACAGCACGGTGACACGAAACGTGAGGCGCTGGCATTAAAGACTCCGGCACGGCGGGGATGACTCAAGGAACAACTCCGACAGCCTCTGCCCGAAACTGCAGCGGGCGCTCCCCGGGAGCCACGGGAGGGCAAACGCTGCAGGGCACAGCCCCGGCTCCTCCTCCGGAGCGCCGCGGGCACCGGCACCGGGAGGGACCGGCACCGGCACCGGGAGGGACCGGGACGGGCACGGCTCCGTGCGATGCGGCCGCTCCGTTCCGTTTTCCCCGCGCTGATTTACAGGGCGCCCATCTCCCTCCAGCAGCTGCTCGTGCTTTACGAGGTTTGCAGATGAAAGGCAGCGCGATTTCCACCCACCCAGCCCAAACGGGAAGGCGCGCTCAGTAACCCTTTCCTAACCCTGGAGCCAGGGATTCTGCGGGGAGCAATTTAGCCGGCAGGAGATTCCAGGAAGGGCAATTAATGGAAGGCTTGGATGAAGCTTGTCTTGTATCTCGTTCCAAGCACGGCCGTAGAGGTTCGCACTGGGGCGGGGGAGGCAAACGTTAAAGGCAGGGCCTGCTCCGGAGCACACCCAGTCTGCAGCATCTGCAAATTTCTCCCCCAGGATAAATAACTGAGGTATCTCCGTCACTCGGGGCTGTTCAAATTATTCATAGCAAATAAATTACCAGGTGTATTTAGTCTGTTGTCGTTTCTCCCCCCACCCCTCCTCCTTTTCCTACCCGCTCATGAATCACTTGGAAATAGATTCTGATTTCTGCAAGTGTGTCTATTAGTCATGATAAGGAGCAGGCAGAGGCGGGTGGCCAATGGGCTGTGGGCAAAGGCTCATTACTGGCCCCGAGTTTACATCCCAGGGGTGATTCAGGTCCTGCTTCCCAGACCGATTGGTGTTTTCCCACTTCCTTTTGCAGGAGCAATGGGAGCAAGAGCAAGGACCGCAGAGGTGCTCAGCACAAACCTGCCCTGGCAGGCAGGAATTCCCTGCTGCTCCTGCAAATGTGGCTGCTCCAACACGGACCGTGACCCCCGAGGGGTGGGTGGTCCTCACCAATGCTGCTCTAACCCACAGGCACGACAGCATCCACCGGGTTCATCCCCATCTGAGCTTTCCCGGTGGCCAAGCAGTGCTGCCCGTGCATCTCCAAGGCTCAGCACACCTGCAAGGTGCCCTCCACTGCACCCACGACATTCCTGGGAAGATGCACCAAGAGCGTTTGGTTCCCTGCCCATGGGAAGCGGAGCCTCTGCCCCATCCCCTCTGCTCGGGCCCTTTGCCTCCACCCCGATCCCCGCCCCACGGACTGGACCAGGCTGCCCTGAGGTAGTTCCAGTGCTCCGCTGGCTACGGAGGGAGGGAAAACTTGTCACGGCCTATTTGGGCAGCCCGGAGAGGTGAGGGGATGCAGGTGGGAGGAGAGGAGGAGGAGCTGAGGCCGCCCTTCCTCTGCGGCACGTGGCGCTCAGGTTCCAGGGAAAGGGAGACGTGTCTGATTACTGGGCAAACAATAGTGAGCAGCGCTATTTAAACACATCCAATTACCGCTGTTATTCAGCGGGCAGAGGCCGATGTGAGAATGCAAACACAGGGAGAGCAGAGAGGTCTCTGCCGGGGAAAGCTGTAGGAGCCGTGTAACTCTCCCCTCTGAAAAGGGATTTAATCAGCAGCTGCTCATTGGCAGGGCAAGGAGGAAGAATGAGCGCTTTGTGCTCGGCGCTGACTTTTCCCACTCCCTGGGGCACGCAGATAACTCCCCCGATCACCTCCCTCCCCTGGAAAGCGCCGCTCGATGGCACAGATCGGGCTGCTCCGTCCAGACAAACACCGCCCGGGGCATAAGCCCCAAAGAAACATCTTCATTTCCTCTGCTGCTCCGACTCTGTGGTGATCCAGAGGTTTGTGACCACCAGGAGATCCCTCAGGGCCACCAGAGGTGCTGAGGGTGGAGCGGGGGAGGACCCCACTACCCCACCGAGACCGTGCCACCCTCTCCCCTCCCAGACGGTGCTGGGTTTAGTTCGGGCACTTTGCTCTCCGTGGCTCCTGCCCAGGAGCAGACATGGAGTTTTCAGAGCACAGGAGCTGCCAGTTTTACCAGGATCGAGGGAACCTGAGTCAGCTCAGTGCCTCCCCTCCCGCTGCAGCGACACGAGCAGCCGTGTACCCAGCCTCTCACGGCCTCATTCTGCCCTCTCATCCATTTCTGCAGCCGCTGCCGTCCCTAAATCCCAGCGGAGCAGTTTCCAAGGGGCGAGCCCCACCTCAGCCCGAGGGGCTCCGTCGGACCCCTTGGCGTGGGGAAGGTTCGCTGCAGACGAGCGATGCGGTCCCACGTGCTCCCCAAACGGAAGAATTTCCCCGATTTTATAGGATTAACGCTCTCACCAGAATCACAGGTGAATATTGCTCCCTTCGGCGCTTTCAGATGACTTGGAATAACGCCCCAGGGATCCATAACAATTAACCGACTTCAGCATCTCACGCTGCCGTCAGTCAGAGGCACAGGAGAGAGCCTCCAAAATGAATCAAAGCAGAGGGAATGAGTAGTTTAGTCCTTTTCTCTGCTGTTATTCCCATGTTAACACCAGTTTTCCCCCTGGGATGACAACAATTTCTGCTTGAGCAGAAATTCACTGACATAAAGTCAAGATAGCACTTTTGTTTCTGTGCTTGCGCTGCCCTGCAGTGACACGTCCCCAAAACTAACTCCAAAGAACAGGAGGAGAGGATCTTCCTCCTTGGGTGGCTTCTTCTGGCTTTGGGAGCATCCGAGCACGGCTCCCCTCGAGGCTGAAGGTGTGCGGAGTCTCGAGGGAAGGCAGCTGGGCTGTGCCAAGGCTTCTGCTGATCCCATCGCTGCCCTGACACGTGCGGGGAGCGCGGTGTTTTCTTCCGTGTAGGGGAAGGATTCTTTCGCAGTTAATCAGTCCTGGCCGCGTATTTAATCGCTGCCCAAGGACTCTCTCTGAGTCATGCTTTAGTGGTTACCTGTCAGGTACGTGGTGCTGCCGGGGTCACAGGGCTTCCTCCCCATCCTCAGCAGCATCTCAGGGCAGAAGGGATAAAGTGGGATGGGAATGCAGCCCCTGGCACACCCCCGGTGAGATCCGCTCCTGCCTGGCAGCAAAAAGCCTGCAAAAATGTGATCTGCTCCAGGTAATCTTAAGTCCCTTCCAACCCCAAACATTCCACGAATCTACAAAAATGCATTGCAAAAATCCTGCCCGTTTCCATTTTTCTGATGCAGTTGCAAATATTTGTGTTTCGAGTCCTGTTCCCTGGGAAAGGTTTTTTTATTCTAATACTATTTCAATTTCTGTTTCCTTGGCAAACCAGGAATGCTTCTCTGCGGGAAATTTTCCATTTAAAAAAGAATGGCTTTACCGATAGTCAACATTTTGAAATCTACAATAAATCACTCTTAAAAGAATAAATAAAAAAGGAGGAAAGGAAGAAGAAACAGCTGCAAACTCAAATAAGGGTGAAATGCAGGGGGTACAGTGGGGATGGCAGTGTTTATCTACTTTAAGGTGCTCTTTTGGGGAAATAAAACTCTGAAACAGTGGAGCCACAACATTTTAGCATCGCAGCTCAAATAAAGGCAGAAGCAATGGGGCCTGCAGAAGGTCATGCCCAATGTCCTGGTGTGACAAGGCAGCAATTTCCCCATGCCAGTGTGGGGCTGGAGGCACACACCACCTTGGTAAAACACTCCCACTCCCACTGGTGTCTGGGAAAGGCGTGGATGGCACGGGCAGGTCCTGGCTGCTCCGAAATAGCTCAGTGCCACTGAAGTGAAAGGAGCAGCTCCACACATCAGCAGCAGCCATGGCTGGAGCTGCCAATCCAAACTGCCTGCTCGGGGGAACTGCACAGCAACTCCAGAGCCTCGAGGGGAGAATCCATGTGTCAGGCTGTGGGGAGGCGCCAGAAACGTCTTGGGATGTGCTGATAGACGAGCAGAGTTTAAAGCCTGCAGGAATAAACCTGAGGGATGTGCACAAGGAGGAGTCTCAGCTGTGTGAGGGCCCAAAGAGAGGGTGCATCCGTGTGGGTGCAGGTACCAGGGAATCAGAGAATCATGGAATGGTTTGGGTTGGAAAGGACCTGAAAGCTCATCTGGTTCCAATCCTATTCCATGGACAGGGGCACCTTCTGCCAGCCCAGGTTGCTCCAAGCTCTGTCCAGCCTGGCCTTGAACACTTCCAGGGATGTGGCATCACATCCACACCTTCACCCCCTTGCAGCTCCAGACCCCACACCCCAGGGCTGGGGCTGCCATCGCCGAGCTCCCGCTCTCATGAGGGGTGGCACAGCTGTGCCACGGTCTCAGGTGCCACAGGCCTTCCCTGAACCCCTGACACAGCCCCCAAACCCTGCAGGGAGGCCTTTGGAGAGCAGGGACAGAGTCTGGGAAGCTGTGCCTGAGGATCTGGCTGCCCAGCCGCTGCTTCCCTCAGCCTTGGCGCCGTGCTTCGAAATCTCCCAGCCGGAGGAGAGGGGTTGTGATCCCCTTCTCCCTCCTCTCCCACAGGAGCAGGGCTCACCCCGCTCCTGCCTGCCCAAGGAGGGGCTGCAGAGGGCTGGGCTGGGCATCTTTTCTTTGAAGTGGAGCGAAATCCTAAAGCTTTCATTCGGAGAGTGCAAATCACTGCTAAAAGCTCTCCCCTCTCTGACCCCCGTCTAGGAAACTCCAATCCAGCCTCACCGGCTTCACCGGTTTCCTTTTGTTTTTCGATTGTTTCTGTTTTTCCTTCCAGTGTTGACCTTTGTGTTCAAGCTGACTCCAGCTGGAAACAAAACCGCAGCCCCCTTCAACCAAGAAGTTCGTGATTTATTTAATTATTGTGTTTTTACACCGTTTCCCCTACTCCTGCACGGTGAACACACTCTGCAAAACCGCCGGTGCTGGCTGCCTGGTCTGGATTTGCTAAAACAGTTTTTTGCAGAGCATTACTGAGGTCACTTTGGAGCTCGGAATGAGGATGATGATAATCAGGGGGCTCTGAGAATCATGGGCTCATTAGGCTCTGCTAATGAAAGGGAGTGAGTGGGTCGCTCCCGTTGTCACACAGCCCTGAATCCGTGCAAACCTGGAGTGTGTGGAGGGCAGGGGCCATGGGAAAACTGCAGCCGGTGTCGTGGTCCTGTGTGAGGCTGCGGGACAGTTCCGTGGCCACCAGGACGAGGTGACACCTTTCCACAGCGACGGAGGAGGGGAGCATAGGGGACAGAGAATCAGACATTTTCCTCGGCCTTGCGAGCAAATCCAGGAATTCCTGAGTTTCTCGGGGCTGCTGGGCTCTCCTCCAGGGCAGGTGGAGCTGCCAAATCGCGGCTTTCCCGGTGCTAATCTGGGCGATTAGCGCGGAGCTGCGGAGGGGCCCGGGGGGCGCAGGACGCTCCGCTGCTCCCGCCGCGCTGAGCGCGTTATCTGCGGGGGCTGCCCGGGACCCCCGGCCGTGGAGACCGAGCCCAGCTCGGGCCCTGCCGCCTTCGGGCCCCGCTGCTTTCGGGCCCCGGTACTCTCGGGCTCCACTGCTTTCGGGCCCCGGTACTCTCGGCACCGCCTCCAGCCCGCGGCCCAGCCGGGGAAACGCGGCCGGCAGGGATGGAGTTCTGCACCAGTCACTGCTGGTGAGTTTTCCCAGGAGAAAGCGCCAGGCTGGGAGCCCTGTCTGCCCGTGGGATAATATCCGACGGCAATATTGCCTGCTTGGTCTGCAGGGTGATAAATCCCGGTAAATCCGCCTGAATTAAAAGGAAAATGAGATTCCAGTCGCCTTCCTGCATCCTCCCCACTCACTCAAGAGACCCAAACTTAAACCTGCTGGTGCAGACCCCTCTGGAGACCCCACAAACTTGGGTTGGGTGCCTACAACCAAAAGGCAGTCAGGCTGTGCATTAAGGCTTCATTAGAGGGGTTTTGCATGTGCTGTGATGCCTCTGGTGAGGCATCAAAGGTCTCCTGCACTGGAGTGTTCTCAGAGCTGCTCCTTCCCTGCTCCTCTTGCTCCAGCCCCAGATGCTGCTGGCCCTAAGCCTCCTTCTCCAGCTCCAGGCACAGTGAGGTGACACTTGAGTTGTTCCTCACTCTGTGCTTTGCCTTAAGATCTGACATCAAGGTGGCTACTGGGATTAACCATCTCCTCCTGCTCCAAGTTTTTGGATTTCATCTCCTTCCTCATTGCCCCCTAAAATCAGAACAGAAATGTTCCCAAGACGTTTCACACAACTGGAGCCTGAGTGGCAGCTGCTCCTCCTGACACCTCTGAAAGGGAGTTTGCCCCGAGCCCTCCTGTGGCAGCAGCACACCCGGAGGAGCCCAGAGCAGCACAAAGGGGAGCTCCTGTGGAGCAGGAGAGGATGACAGGGCACTGCTGTCCCCGGAGCACAGGACACAGCACTGCTCCTCTTCCCCAGTGATGTTGTCCCGTCCATGGGGAGTGGGTGCAGGCAGGACCTTGCCCTGTGCTCAGAGTCAGCCCTGCAAGAGCTGGCCTGGAAAAGGCAGGGCTTCCCTCATATTAGAATCAAACTCACCCCATGTCTTGAGTGCTCTCCTTGCTGATTTCCAGCTGGATGACATGGCTGATCCCCTGCTGCACTTGGCTGCTTTCCTTGTCCTTTTTAGTGACTCTTTAATACTTTGGATTGTTCATGTTTTATCTTCTTATTTGTTTTTCTCTAAAACCAATCTTCTTTCATCTCCCAAAGACTTTCTCCCCTCTCTCTGCTTTCCCTGACCAACTCTCCCGTTAGCTTCTTATTTTTAACTCCAAGTATCCTTTTGCTGATTTGGTGCTGTACCAAACCACTGCAGGGCTTCCTGCTTGCCTGAAGGGCTGCAGCACATGTGAGCCCCGATGGCTCTGCCCCACACCCGCTCTCTCCCCGGGGGCATCACTCCTTTCCCTGGGGAGCATCTCTCCCACCTTGGGAGCATCAATCCTGTTCTGGGAATATCAGTCCCACTCTGGGATCATCACTCACCAGCCAGGCAGTACCACTCCCTCCCCGGGAGCATCTCTCCCATTCCATGGAGCATCACTTCCACCCCGGGAAAGTCACTCCAGCCCTCAGGGGGCATCACACCCTTCCCCGGGGTCACGTCACTCCCTTCCTCGGAGTGCATCACTCCCTTCCCTGGGGAGCTTCACTTCCACCCTGGGACCATCACTCCTGCTCTGGGAGCGTCACTCCCACCCCGGGGAGCACCACTCGCCCGCCGAGGCATATTGCTTCCTCCCTGTGTCCATG
>VXBR01010896.1:720527-754531 GCA_013400215.1 Cisticola juncidis | reverse complement strand
TTTTTTTTCCTTCCCTAGATTTTTTCCCAAATTTTCCTGAAGTCCCTCCGTGTCAAACTCCTTTTCTCTGGGTCCCTTACTCCCGCCACCAAAGCTGGAGGTGCTGGTGATCTCCCGGGACAGGAGGCTGGGAGGGTTGGCGGGATGCTGTCCCTTGTCCCAGCTCTCCCCTCCTTGCAGCGCAGTGTGCTGGAATCCCGGGGACAGGCCCACCCAGAAGGACCTTCCAGTTCTGCTTTTCCCAGAAAACACCCAGATCCAGCTGCACTAAGGTGTTTGGGGGATCCCTGTTGCCTCCCCAGTCTCTTTCCCCCTTTCTGCCTCACTCCCAAAGAAGGCAGGAGCTCAGCCCCTGCCCTAAACCTGCTATTTAAAAATCCTGTTTTCCCGGGAGAAGTTCTGCCCACAAATTCCCACTGCACACATCCCCAGGCAGCCAAAGGCCTTCCCTGTCCATCGAGGCACCTCTTCCCCGCTGCTGGGGGAACAGGAGCAGGCCTGGAATGCAGCTGCAGAGTAAAACACTGCAAGGAGCCTAAAAATAGCGCCGTGCGTGTGATCTGCGTCAGCCGAGCTGCATCTCCAAGTGAGTTGTGCTCCGGGAAGAGACACCCTGGCTGCTCGTTTGTTTATCCCTGCCTTGGGATGCTCCCTGCTCCTGATCCCTCTGCGATTCCCGCCCCTCGGCCAGGGGATGGCAGCTTCCCTGCCTGCCTGGCACTCACAGGGGTGGGAGCTGGCTCTCCTCCCCTCAGACATTGTATATTGCTTTGGTAAACTTTGCTTTGCCAAGATTTTTTTTAACACTTCTGTTTATTTTCCCCCTTTTTTCCATTTTTTCTTTAAAGAAGGGATCTTCTTGGTAACCTCTGCAGCCCCTGGAGCGAGCTGTGTGAGGGACCTGGCAGTGCACAACATCCCATGGACCAAAAGCCACGTTTTACCATTATTTTTTCATTAAGGCTTCTCAGAGGAGTTTGAGGATGGTGAAGTGAGGCAGGGAGGTGGAAGATGAGCTTGCCATTAGCTACAAATGACCCTGTTTTGACCTCTTTCACTCTTAATTGTGCTGCTGCTCGCTCAGATCCCTACAAACCCTGCTGGGACCAAGGGCACGTTTATGTCTGAACGGGGCTGAGGGCAGTGTGAGGTTTTCTGAACTGCCCAGATCTGAGGATTTCCAAACTGCCTGAGTCACCAGGACTTCTGTGACTGCCAAGACGTGACACTTATTTCTTCCAGGAATCCTGAGTATCCCTGAAACTTGCCCCAGTAGGCTCTGAGTCCTCTCCCCCTCATCAGCACTGTGGGGTTTTGGGATGTCCCTCATTCCAAGGGGAATCAGAAATTGCTCTACCCCCTCTTTTGCCATCAGATCATGTTATTGTCGGAACACAGAGCATGAGAGCAGAGATTTTAGGGGCTCCTGTGATGCCTTTTTCTGCTGGGTCCTGTCCTTGGCACGTCCCAGGCCAAGAGGAAGGCGTTCCCAAGGGATTCAGGTCCGGGATGCTCTGGGCTGTCTCTGCCAGGTGTGACAGGAGCTCTTCCTCCCCCTGCCCTTCGTGTTGTCCCCGTTGGGATCCCCAGGGGCTGCTCAGGGCCAAACTCTCCAGGCTCTGCAGCAGCTGGAGCACCTGGAGCCTGCAGCTGCTGCTTCCCTGTCCCTGCTAGGCCCCGGATCTTCCATGCAAGGCAAATCCATTGCTCGTGGCCTTATCTAGAAAGAGCCAAGCGCGGCCCCTCTGCGAGAGCATCTCTGGGATTTCTGCCAGTTCCTGCCTCTCCTGCCCCCGCTGCCAAACCCATGGCTGGTCCTGTGGCTGGCAGCACTTGGGAATGGAGGGGGGAACCTTGCACATCCCTCCCTCTCCCTCCCATGCACAGCCCCGTGGTGGTGGGGAGGGAGGAGAGGCCCTCGCGTGTCCACACGCAGCCCCCACTCTGCCTGCAGGACTGAGGGCAGGAAGCCAAAATCAAATCTTCCTCTTTTTTTTTTCCTCTCTTTTTTTTCTCTTTTTTTCCCAGAGTGTATCACTGGCTATTGTCCTTATCAAACAAAGCCCTTTCATCAGAGGTTCTTTAACACACTTTATTTCTCTTTTATTTTGCTTTGAAATAAGCCGGGCAACAATTAATTTCAGAGAGAGAGAGAGAGAAAGAGAATTCAACAAGGATCTATTACTACTCTCGGCTTCTATTGCTGTAATGAAAATCTATTTCCTTTCCCTTTTGTGTCCCATATAATTTAATGCCCATTTTATTAATGGTCTGAAATAATTACGGAACCTTTTGTGATTCTCAAGTATGTTTCATTTAATTGTGCAATAAACGCCTAATCTCTTCCTCCATCTGAAGCTATTATGGCATTAAAATTAACAATTATGCAGCAATGCGCCCGGGTCCATAGAAATCACTCCAGATAACTAGACATATATAAATCATTCATGAGAACAATTTCTGAAAAGAGACGAAGGGAGAGAAGAAAAAAAAAATTGTGTTGAGAATGACATTGGGAAGCCAAGGGCCTGGTCTCTAAGAAGATAGCAACACCTTAAAAAAATCTTTTTTCTTCTTTTTTTTCCCCCTTTTTTGTTATTATTATTTTACTAATTGTGTTCAGTGGCACAGCTACCCCCCCTCCATTAGCCTGACAGATATTTTCAGAATTAATTAACTGTTAGCTCAGAGGATAAATTGTTCATTATCAATTTTTCCCCCCTTCCTTCTTTCTTTCTTTCTCTTTATAATTTTTTTTTATTTCTCCTTTTTTTCCCCTTCTCTTTCAGGCCAGCAATTACACTCTCCGCCTTTCACTGGCAGGTCCTGTTCTGTAGGAGGTAATCCAAATGGGGAAAGTGCTTTTTCTTTCAACCCTATTCACTGGTGCTCTTCTCCCTTTTGTGGGATTTAATAACCATGGCTGATAGGCGCGCCGTGGACAGAGAGGTTAAGTTTGTTGTCTCAGCACTTTGTCGACAGAGGATGGCTCCAGCATCCTGCTGCCTCTCCAGCCCTTCCTTCCCCTCCTCTCCCCAGCCTCTCTTTAATTGCAGCTCCTTTAATTGGCGTTGGAGCCCTGCTCTGCACGTCTTGGCCACCCAAGCAATGAGGTCTGGTGAGGGATGGAGCCCTGGCGTGCCCACCTGGAGCAAACAGGGGGTGGTTAAGGTTGGAAAAGCCCTCCAAGATCATTGAGTCTGACCATTCTCCCAGCACTGCCAAAGCCACCTCTAACCACGTCCCTGAGTGCCACATCCTTCTAAATCCCTTTAAATTACACACCTTTACATCCCTCCAGGAGCAGTGATTCCACCCTGGGCAGCCCATTCCAATCACCAACCGTTCTTCCAGTGGAGAAGTTTTCCCTAATATCCTAAATCTCCTCTGGTGCAAGTTGAGGCTGCATCCCATCAACAGCAGTATGGGACAAGAGGACAGCACTCCTGGCTGCCACCCCCTACAGGCTGTGGGTCTCTGTCACCATTTCTCAAATCCTTGTCACAGTAGTGCTAATATCAGCTCCTGAGACCACCACAACCTTCATCAGTCCTACCTGAACTGGGACATCCAGGTGGTCACTCCTGCCCTGCTGATGGAGCCATCATATCTGCATTTCTAAGGACCAGAGGGGAGAAAATTGAACCTTTAATATTTGGGTTTGTCAGTGATTCATTTTGGAATGTGCATTATTGGAAGGGGAGAAGAGATGTTTGGTCCAGCCCTCCTGATCCATCCCTGGAAGCGCTCCAGGCCAGGCTGGCTGGGGCTTGGAGCAACCTGGGATGGTGGAAGGTGTCCCTGCCCATGACAGGGGGTGGAACAAGAAGAGTGTTAAGGTCCCTTCCACCCCAAACCATTTGACACCACTGTGCTGACCCAGGAAAGCAGCAGCTGCCCTCATCCCTCCTGCTGGCATCCTCTCCCAAGTCTGACCAGCCCACTGTTGGTCATCCTTCATATCTATAAATATTTTTATATTTTTGTACCATCTTTGTTCATCCTCCCCCACAACCTGAACTAAACTTCCTCCTGAGAGGCAGGTCCAATCTCTGCTCTCTGTGTCCAGGGACAGCAAAATATTCCAAGGAAAGGCTGGAGCTGTGTCAAGGGATTTCAGGTTGGATATCAGGTAAAGGTTCTTGGATAACATTCTCAGGGATGCCCAGGGTGGAATTATTGGGGTGTCTGTGCAGGGGTTGGACTCTGATTCTTGTGCATTTCTTCCAACTGTATCTATTTCATTTTGTCTCTTAATTCTTTGTTCTTTGTGGTGGAAATATAACCACTGGAGTGTTGGAAATATTGGATGCTGCCCTGTGCCTCAGGAAACACGGATCAGGAACACCATTTCAGAATGGCACATCCATGGTTAAAGCTCATGTCCAGGTACAGGTTTGGCTCCAATTAATCACTTTGAATAATAGCAGCACATTAGAAATGAGAGAGACCACTGAGAAGAAAATCTATAATCAGTGGGATCAGGAGGGAAACAGACTCTATCAAGCACCACAATGAGCACGGTTCAAAAGATGATTCGTAAAATTAAAATCCCAAATTCACCCAGTGACCTGCCTTCCTTCAGGCCAATGGAGGGAGTCACACTTCATTTTTGAAATCTTTTCTATCTAAATGATCATTTTTCTGATCAGGTCAAAAAGCCCAACCCTACTGGCAGATGATGATTGGGACCTCTTCAGGGCAGCATTGTGAATTTAGAAAGGTTTAGATCTTTGGCTCTGTAATGAATAAAGATGGAGGTGAAAACTCCTTTTGTACCACAAACTTGAGCAATGGAGTCTCTAAAATCAGCCATTTCCCTGCTTGGTCCCTTGCTGGGTGAGCATAGCAGGGCCCATCCTTGTTGTACAACCATCCCAGCAAGGTCACAGCTCTTTGAATGGATCCTCTCCATTTTCTGGCTCTCACTGAAGGCTTCTCTTGAGCTCTGGCATCCTCAGGGTCACAAATTCCCAGGTCAGTGCACCTCAAAGTTGTCCCCAACAGCTGCCCCACAGAACACCTTTACAGGCTCCCCCAGTTATTGCCCACTGCTCCCCCAGTGGATCCCTGTGGATGTGGAATTTGCTGCTAGGAGGGGCTGGCTCCAGGTGGGTGCTTCTCTCCCCTCTGAGCAGCACCCCAGGAGCAGCCTGCAGCAGATTCCATTAGTGCTGGACTCAGGAATCACTGGGTGTTCAATCCAGCTCAGGATATTCCAGGATTCCCTGGTTCCTGCAGTGACAGCCATGGGCTGGGAGGCTGCAGTGCCAGGATTTGGGAAGTGCCACAGGCACAGCTGGCAAGGACCGAGTGCCAGGGCAGTCTCCCAGCTTACACCTTTTCCTCTTGCCTTGGCATCAGGTGTGTTCATGTAAGTGCAGGAGAGAGAGATTAAAATGTGTCCTTTCAATAAAGACGTTATTTCCACCTCATTTAGATTTTCCTGTTCTTAATGTACTTCATCGTTCCAGTTCATTTTATCCAAGTGTTTTAAAAAGCTCTCCTCTTCTATTTCTCCCTGGTGAGGATGATTAAGATAGAACAGGAATAATCTGCGTGTTTCCAAACTTTGCTGCCTGTCTGGAACTAAATCACAGCTGCAATGAGGAGAGGGAAGAGAGGAGAGCTGAGTGCTCAGAGCCAGGAAAGAACAAAAAATCAGAATGCCACAGGCAACAATTTCAGTGCACAGCCCACACTTGGCCCTCAGGAGGTGACCACAGTCCAAATTACCTGGGAGACAGCTGGCAGTCTGTGTCTCACCTGTACTGCTGTTTATTCCTTTGAAATGCTATTGGTGGCATAGAAATCGAGTCCCTGTCCATGCTGGAAATGCCAGTGAAGAGCAAAACCCAGTCCTGTGACAGAAACAGGATTCTTGCAGCCCTCTCACTGCCTTCAGGAAACCCCCCTTACATTTTTGCTCCATGAAGTGTTTTATCCAGCATCAGGACAGTGCTGAGGGGATGGAGCAGGTGTGCAGAGCAGGAGGAACCGTGCCACTCCTGCTGTATCATTGTGTGATTCATGTCTGAGATGGAAAACAGGAGGGCCATGCAGCCCCCAGGAGCTGCCAGCTCTGAGGATGCTCTCCAAGAAGCTCAGGAATGGAGAATGGAGCCTCTCACTCATCCTGCCATTGGATGGCAGCTCCCAGTCTGGATTTGTGATGGGGTGAGGAGTAGCTGTTTACCTTAGAACCAGTTGCCTCCAGCACTCCATCCTTCAGTTTTGAACACTCCATGAAGCACTGCAGCATGGGGGTCATCAAACAGAGCTCCTGCCTAGATCCTAAAATCCTTTTGGCTTTTCACAGACCATTTTTACATGAAAATCCAAAGCTGTGGGAAATACATTTCCTTGCTTGGCTCAA
Source organism: Cisticola juncidis (assembly GCA_013400215.1). Lineage (NCBI taxonomy): Eukaryota > Metazoa > Chordata > Aves > Passeriformes > Cisticolidae > Cisticola > Cisticola juncidis. Next base: position 748,155 of record VXBR01010896.1, on the reverse strand, counting down.
ACAATGAGAACCTGTGGCTGCCCCATCCCCAGAAGTGCCCAAGGCCAGGCTGGACAGGGCTTGGAGCAAGCTGGGGTAGTGGAAGTGTCCCTGCCCATGGGAGGGGTGAGATGGGCTTTCAGGTGCCTTCCAACCCAAACAATTCCATGGTTCTGTTCTGTGACTCCAGCACAGTTGGAGCTGGGGAAGCCCACACTGCAGCAGTGCATTGGTGGTGCTCAATGCTGTGATGGTTAAACCCATCCAATTTTCCTGTTGGATAGTTCATCCTCCTCAGGTGGAGGTAGGAGATGCCCCCTGTTCCTCAGCACCTCCTGTGGTGCAGATGTGCTGTCTGCAGCCAGTCAGAGCATTGCCTTAGCAAAGCCCATTTCATTTAATGACTTTTCATATCACTGCCTGGTATTTATTTACTTCCCAGAGCATGCTGGAGGCCATAATGAAAAACGACCAAACCTCAGCACAGAGACTGCCCCATACTTAAGACGATTAAGATAAAGTCCCACATAAGTGGCCCTAATAAAAGGAATTTATCACGAGACATGGAGAGGAAGGTATCTTTATTCACGAGGTGAATAGCACTAAGGGTTGTCAGTGCAGATTCTCAGTTCAGGAAATTATCATTCATTCTCCAAATTACTGACTGCACAAAAATTACTAAATGGTGCGTTATCACTGCCTCTCAGCACGAGGATGTCTTTGTTGTACGTTTGATTACAAATGGCTCGCCCCGTGATTATCGTCAATAAATCACAGGTAAGCAGAGCACATGCCAGGGGCAGGCTTGGCTGAGAGACTCCTGGAGCTGCCGTGAAAGGAAAGACAAAAGCCCCCTCCAGTGAGGAGCTCTGGTGCTTGGGGCTGGCAATAACTCACTCCTGGTGTTGTTTATGCACAAGGACAGCCGTGGCCTCGCGTGGTCACGGCGAGAATTCAGAGACATGGAAAATGCATTTCCTTACCTCTCCATAAATCCATGCAAGGCAGAGATACCTGGGTGTCTTTTTTTATTTTTCCTCCTGCATCCTGCCAAGAGCATCAGAGGCACGGCAGGTACCAAATGGCAGCCCAGGATAAAGGGTGAGGAGAAGATAAGTGATACTTGTGCAGCTCTGCAGCGACTTTGCTAAACGTGGTGGCCCAAAGACTCAAAGGTATGAGACAAACCAGGACATTTTGGGAGGTCAAACCCACCTGAGGAGCCTCTGAGCTCTTCCTCCTCCCCAGATCTTTCGGCAATCCTTGTCTGGGTTTAAGACACATTTGTTGACTTTTTCTGAAGACAATATGAGTTATTTGTAGTGGAAATATATCCCTGTATCCACAGAGCCATCAGTAATAGAAGGAAGAGTGGAACCCTACAAGATAGAATGACTTGATCTGCATCCTGTTATTCCAGTTTGCCTTGGGGGAGCTACAAGGAAGCATCACAGCTCAGAGTAGAAGATCTGTGTAATTTTCTCCTGTTGAGACCATGGGAGGATCTTAGCTTAGTGATACCCTGCAAAACCAGCTTGCATTTATTCAAAATGAAAATCATGGAGATAACAGTGACATTTTCCATGCATCCTCAAATAAATTGGACAGTGGATGGAACTTATTCTCCCAGGTAACCCAGGATGGCCTTTGTCTGGGGCTCGTTGGTCCTGCCCTAGTGCAAACCCTTTTATTGTTACTGTAAGTGAGGAAAACCCTGAACTCTTCAGCGGTTAAGGACAAAATCCTTAGCTCACTTCCCATGTCAGGAGAGGTTCTTGAACTTGGAAGACTTGATTCAACCACAGAACTCAAAGCTGACCTATATCAAAACTCACCCTTGCTCCACACTTGATACACTTCTCTAGGGAGTTGCCTCCTACAGCTCTTGTGAGGGGAAAAATCCACAAAGGTGGAAAAGAAGCTTTTCCAGGACAGCTGTGACAGAGTAGGGAGGACCACACGAGGAGCCAAGGCAATCCTGAAACAACTGGTGGTTTATTGTGGGTCTGTTTTTGGAGGCAGATGTCCATTCTGGTGGAGTGTTTGTTGTCCAATGAAACAAACCCAGTGAAACCTCTACAGGATTCCCCAGCAGCACGATCTTTTTCCCCTCATCAGTGTCTCCTCTCCTTCCTTTGGGCGGTAGGAAAAGCAGGGGGTGTTTGCAGAGCCTCTCACAGAGCTCAGGCCCGGGTGCGGTGACGTGGGCAGAGATTTAGATCGCTATCAGAGCCTGCGGCTGCAGCGATTACACTGCATTAGGGCTCTGCCGTGTTGACAAACACTGCTGCAATTAGGAATTAGCCTGGCACGGCATCTGATAGCCCTGCTCACTGCTGACCCTCTAAATGGACAGCCCTGCCCTCCCCTCTCTCCTTCGGCAGCGGGCAGGAAACAAACCCCAGATCTCTCTCCACCATCCCCTCACCTCCTTTTTTCCCCTTAATTGATGCATTTCCATTGACAACCCTGAATATTGCCTGAATATTAATGGTGGGGTTTGTGCTCCAAAAATTCCTCCCTTCCACATCCAGTCCAGCAGCACCTGGTGCCACAGGTGATGATCCAACCACGTGTGTTTTCTTTCAGTATTCACAGAATCACGGAATTTTGGGGGTTGGAAGGGACTTTAAAGACCATCTCACTCTGACCCCTTCACCATGGGCAGGGACACCTCCCACCAGAGCAGGTTCCTGGCATTGTTGGAGTCTTGTTCATCAAACAGCAAAGAAAGTGTCTTTATTTTTGGAAGTCATCTAAAGCTCCAGACCTCCAAGACCTTCCAAACCCGTCTCAGGTGTCGTGGGATATTAATACAAAAAACACAGTTGTGACCAGGACAACTGGAACAAGAGGAGCAGGAGGTGTCACATCCAAACTTCCCAAAGGGACATGAGGAAGGTGAGACACACCAACAGTCATGGGAAATCTGGGTCAGAGTAGGTGGGTGAAGGGGAGGCTTCTTCAAGGCTTTTCTAGAGCTGGAGTGAGGGACCCCAGCCAGAGGAGAACAAACAGGACTGGAATACAATGGATTTACTGTGGATAGAAGTGGATATTGAAAAGGAACAGAAATGCAGACAGGACAGAGGCTGTGCAGGGTCACATCATTTGGGGACTATCAGGGTGGTTTGTGCAGAAATGGAGGGGGTACTTCAGGTGGAGGAGACTGGAGAGCTGGAATGCTGGTTCTGGATGAAGCTGAGTCTGGAGGAATGACAGGACAGTGACAGGGACAGGGACAGGGACAGGGACAGGGACAGGGACAGGGACAGGGACAGGGCCTGTCTTCTGCTCTGCTTTTGGCCATGACTGGTACAAAAGGTCCCCCAAAGAAGGCTCTCACCAGTGCCCCTGGCTGTGTGACACAGACCAGGGTGCTGAGGAACTGCCCTTCCCTTCCTTGGTGTTCCAGACAGGTGGATCAGAGCTGCCACCTGGGTGATCCCAGATCACTCAGGGCTTCCAGGGATCTCTGTACTGACATGGGATCAGAGCTGCCATCTGGGTGATCCCAGATCACTCACAGCTTCCAAAGATCTCTGTACTGACATGGGACTCCCACTGAGCATTCCCAATAAACCACCAGTATTTTATTTGGTGTTTTTCAAGATCCTTGTCTGCCATCACTGCCTCTCTTCAGCCTCCTCTTGCAATGTGCACAGCTCATCCACATGAAATTACAAGGAAAAGGCAATCAGGAATCATTTAAAGATCTATCCAGCCTTGATCTGGGCACATGGGGGCTCATTCTGTGTGACTCACGTGACACAGATACCAAATTTAGGCAGATGAATTCTGTTTCCAGGCTGATTTTCCTGACCAATACGGCGAGAGAAGCTTTTGCTATTAGAGAAACCATCATCTTTAATTATTCCCAAAAATGGCAGCAACAGCAGTGTCCCAGGAGTGATTCCCACTTCTCACAGACAGACATGGGAACGTGTGGACACAGGACCACTCATCAGAGCCTTCCGAGCCCCCTTTTGGAGGAAGAGATGCCAGGGAGGACACACCTGCCATGTCTGGGTGTGAGATGGGTGAGCTGTGCCTGCACAAGGCCCTCCCACCTTTGCTGGTTTTGGTTGGTTTTGGAGCCAAGCCTTGCTCAGTGCCAGTGCTGTATCCACCAGGCCCTGCCCCAGCATCCCTGCCTGGCAGTGGGACGGCAGGGATGGACCACAGCACAAACCAGGCCCTCCCTGTGCCCCTCCCTCCCCTCCCCAGCAGAGCAGGAGGGGTTTGTGCTCATTTCTTGCTCCAGCTCACGCGTTTCCATTAGAGTGGGGAGGGCTGGGGGGGCTGTTGTGGTTCCCTTCTCCGCGGCACTGGAAATTGATAAGGTTCATATGCATACAAAAGGCTGAATGGAGAGGCAGGAGGGTGAGCGGGGTCGTACACCCAGATGGATTTTTTAATTCCGGGGGAAAATAACACCACGCTCTCAAGTGATAACTGAGCCTTTCTTCCCAACTCGGACCAAAATATGATTTTTCATCTGCGCATTGGAGGAGAGGAAAATTATACAGAATTTCATTCTGCAGAATAATAAAGCTTCATGCTGAATAAAGCTCCCATAAGCCAGTGTAATTACTGAAGGGCAGGAAATACACTTTCAGTTTATATCTAATCACAATGCCATATTGTGTGCAGTGAAAAGGACTTCTGGAGGCCGGAGTGCTGCTGGAATGTGAGCAGACCCTGAAGACTTTCTTCTTGGCAGGACTTTTTCGGCTGGGAAAAAAAAGAAGGAAGACAAGTGGCTGGAGTCACAGAAGAGGACACAAAAGCGCTGCTTGAGAAGGATTCTGAAGGCCTTTTTTGGAGGATTCAGACTCAACCCTGGCAGCTCTTTGATCTCAATTTGGGATGCTGTGGCCCTGCAGGGCCAAAGGAGCACTTGGGTGGTTTGGGTTGGATGCTGCTCCATCCCCATGGATCACAGACCATGAGCCATGGTTTGTCCATATAGGTAATGACATTAGGATAACAGAATCTGGGAATTCTTCCTTCCTCTTTTATCCTCACAGTGAATCACACGCACAAAATGCTCTGTGTAGGCCACCAGAAGCTACAACACCCTCAAACTGGTGAAGGTTGTGACAGGGCTGCTCAGGGGAAAGTGCTGCTCAACACTTTGGAGAAACTGGTTAAAACCAGGGATTGGTGGAAACAGAGTGGGAAATGCCAAGTGAGGTTTGGGACAGGCTTGGGAGACACCAGGAGGTTTGTGTTCATTGAGGGGAAAAGCAGAGAAAAGGGCAGCAAGGGGAAAGATTTCTTTGTGCAGTGAGAAAGACTCTTTTGTGCAGAGGGTGACAAAGCCCCCTTAGCACAGTTTGAAACATTGCTCCTGTGTGAGTAACTACAGAGCATAAACCTCTCCCAGCACGTGTTTCATTCCAAGGTCTTTGCACTAAATCCCCCTGGCACCTTGTGGGAGGCAGCTGCAGAGGGTGTGAAGCTCCAAGGCATGGGAGGTCCCCAAAGACTGGGACACCTCCCTGGGCTGGGGGGAAGGTGTTAACCCATGAGAGGGATGTGAAACAAATCGTCCACACTCCCTCAGCCTCAAGTTTTAACCTCACTGGGAAGAGAGAGGAAAGGAAAACAACTATGAAAATACCCTCCCAGGTACCAGCTCCAGCTCATCTGTTCTGTGTTCAGATTAATTTGTTTGAAGCTGGTGAGCACAGAGTGGAGAGGGCAAAGCTGGTAGAGGGAAAGCAGCCTCCCTGGCAGGAGAGGCCATCCCCCACCTCGACCACAGCAGCTCTGGAAAGCTCCAGTGTGAAGTTTTCCATCTTCCTGCTGCTGAGAAAAGTTCCATGGATTAGGGGTGTTCTGGTAGCCCTGCCTCAGCAGTCAGTGTTGTACCCCTGTTCCAGAGGTTGCTGCTGGCTCCATGCAACCTCCCAAAGATCATTGCAGGTGGCTGGGGCTGTGGCTCCCAGCTGGAACACTGCACATGGATCTGCATCTCCCTCACCAGACACAGGCAAAAGGGCTCACACTCCACAGCTTCCCTGCTTTGTTGCTACCAATAGATTTGCAATTTTGAAATACACCACTTTGTGCTCTTTTCATTTGCTCTGCACCAACAGTGTCTTTCGGCCGTTCCTTTTGCCTCTAAAATGAAAAATTCATGGTTTTTTCTCCAATAGTTCAACCAAGAGCTGTCAAGATCCTTTCTTAACACCTTTTCATTCCCCTGCCCATTCTTCCCTGTGGATAGGACAATCTTTTCCATGCAGAGAACTCCCCAGGTGAAATCACCACTGCAGTGCACTGGTCTGAACTGGGAATACCTCACCTGAAGGATGCTGAGACTCCTGCTTTTCCATAGTGCAACTCCCTGGTGGCTCGTAGCCATCCTCTGGTTAACTAATACACTCACATGTCTCTGCTCCTCTCTCGTTTCCAACTGATGAGCTCCCAGTTTAGAGCAGAATTTCTTGTTAATCCCCAAGTGCATGACCTTGCATTTAGTAGTCTTAAATTTCATCCCATTTCCTTTACTCTCGTCTCCAAGATTATGCAGTTCTCCATGTATGGTATTGTGATCCTCCTTTACTTTGCTGACGGCTCCTAAATTTATGAGGACTGGAAAATTGACAGGAAACTTAAGGCCAGGCCTGGCTGCCAGTTCACCTTGGATGGGAAGGGCGGATGGGGGTGAAATCCTGCAGCTACAGGGGGTGCCAATGGATCTGTGGGTTCAGGGAACAACAAGGAAAGAAGGAAGCGCTGCCTGGCCCTGCAGTCATGCACTTCATACAAAACCCCCAGCACAGGATATGTCAGACAGGGAAAAATGTTCTCTGAGCACTCAGACCTCTTTGTTTTCTCTCCCATGGGGAGATGGTGGGGTTGGTTCCTGGGTGATCCAACACCAGTGGCCTGGTGATGTGTGCAGGAGCTGGGATGGGAGCTGGCAGGGTGCTGGGGTGGCTGGGCAGCACCCAAACAGATGGAATGGGAGAAGCCTGCAGTGATTTCCCATCCAGTTCTCCACGTGCAATGGAATAACCTCCTGCCAAAGTGCTGGATCCCCTACTTGGGAGGAGGCTGTGCTGCCTTCACTGCTACAGCTCCCCCAAGTTCCCAGGGCCAGGGGCTCCTCATCTGCCAAAAGGATGGTTTGATATTTAATGCCCTGCCTTACAAATCCACCCAAAATGTTCTGCATGACCTCACTCATGTCTAAAGTTAAAAGAAGGGAGCCAGGGCTAAAATCCAGGAAGGTGCTGGAGATGCTGGTAGGACCCCAACTCTCTGCCCTTGTCTCTACCCCAGCTCCCACCTGCCTGCCTGCCTGAAGCTGGGCTTTATTTCCCTCCCTGTGAGGGGTGCACCACCACCTCTTCTATTTCACAGCCACACACACGTTTCTGCACAGATGAGAACTGTGTGGGACACCTCTCTCCAAACTCCTGGGCACCAGGAGACCTCCTGGCCCAGGGACTGCTGCAGCTGCACCCCCTCTGAGACCCCAATTGCCTCTGGAAAATCCCCTGTCTGCAGGGAGTGAGCTCCTAACCTCTCTCCATTTCAGCCTGCAGTGCAACTGGTCTGTGCTAAGCATCCAGCCGAGGGGATTCAGCCCTCCCAATCAGCACAAGCAAAGCATGAAATGAGGACACAGCCCGAGAGCGCAGGCAGGGGGGACTGCGCCGCCGCTCCCGCATCGCCGAAAAATATATATAAAAAATAAAAAATAAAAAAAACAGGGAAGAAAGCAGAGCTTTTGCATTATTCCGTGCTCTGTCCGGAGCGCAAATGCTCTATTTTTACACACCTTCCCATCTCCCCTGAGCCCCGTCCCCTCCTCCTCCGCCCGCACAGGCAAAGTTCTTGAATCAGCAGATTCTGAGCTTGGGAGCGGTAAAGAGCTATTGAGGGACGGACTCTGATAGCATTACAACCATCCATGGAGCCATTTTCTGTGGCGAATCGCTGAGTTCTACCTGGTTATCTCCTGCCTTGCACATCACTTCCGAATGACATGCTCTCAGTCTGGGCAAAAAATGAGAGGTTTTTTTTTAAGAGCTGGGATTTCAATAATATGTGACGAAAGGATGAGATTACTTTCTGAGGTGGGAGAAGGCGAGAGAGGGGGAGAGAGGGAGAAGAGATGAAGAGCAAGTTCTTGGTCCTTTATGGAGTTTCACAGCAAGGCTCCTCTCTTGGTGGTAAAGACAGCCCAGTCTCTCTTCTTTGGATGGTTTCTTACCCTTTTCCCAGCTGAGGGGGCTGGGATGAGCCCAGGTGTCCAAGAGGCCAAGAAGTGTTTGTGGACTGCATTAACAAAGAGGTTGTCTGGCTGCAAAGGGCACTGGAAGCAGAAGCTGCACTAAAGAGTGGCTGAGCCACAACTGCAATTTCAAAGACAGGCTTCAACTTGAAGAAGTCACAGCACACTCCAGTCTCACCTTGGGGTTTGATTTCCAAGTGCCCAAATGAGCCAAAAGGCAGCTGGAAATGGAGGTGAGGGGTGTGAGCACACTCTCAGACAGAGGGGTGGATGTGTGGGCTGTGTGTGCTGCTGGTGGAGCCCAGGGTGCAGCAAGGAGACTTCCCTGGTGCCAGATGCTCCCCTGCTCAGCACAGTGGGACTCATTCCACACAGATAATCCTTTTCCTGCCTTCAGATAATTTCTGTGCCTGTGTTCTCCAGCCCGGGTTCTTATCTGCTTCCCTTCCCCTCGTTGCTGGGTGCATCACCCTGTTTATCTTTCCAGCACCCCTCCGAGGCCAGCAGCACTCTCATCCCCCAGGTTCCAGGGAGAAACTGGGAGGATTGGGATGGGCAAGCTGTAGGGATTCACACACAAAACTGGCTGCACATTAAAAATGACCCCAAGGCACAGACTCGTGTCTCAAACCTTTGTTTCAACAGCCAGGTGGGGGAGAAAAACAAACTCCAACTCCATAAAAAAGGCTAAAGGGGAGTTGTATTGGTTTGTCACATCTCCAGATGCTCTTCTGCTCTCTGGGGAAATCAGTTCAGACCAAGTAAGACCTGTGGCAATGTGGAGGAGCTGCAGGCAAGACCAGAAATGCATCTGCAGTGAAGCTGTGTCTTCATTGGAGCTGTTGTCCAACACTTGAGTAGGATTTAGGGTCTTCTGCAGGGACTGCTTATTTGTGAGGCACATTTGGGAGGGAAATGCAATTCCCATGCCAATTCCCTATGCCCAGCATAGATTGGGGAAGGCCCCTTTCCTGCCTGGGGGTTCTGGTGACCAAGACCAAGCCTTCATGGTGATGTCCACAGGCAGAAGGTGAGCAGGTGAGGAGGAGGTGAGGCTGCAGGAACTTTGTGGCAACATGGAAAATACCAACACCAGCACTAACCAGATTTATATGCATGAACAAACCCCAACATTCGTTTCTCATTTCACTGTCTGAGTAGAAACACAAGGCTGTGATTCATCCTCAAAGACCCCAAGCTCCACCCTAAAGGTGTCTCCAGGGGACAACTGCAGAGTCTCAGTCCTGCTGTGGTGCTGCTCACCTGTGGTGCCCACCTGGGCGTGCTCTTTGCTCTCCTGTTGGTTTTGAGGGGGCAGGGAGGGCACACAACCAGCAGGGAGCTGTTCCCTGCGAGCTGTCCCTGTCCCTGATGGCATCAGCTGCTGTCACCGCCAGCCGCGGGTTGTCCGTGTCAAGGAACGATCTGACAAAGTGCACCAGGTGAAATTTTGCTGCCTTCTGTCTTTAGATAAGGGTGCTATCACTGACTCAACATATTTTATGTATAACACACCCGATGCAAAAAGCATTCAAGCATCAGGCTTGTTTAAATGTATTTGATGGTATCTGGAAAAACCAGTTAGCGCTTCCCGGCTGGCTGCGGAGAAGCGCTCCGGGAGAGGCCAGCCAGCCTTGTCCCTGTGCTCAGAGCTGCCTGTGGCCTGGCCACAGCACAGGAGGAGGACAGCCTGACCCAAATGGTCCTGCTGGAGCAGCTCAGCTCTCCCTGGAGCCAGGAGACCTCTGGAGGAGCAGGGTGGAGGGCCCATCCGCAAAGATTCCCTGCAGCTCCGCAGAGGTGAGAGCGCAAACGCTCGGCCACCAGGCCAGGATTTATCAGTCACCTCCAGATTTATCTGAAAGTCTTCAATGTCGGAGTCCAGGACATCCCTCTGGCTGCCCTGGAGGGTTTGCAGACCGGACAGGGGGTCTGGGATCTGTACAAGGGGCTCAGCCAGCCTCACACAGAGCCCAGGAGGACACTGCCTCTGATCCCTGCCATGGCAGTGAATGCCCACAGTGTATGAAGAATCACAAGCTGAGAGAATTCAAAATAAGTAGTAGCTAGTTTATCACAGAGTGTAAATGTAGAATCTAGAATTTTTAGTATATGGGGTTGAGGAGGCAAGATGGAGGAATTGGGGAGTGGTCCTGTCCTCCTTGTTCTTGTTCTTTTCCCCCATTTTCTGCTGAGTTGGATCACAAGGATTGGTTTAGAGTAGAAATGACATGTTAGCATAGGCAGTAAGTATTGGTAAGATTTTGTAAATAAAAAGCACATTTTGGATGGTGGTTGGATCAGGGAAATGGTACAAAGGGTCCAGGACCCTCTGATCCGTCCCAGTCTGCCACAGATCCTGCCCTGCTGGGGACACCCTGCAGAGCTGAGAAAAAACTGAGAGATAATGAAAGAATAAACAACCTTGGAAACACGGACTGGGGACTCAGCTTGTCTTCTTTGGCTCTGGCACTGGACCTTTAGGCAAGAAAAGCTCAAAAACCCTACACACCTAAGGGAACAGCAACCCCAACAGCTCCTGCCAGGAGCCTGAGGCCACTGTGCCTCTCTGCCAGCACCAGCAGCACAGGGATTGTCCCCAGACTTGTTTTCACCATCACCCCCTTCTGCTTTCAGTGGAGAATAACCCTGAATTTCATTTCCATGCTGAACGGGGACCTTGCCTGTGTTTGGCCTCATCCCCCCCTGCCTGGTGAGAAAGTGACATTTCAGATGAACCTGTTCTAGTTAAATGCCATCACTTTTTCTGAGGGCTTTGTTTGGTTTAGGGATTTTTTGCACCAGATTTTTCAAGAACACATGAGAAGCAGATAGAGGCAGATCACTCCCATGGCTTTCTTTCTATCTAGAAGATAACTCTTTATCTTGGATTTATGATCCTTGATCCAAGCTCTGGTGCCAGCTCTGAGCAAACAGACACTTGTGGTGTGTGGAGGAAAGAGAACACACCTGTACCTTTGAACTGCAGGGACTTTCTGGGTTATGGTGGGCATATCTGGGGAGAAGTGAGGAATTACAACCAATTTCTCTGGGTTTTTCTCATCAGGCCCATCTCTGCTCATCAAACAGATGAGGTGGAGTTGGCAGAGTAAAACAGGGGACTTTGCTGCTACTCCCTACTCTTGCAGAGTTTCACAGTTTGGTATTAATTACGAGGTTGGGCAATGACTAAATTACTTTGGTGGTCATTTATTTCCTTGGAAGGAGGTTGACTTTTCCCAGTGATAAGGGAAAAATCTGTGAAAACAGGACTTTTGCTCCTTCTGAAGAGGCAAAATCCCAATAACAGAAAACCTATTACTTCTGCATCTGTTTATTTCTGAGATCCAGCTAAACCTGCTGGAATAATTAGGACTACTCTGTCCTAGGAATTTGGACTAGGTGAAGGGAGAACTTGATGGGTACAAGGATGCACAGATGAAGCACAGCTTCAGCTCCACGCCTTTGTACCAGAGAAAAAGCAGTGAAAATTTTCCCCTTTCCTGCTTTTGTCATTGGAATCCTTGGGAGGCAGAGCTTGGTGGGGTTGAAGGCTCCCTGGTGCCAAAGTCACCATTGAGCAGATCCATCTCTCCTCCCTGTGATGGAGAGAAGCAAATTCCTGACCTCTCCCAGAGGATTTCACCAGGAGAGGGTGATTCCTCAGTTCTGTGTTGCTGTAATGGGGACCAAGAAGCTCCAAGGCAGGAAAGCTCCCATGTCCCACCCATGGAGAAATCCTGCTGTCCCTCCTGCAGCCTGCTGCTGGGTGTGCTGGGAACTGAAGCAAAACACTTTGCTTATCCTGGCCCCCTGTTTTTCCATCAGCAAAATGAGACTTCCAATTTGGGGGAAAAAACCCAACTCACTTTTAAAAAAAGCTGCCTACAAGAAAAAAAAAAAACAACCCAATTATTTTTCTAAATTAGAGATTAACAAATGAATTATTTTTCCCTGTAGGTACCAAGAGGCAGCACTTGCTGGCATTCAGAAGTTGGGAGGAAAATTTCAATTATGCCGTATTTTTGCTTTGTGTTTTGCTTTTTTCACCTGTTTAAAAGTGGTGCTTACCTAGAGTTCCTTCATTGGGGTGTGAAGAGGAGGAAGAGGAGGAGGAGAGGAAGAGTGAGGGTGTGCAGGGTGGCTGAGGCTCGTGCCAAAGGATCCTTTTGTGAAGATCAGCAGTTCCTGGTGCTTTTATCCCAGGCAAAGATTACATTGAACTCCCAGGGGTCTTTGCTTCCTCAGATCCTTTTCAGACTGACTCACTGTAGCACTGCAGATAGTTTTGGGTGTCCTTTCAATTTTTTTTTTTTGACAATATTAAATACATACCCCAGTGAGCCATAAATCAGTGGTTTATCAGAGAATAAATCATATCTGTAATAAGAGACCACTTCTTTTTAATTGGACAGTGCATTAAATGAAACAGATATACTTCCTCAAAGAATGCAGAAATGTGTCAGCCAGCCTTCTTTAATGAATTTTAATTTTAAACCACCTTTTCTTTGAGAGAAAAGCTATTCCCTCCCCACCCCCTTCCAGTAAAATTATATTCTAACTGGAGGATTTGCTGAGTTTCGTGGGTTATTGTGCTCACACCACTTTATCTTTCATTCCTGTGGTATTGTAGGAGCCTTTCCTCCAGGTTCAGGCTGGTTCCTGTGGAGGGGGATGCTGTAGCAAATGGATATTTTGTTTGTGTGGTGGGTGTCTGTGTGTTCTCTGGGGTTCATTGGTTGGTTCTGCTTTTATTTGTGAGAGCATTGCCAGGAAAGAAAGAGCATCTTTTATACCTTTATACCTTTTATGAATGCTGGGGAAATCTCAGCACTGGCTTAAATAATTTGGGTAATGAGCAGTGACCACAAGGAGTGAATTCCTTGGGGGATGGACAAGGACTCGTTTTATTTTGGGAGCAACTGGTCAGGGAGGGAAACAATGCAATGTGTCCAAGGATTAGAGACACAGCACAGATGTCACAGCTTTGGAAAACAGAGATCAGCACCCCTCCTACAAGGAAAGGCTGGGGGAGATGGGATTGTCCAGGCTGGAGAAGAGGAGTTCCAGGGTGACCCAACTGTAGTTTCCAGTAAGTGAAGGGAGCTTGCAGGAAAAGAAGGAGAGAGACTAATTCCAAGCATGTGGATGACAGCACAAGGAGAAAGGCTTCAAGATGAAGAAGGGTAAATTTAGATGGGATATTGGGAAGAGAGTGTTCCCTGCAAGGGAGGTGAGACCCTGGCACAGCTGCCCAGAGCAGCTGTGGCTGCCCCTGGATCCCTGGAGTGTCCAAGGCCAGGCTGGACAGGGCTTGGAGCAGCCTGGGACAGTGGGAGGTGTCCCTGTCCCTGGCAGGGGTGGGACTGGATGGGCTTTAAGGTCCCTCCCAACCCAAACCATCCTGGGATTTTCTGTCCTCACTTGTTCTGCTCATTCAGATCACCAACTTCTTCAGGGCAGCAACAACTGACTAAGAATGGGAATTCTGGTCCTTTGAGAAAATCCTGACCTTTTTGACATTTTCTTTTTTTGTCACAGACCAGGATGAGCTGAACAAGTCTGTGCTGAAGGGTTGTACTTTGCAGGTGGCTCTCGTGTCACCTGAGGTCACATCTGAATGATCCCCTGGGAGCATCTGCTGGTGCTGAAGGAGGACAGGACCCTGGGGAGGTGATGGATCTTGGCTCAGGAGGATCCAAGGGGATGGGGGATCTCCTCCCACGCTGGCCTGGTGCAGGCAGGGATGAACTCTGGGGGCTCTGGTTGCAGGTCTGGTGAGGATGTCTTCCCTGTTTGATGGACAGGGAAGAAGAAGATCAAAAAGCACAAATCCAATGTAAGTAAATCAAAAGTACAAATTTCCTGAGGCAGGTAGGAGAAAATGAGATTTTCTTTTCACAAGGAAAAAAACCCCAAACCAAGCAAACAAACCAAACCCAAAAAAACCCACTCCAAAACTAAGCAAAACAAACCAACCAACCAAAAACCCAGCCCCCTCCAATAAAAAATCTCATCAAGTTTTTCAGTAATCAGCCTTCCCATTAAAAAGTGGCCCTGGTGTCCACCTTGGGAGCCCACTCTATCCCTCCCATGGCAAAGGCCATCCAGGAGCCAACCCAACCAGTTCCCTGTCTCCTCCCCTCTCTCTCAAAAATCCCATTTTGTGAGGGCAGCCAAATTTCCAGGCCTGTTTTCTGCAGGGTTGTGGGGATTCCTTTCTGGTCCCACCAGTCTCACACAACACCCCAGCCCTTGCTCACTCTCCTAAGACAGACAAGCTCTGCAATGATTTCCTTCTCAACACGCTGCCAGTAAAATCTTTATGGGTTTGAATCTCTTCTCATTATTTCCAGCCCTGTGCTTCTATTTCCTACCCATACCTTGGGCATGATTCCCCCTCCCCAGTGCCCAGCTGGGTCACAGTCAGTAATATTTGGTTATTAGCTCTGGGCAGAGCCTGCACTGCCAGCACGGCACGGGAAGATATTGCAGGCAGGAACAGAACATTATTTCCAACTTCTTATCCTTGGTGGCTTTGTATGAGTGGGTATCATTTTCTTTTTTGTTTTGCTGGTTGAATTTCTAAGAAACCAAAAGCTTCAAAACCGCTGAAAACTCTTTATCTTTGTCCCCTTAATTCACATTTTCTCTGATATGACTGTTCCTTGGTGCTACCATTTGTCTTGGAATGCTTGAAAACCATGGCTCTTTCTTTCTCTCATTTGTTTTCTGTTAAGTTCTGGAGCAGTTGAATGAAGACACCTCAGCTGTGTGCATTTCTTACACCAATTATTCACTGCTCAGCAATTTCAAAGGTAAAATGACACTGCATGGTCATCATCACATGTAGTGCATTAAGACTTGAAGCTTGTTATCACATTTAATGAATGTTTTTTCTGCATAATGAGATTGAGAAATCTAGAAGGCTGATTTTTTTTTTAACAGAAAAAATTCAAAATTTAAAATTAAAAAAATAAATAAATCCACAACGAAGTGGTTGGGGGAATGCTTTGTTTAAGTGCCTGCCAGTTAACCAGATTGGTCTGCTGAAATTGGAGATTTGCAACAAGGGAGACTCTCCCATATCACCCAGAATGTCACAGCTGCTGTGCCTGGTGATTCCTGAGCTCTGACATCCTCTTGCTTTCCCCAAAATGTGCCTCTGAACCAAACTGGGGAGAAGGAGGAGACCCTCCATGGCTGAGGTTTGTGTGGCATCACAGGCAGAGAAAATCGAAGCTCCATCACCGATGCTGCCCCTGCCAGGCTGAGCTGGGATTTTGGGCAGTGCTGGGATTTTGGGCAGTGCTGACCCCCTGCCAGGGGAGAACCCTGGCCAGTCTGGGTGCTGTCCTCACACCAGTGTGACACAAATAATGCAGGCCAGAGCCGTAGGGAAGGAGTGCTGTGCCATCTAGTGAGTGCTGCTGTCCGCATAAACAGCATAAAACAATTATTTATTTACTGCTGGCTGGAGGTACCATGGCAGTGAGGGGGGCTTGAACAGGGCTGCCTCCAGTTCTGCCTCGTGGTTAAATAACTCCTGGACTGAGAACACCCTAAGCAGGCAGGAGGTCAGGTTTAGAGCCCGAGGTTTGGCTCAGGGCAAGGCTGGTGTCAGAAGAGGCTGGGCTCCCCCATCCTCAGCGAGCAGCTGGATGCAGCAGCAACAGAGAAATCAAGGAAAAAAAAAATTTAAAAAAAAAGGCAGAATATTTGGTTTCTTCTGTCTCTGCCACAGAATGATCCGCCAGGAATCCCCCTCTCCTGCAGCTCAGACTCAGCCTTGTCCTGATCTAACCCCAGCATCATCACCAGGCCCTACAGGGAAGGTTCCCATGGGAGCAGGAGCAGCAAGGGGACCCTTGGGAGCAGGGTGAGCTGGGTCTGGGGGCTCTGGGTGCACCAGATCCCCCCAGGATGCTGAGCCTGCTCTGCTGTGGGTGCACAGAGGGGTGGGAGGGCACCCCAAAGCCCCTGGGGCTGGTTTGGGGGTGGGCACAGGGGGGGTGACCACCTCCAGTGCAGGCAGGGAGGGAGAGTGGGAGCCCAGCCTGGCACGTGGCCAGGAATGGCCTTGTGGTGTGATGTGCTCTTGGATTTTATTTAAATCAGCAAGACGAGAGGACAGTTCAGAGCACTGGATTAATTCCACTTTCTCCCTCTCACTCTCTCTTTTTTTATTAGGAAAATAAAAGAGACTTTGAAATATTAAGAGAGAGTGGGATTAGAGCCCTCTCCTGCTACCCCAGTCTTTCCTCCCCTATTAATTTCCACTTGATTAGAATTCTTTTTGAAGTATTTAAATATGGACAATAGGAAAAAGGGAGGGTGAAGTTATTGAATATCAGTTAAACTGTATTAATATAAGCTCAGTTCCAGCTTTTATATAGATACTTCATATATATGTATAGTTTCCTCTAGGAATAAAGTAGATCTATCCCTCCTCCCCTACCTAAAGTAATTATGATTTTAAAAAAAACTATAATGAAACTCTTAAACTTTAATAGCCCATTTATAAATCCCCAGCTTAAAATTTAAATGCTTAAAAAAAAAGTTTTAGAACTGTAGAAATTTGATTCCCCCCTCTTTTTTTTTTTTTCTATTTTTTTTTTTACATAAGAGACACTTTTATGCCATAAAACTTTTGAAGCCTCACAGCCATTCCCAAGCAGTCAGCCCTGGCTTTGGTGGAAATTGGGGTGCTGAGGGAGGATGGAGGGGATTTGGTGCTCGGAGGGGTGAAGGTTTGGTGCTCCACCCCTGTGCCAGTGTGGGAAGCCCACCAGGGGCTGGAGAACAGCTGGGAAACCACTCCCCTCTGTGATGGCTGTTGGAGTCCAGGACATCCCTCTGGCCACCCTGGAGGGTTTGGAGACCGGACAGGGGGTCTGGGGTCTGTCCAAGGGGCTCAGCCAGCCTCACNACTGAGATAATGCCCCTGCCAGGGAGGCCTGGCAGAGCTGAGACAGAACTGAGATAATGCCCCTGCCAGGGAGGCCTGGCAGAGCTGAGACAGAACTGAGATAATGCCCCTGCCAGGGAGGCCTGGCAGAGCTGAGACAGAACTGAGATAATGCCCCTGCCAGGGAGGCCTGGCAGAGCTGAGACAGAACTGAGATAATGCCCCTGCCAGGGAGGCCTGGCAGAGCTGAGATAGAACTGAGATAATGAAGAATAAACAACCTTGGAACAGGCACTGGCAGACTCAGTTTGTCTGCTCTGACTCTGGTGTGAAACACTCAGGGCCAAGAGAAGACTGAAAACCTGATTGCCTCGGGGAACAGCAACCCCGAGGAGAATCTCAGGGAAAAGCAACTCTGAGAATGGCCATCCCCCAAATTCTTCTGCATGATCCTGGTGTGATCCAGCAGCACTGAGCTGTCATTTCCTAGTGCAGGGGAAATCCAGGGCTGCTGCTGGATGTGGAGGATCCCTGAGATAGCGGGCACTGGGTGTCCATGCCATGGTCATCCTGCACGTCCTGACTCATCCCCTGCCAAGCCAGGCTGCACTTTGGGGGTTTTATTTATAAATCAGTGCTTTTATGAACCAGATTTCGATATCTCCATCCAGATTCATAAATCCTCTCAGCTAACCTGAGAACTGCAGTTTGATTTACAAACCATGACTTCACACATCAGATTTAACTCCCTGACTGACTTCTGAAACAGTCGATTGGCTTAGAAGTCAGGCAATAGATTTACAAATCCTAAAACAGATTTACAAATCCTAAAACATAATCACAAGTCACGCCAGTCTAAGAAAAAAAAAAAAAAAAAGAAAAAAAAAGAAAAAAAAGTGTTTGTTTAGAGATCTTTGCACGAGGGATCCAAGGATTTCCAGCCCAGGACACTGAGGTCCTATTGCTGTTCTGATCTGCACAGATCCAGCTCTTCCTTTGGGATACAAACCTGGCCCATCTATGATTGCTGTTTTTTTCTAGTTCTGACTGAGCCTAACTTCAAGCTGGATGCAACAGGGGTGGCATGAGTCCCACCAGGATCTACAACCCCTAAGCCCAAGAGAATCAGGGAGCTGCAGAATGGTTTGGGTTTGAAGGGACCTTAGAGATCATCCAGTCCCACCCCCTGACATGGGCAGGGACACCTTTCACTATCCCAGGTTGCTCCAAGACCCATCCAGCCTGGCCTTGGATACCTCCAGGGTTGGTACAGCCATAGATTTTCTGGGCAACCTGTGCCAGGGCCTCAGCACCCTCAGAGGGAAGGATTTCCTCCCAATATCCCACCCTAAATGTACTCTACCTCATCTTAAAGCCATTCTCTCTCATCCTGTTGCTCCAGACCGTCATCCCAAGTCCCTCTCCAGGTCTTCTGGAGCCCCTTTAGGCACTGGAAGAGGTTCTAAGGTCTCCCTGGAGGCTGCTGCTCTCCAGGTGATCACCCCCAGCCCCACAGCCTGGCCCCAGAGCAGAGGAGTCCATCCCTCAGAGTCCATCCCTCAGAGCATCTCCTCGTGTCCTCTGGACTCCCTCCAGCATCTCCCTGTCCTTGTGCTGTTGGGCCCCAGGGCTGGGGCAGCTCTGCAGGTGGGGTCTCACCTGAGCAGGGCAGAGGGGCAGAATCCCAATCCCTTTCCTGGGGATCAGCCCCGGGCACAGCCCTGGAGTTCAGGATTGCCCTGCCCAGACCCACCGAGCTCCTCACCCACCACAAACTCTTCTCACCCACCACAGACTCTTCTCACCCACCACAGACTCTTCTCACCCACCACAAACTCTTCTCACCCTCCACAAACTCTTCTCACCCATCACAAACTGTTCTCATCCACCATGAACTCTTCTCACCCACCACTTCTGATCACCAAAAGTTGACCATTGCTGCTATCCACAAAAACACCCCACCCACCACCCCGTGAGGAGGGACAGGATCAACCTGACCACAGAGGAAATATTTTTAAGCTGGAGGCACTGTAAGCAGAGGCAGGCTGTGACCCGGGGAGGGGACGCTCTTCGGAACGCGCGCTCCCAACGCTGGCAGAGCATCCCCTCAGGGCTGTGAATCACATCCTTCCTCTCCATGCCGCAGTGCTCCTCTATCCCATCCTCTATCCCATCCCCTGGGACGGGCTTAGCACCAAAATAATCACAGCTCGTGGCCTCTTGGAAATGCCCTGGAAACCGTCCAGCTGACAGATTTGAGTTGTGCCTCCACTGTGGCTTGGAGGGGGAAGAAAAGGCATTTTCCATCTGGCAGTGATAATTTGTTAGACAGCACTTTCAAAGCTCCGTGGGTTCCTCTGAGGTGCTGGACTTCTGCACCCCATCCAACAAATAAACTCTCATTTAGGAATATCCCTTGCAAATTGTTGTTAATGAAGCAAACTTCCATCTTCCTTAACGTTCTGGAGAGACTAAGTAAAAAAAATAACTTGTTCACAATTTTCAATGTTAAAATCTGCAAAAGCATCTTCAGAATTCGATGATTTCCCTTTTTATTTTCTCTGCTCTTAGGTTTTCCAGATATACATCATAAAGCAACAACTGGCACTAATTCATTTTCCCCTTTGCAATCACCTTTAAAGGAAAAAGCAGCAAAGGTTTCCTGCCAGGTGTAAACATGAGGAATAAAAGGCCAGATAACAATGAAGATTTCATGGAAACTCACGGATACGAGCACCCAAGTGTAAGGTCTGCAATTAAATGATGGGCAGCAATTTCCAGCTGACATTTTGGAAACAGGGAACTGAGAAAGGCAGCTGGAGAGTCAATTTTGGGGCAGGAACATGAGAATCTAGAGGTCAGAGGAGGAGTCACACATCACCAGGAGATGGGTCTGGTTCATTAGGAGGAAACAATCAATTCAGGTAATAGCAGGCCACCCCCAGCCGCCAATCTGCTGAGGTGGGTCTTCACTTAAGAGACATTTTCACATGTTTTCTCATTTTTTGTGCTATCTGGGCTATGAGCTGGGGTTATCTACAAATGCTGGTGAGTGCTAGGCTGCAAAGCAGTGACAAGATCCTCCTCACCTGCGTTTTGAACTGGGCTTTGCATCTTTTCCTTCTCTTCCTAGCATAAAATTAAAGGTGGCTTCTTTCCTATTAAACTCTGCTTAGACTCAAGGTTCCCCGGCCTAAACCTTGCCTAGATGTGAGGAGAAAGGATCAGTCCCTTGGAGCCTGGCTCTTCCTCACACAGAGACGCCCAAGAAATGCCATTTCCATTTCGTTTTTCCCCCCAGAGACAACTCCTGTCTGATATTATTCCACTATTCCACTTTCCCCACCCACCTCTTCCACCGTGTGCCCCCAGGAGCTGCTAATAATAATATTGCAAACCCTGTAATAAATATCGTGATCACTGCCTAACAGGCAGCCTAAAAAGGCTGCGGATAAATAAATAATAAAATAAAATAAATAATAAAGAAAAGAGAGAATTTTCCCATTTATCTGCGAGCTCTGGAGAGGGAGAGAGAAAAGAGTTGGCTATTAGAGATCCCGCATAGCCACAGGCAAATTCGAGCATCATCTCCTTGCGGAGCGCGGGTTTTTTTTAAAGCAGAGATTACTCTGGCGGTTCAAGGTGCTATCGAGCTCGAACCAGGGACAATTACAAGGCTCCAGTTGGAGCGTCGGAGACGATGCTTGCGTCTGATAAGGTTGAAGGGGAATAATGGAAGGAGGGAAGTGATAATGGGCTGCTGAATGGGTGGGTTGAGGTATCATCGCCAGAGCGCCTGGAGACAGAACTGCTGCTGATGCACAGGATGAGGTTTTTCCCTTTCTCCCCCCATTTTGTTTCTATTTTCCCTTCATAAGAAGAAGATATCTCTGAACATGCACTTCAGAAGGATTTTTTCCCCTCCTAGCTCCAAGCAACGCTGGTGCCATCACTCACCAACCCATTCCGTGCTGTGAGAGCCCCCGGAGCCGGCGTGTCCTCCCTCCCTTCAGACACTCACACATCACCTTAAATGTGTCCTGCCCATCACTGGGGCCGGGCTGGGCTCTGGGGGTGCTCTCAGGGCACCCCAGGAATGCCCAACTCAACACCTCAGAGCGGGGTTCAGCCAGGGGTGTCCAGCAGGGGAGGGAGAGGAGCGATCCCTGCTCCCAGGACCAGTGCTCCTCCAGCTGGCACTGGTCCTCCAGGGCTTCTGGAGGGATCCTAAAGGCAGGATGTATTCCCTGCTGGCCTGGGAGCAGATAAGGATAAGGATAAGATAAGCAGATAAGGAAATCTGGCTCGCTCTTCTCCATCAGTAGGGGATGAACCCCCACACTGGGCTGCCCCACACCCCAAAGAATGGGCTGAGCCCTTCCTGAACCCTCCATCCCACTCCTTTCCTGCCCTGTCCTCACAGCCTGTGGGCCATGATTTGGTCTCCATAAGACTAGAGCTGCTGGTGGGCATAGAGAGCACTGATGAAACCTTTGTTATATTTTTCTTTGCTGAGATTTCTTTTCCTGGGCCAGATTCCCAGATAATGAATTTGGTACATTTAAATATCCAATAAACAAATAAAGTCTATTGTTTTTCTCCTTTGATTATGAGACTCTTCTCTTTGCCAGATCCTTTTATGTCTGTCTTTCCCTGTTGGAAGTATAAAATTAGATCAGGATTTCACTTTTCTTCTTTTATCAAGGCAAGACAGAGTTGCCTCTATGTTTTCTTCTACTACTGAAGGCCAGCAAGTACCATGAAAAATCCCTCTTTGGGAAAGAGGGGTTTTGGATGAGAAATCAAATTAAATGTTTCCTACATTGGAGGTCTAAACCCCCTTCTGATGGTCACAAATATGGAGGTGCTTGTGTAAGAAGAAGGCAGAAAATGATGCATTTTTGCTTGGCCCAGGAAAAGATGCTGGCAGCTTCGTGGGAATCAGGCAAATCCTGCCCAGTGGGGTGGAAGATTTCCAGACAGCATCCAAGGGAGGCTTTGGGAGAGTGAGTCAAAACCCAGATTCATTTGCAGCTACATCTTGACCAAAACTTGCAGAGAGGTGGTGCCAGACATGTCTCAAACCCCCAGACCGAGTAATTTCCTTTAAAGCAACCCCAGCACCACCTTTGGGTGGGATTTCTCTCCTCTGCCTTTGGACAGTGACAGTGTCAAAGCTGAGCTGGGGGGTCCAAACTCACGTTCCAGCCTAGGGGGTGAATGTTCCTTCATGGAGTTCAATTCATCCAACCCTCCTGGGATGGGACAGGATGGGATGGGATGGGATGGGATGGGATGGGATGGGATGGGATGGGATGGGATGGGATGGGATGGGATGGGATGGGATGGGATGGGATGGGATGGGATGGGATGGGATGGGATGGGATGGGATGGGATGGGATGGGATGGGATGGGAAGTGGTCCAGAAATGTCTGTTCTCTCTAATGCCTTAAGTTTTATCTTTCATGTATTTCAGACTCTGCGCTTCCCAGGGATGCAGTTCTGAGCTCACATTCAGGGTCACTCAGCTCTTCACAGAGCAGGGACACAAAACAAATCCTTCTCCTGCTGGAGACCAAGGACAACCATTCCAAGTTTTCAGGCCCAACAGCACAAACAAGGGTGGCTGAGGAGAGAAAACAAGAAGGATGAGACCTCACAACCTGAAGCTGCAATTGGACAATTAAACCCCAATGTGCAAACGGACCAAAATGTATAAAAGTGTGAGACCTCGTAACCATTTGTCCATTTTGTGACCATTTTGGGTCCATCTTGGGTGTAGCCCTGGCCAGGTTCTTGTCCTGCCCAAGGTGTATCCTTGAAGCCCTTTTCATAAATCTCTGCTTTATTCTCCAGCTCTATCCAGTCTCTGTTCCAGGTCAGCCTTCCCAAGGCCTCATCTCTGTAGACACCAGAATGAGCCTTAACAAAGGGTTCTGGTGTAAACAAGGGAAATCTGTTTACCTGTGAAGGCAGTGATGGTTAGAAGGGATACTGGGAGGGAATTCCTGGCTGTGAGGGCACTGAGGCCCTGGCACAGGGTGCCCAGAGCAGCTGTGGCTGCCCCATCCCAGGAAGTGTCCAAGGTCAGGCTGGACAGGGCTTGGAGCAACCTGGGATGGTGGAGGTGAAATAAGATGAAATAATCTTAAAGATTCCTTCCAACCCAAACCATTCCATGATTCCACGACTGTGGGCTTCCCAATGGGCTGCCAGGGCAGGATCAGGGATACCTGTGAAGATGTCAAAGCTCTCACCAGGGTGTCCTGGCAGGGCAGGAGATGCCAGGGACAGCTCAGACCAAGAGGGGCAGTGCAGGTTCCTGCCCGCAGAGCCACCGCCCCCTGATCCCTGCCTGGTTCCCTTTCCCGTGTTTCAGTGGGATATGGAGCCCACCAGGAGCTTGGAGATGGGTTTGGAAGCAGTGCTGGGAGGAGGCATGGAAAGATGTGGGATGCACCCAGGGAAGAGCAGGCACTCATGGAATGTCTTTGCAGAGGCCATGGTGCTGTGGAATGCACAATTCCACTTCTTAATCAAAACAAAAAGGAGGAAAAGCAGGAAGGATGGGCACCATCTGCAGTGGCTGAGGATGTTTGGGGTTTTCTTCCTTGCTACTTCAATGTACTCTTTCTCCATCCCACCTTGAGCCCCTGAGGGAGCTGAGGGAGCTGAACTCGAGGATTGAGAGTGTCCTCCTGGCCTTCTCCAGCTTCCCACACCCTCCTGCTCTTCTCCAGCATGTGCCTTTCCAGGGATACCGGCAGGAAAAAGGAGCAGGTAATAGATGGGGAATTCCTTTCTGCTCCCTGCCATTGGAATGGGCTAAAATAAAGGAGCTGCCATGTGATGCCAGGAGAAAGGAGATGATATCTGCCCAGGTTATACCCTGGATACTAAATCCAAATGTATTTCAACTAAGATCAATTGCTTTAAAAAAAATGAGAGGGAAAAAAAAGAAGTTGATTTTCTTTGCAGCTCTTGGAAGTGAATCTATTTGGTGTCAGGCTGAAAGAAGACAGCGTGTAAGTAACTGAGAAAGTGTTTACTCAGTGAATTAGTTCAGCTTTCATTGTGCACAGAGGATTATGGCCTCAGCAGTGGATGAGCTCCATTTCAGGCTGGAGTAGCTCACTTAGCTACCTCCAGGGCAGGACTAATTATCATAGGACTTAGGCCATTAAAGGGCTTTAACTACCAGTGCTCTCTCCCAGGTCTGGATTAACTCTTTGCCTGGAGCAAACCGCCCTGATAACCATTCAGCCTAATGGTCTGCTTTGATTTCTCTGCCCCCTCTGCCCACCCCTTTCGCCCTTAAACTTTATATTATTGTCAGATCTGGAACAATAGCTGGGAATACTAAAACCATTGCTGCAAAGGGGGCTTTGATGCAGATTTTTTTTTTCTTTGCTTTACCATCGCTAAGGCAATTTTAGGAAATACCATCTTGCACGGCAGAGAGCCCTTACCTGACTCAGGTGGATTAAGAGGGGCTTCTCAAAAGGCAGGACCCCCAAGGGAAACCCTGAAACGCCCACAGAACTCAGCTCTGTCTTACTCTGTTGTCTCAGTGCCAATAATTGTGGCGGAAGGCATTCTGCATAGAAATAGCAAAAGACTATTGTGCCCCCAGGCATGAAATAGCCACGGAGAGAGCAGAGTTATTACCCTGCCTCACAGGAGAAGAGCTGGGGTGCAGGAGCTTTAAATGTTTTGCCCAAGGTAACAGACAGAGAATGTGCCAGCGACTGCTCCCTATCATTAAAAATATATTTGAGGAATTATCTTGTGATCCCTCTTTAGCATCAGCATTCCCAGCTTTGCTGGCAGTGCAGCAGCACATCTGGGTGGTTCCCTGGCTTGGAGGAGGTTCAGCTCAAGACTACAAAATCAGATGCTCCTCTTCCAGTAAAAACCCTCAGGAGGGCATCAGAGGAATCCAAAGGACACCAAAATGGGGGATTCTTCACACAAAATAGGGGGTTCTTCACAGAAAATAGGGTGTTCTTCACAGAAAATGGGTGGTTCTTCACACAAAATAGGGTGTTTTTCACACAAAATAGGGGGGTTTTCGCAGAAAATAGAGGGTTCTTCACACAAAATGGGGGGTTCTTCACACAAAATTGATGATTCTTCACACAAAATAGATGNTTTTTTTCACACAAAATAGGGTGTTCTTCACAGAAAATGGGTGGTTCTTCACACAAAATAGGGGGTTTTTCACACAAAATAGATCTTTCTTCCCACACGGAGCTGGGCAGGACCCTGGTTGTGCTGAAGGTTTGTGGGGTCAGAGCTGTGGAAGGAAAATCCCTTTTTAAGGCTTGAACAGAAGTGCAGAGTGTGTGGAACCCTGGCTGGCTGCTGTGTTCACCCACAGCCATGGGGAGGCAGAGTCCTTCACCTCCGTGTCCCCTGGCACAACCCTCAGGCCATGGGAGATGGGAATTCTTGGCACCATTGGATGGTGGAAGTGCTGGCAGCTGAAACACCTCTTCAGCTGAAGAGGCAGTTGAAATGTTGAAATACCTCTTCATCCCAAGAGGAGCATCCTTAAGAGAGTTCTTCCTCTCCACCTTTCAGGTTTTTATTTCATGAAATACCATTTAATGCCAACTGCTAAGCTGAGTATGGCCAACACAGCAACCATTTACAGACTCTGGTGGTCTTATGTGAATAACTCAGGTGCTCTGGAAAGACCATTTGTCCCATCAAAACCCATAAAATCCATGAAAGCACAGAGTAAAAGCCAAAACATAAATTTTCCCTCCTCCGTGTGCTTCTGTCCTTCACAAATACATAAATAAAAGAGGTATTTGAGCAAAACAGCACATCAGAATCTATCTGATTTTTGTGGACTTCTCTTCCTGTTGTAATCAGGAAGATATTTTTAAATTATCAGCTCTGAAACATAAAATCATGAGATGGTTTGGGCTGGAAAAGACCTTAAAGATCCTCAAGTTACACCCCCCATGCCATGGTAGGGGCACTTTCCATGAGCCCAGATTGCTCCAAGCCCCATCCAGCCTGTCCAGGTGTTGCACAAGCCCTGATCCCACCAGAGAACGGCCTCAGGTGGGTGGCAGATGCTCAGTCCCATGTGCTCACACCTTTCTGCTCCTGGTGGATCTTCTGTGGGTGTAAGGATGGCCACAGGCTCCAAAAGCCAGGACAGATGTGAAGCAAAGCCCAAACCAGGATGGTTGGGTCAGGACCAGGGAGCTCTGCACAGATTAAGGCAACTCAGATTATCTGAGCAGAGCCAGAACCTGCAGCCAGGTCCTCCTGAAGGCCTTGAACCCTATGAGAGCCCAGGGACCATCTCTGGCACAGGGGCCCCCACAGGGTTCCCAAAATCTTCTCCTTGCTGAAACTCCAGGAGCACACAGCATCTGAAAGCAGTGCCTGTCCAGCAAGGGGTGTTTCCTCCTCCTCTGATGCTTCTCCCATGGCTTTGTTCACACCTTTTCTTGGCTGACTCAGGTCTGCATTCAGCTGCCCAGCTGACAGCTTTCACAGCGCTCCTCAGAGCTCTGAAGCCTCTTGCAGATGGTCAAAGCATGCCCAAATTGTGTTCTGCTGCTTCGTCTATATGGAAATTGTCTCATTTCTGCCTCCCTCTGATCTCCTACTCTGAGGATAATGGGGTTTAGTACTTTCCCTTCTTGCCCCTGCTGCAGGTGTGAACAGGAATAGAAGACAAACTGCTTACTGGAGTGCAAGTTATTTGTTGTTTGCAGATGAACAGAGCTGCCTTTCATTTCCTGTGATTCCGAGTATTAAATTCCTTCTCCTCGTCATTTACCCATTGCTTGACATCTTCTGCTTTCAACTCATTCGTTCCCCATCACATCTGTGAGCCTGCACAGTGGAGCCCATCAAGAAAAAACACAACTGAGGCCACTCACTAAGGGAAAAGAGAGGCAGGTAATTGTGGAACAGCAAGCAGAGACCTTTGAAGAAAAGGCAATTCCTCAGAGGAAAATTGGACCAGCTGAGTATTTCCTCTCTCACTGCCAAGGGTGCTTCAAGCCTGGCTGAAACATCTGCTTGTGGAGTCTACCAAGAAAGCCCCCAAAAATAAAAACTAGCACTGGAATCGTGTAGGAACAGGAAAATCTGCTTGAGAGAGCTGAGCAGTGCTCACTTGTTGAGGCAGCAGCTCCTCTTGCTCTGCGTTCACTCAGCACCACGGGACCCTGACCTGCTGTGTAGAGACAGGGATAACAGCAGTGAGACAGGAACCCCAGAGCTGGGGCCAGGCATGAAAGCACCTTCTGCTGCCTCCTCCTCACATTTATCAAACACAGGTTTCCCACCTTCCAGTGAAACTGCAATTAACTTGTAAATGTATGCTGCACAATTAATTTCCCACCAGCTGCCGCTCTGCAGCTGAGAGGAAATCAGTCAGGGAGACACCCACGCCAGCTCTGGGGTGGCCCTTGCCACAGGTTCTGCCCTGACACACAAAAAAAACACCAAAAAAA
>VXBR01010896.1:677291-720513 GCA_013400215.1 Cisticola juncidis | reverse complement strand
AAAAAAAAAAAAACCAAAACAAAACCCTATTAAACTAATAAGGCCAACCCACCTTACACAGAGAGAGCCTAAGGACTGGAGGGATTTCAGTCCCACTCAGAGATCCTCCATCTAAAAGAGAGGAACAGGAATTGAACTTTACAGCCAGGTCAGCTGTTGTGCAGCCCTGGGTTGGATCTAAAACTGTGTGAGAAAACTCAGATCTGTATTGGGAGGAGGGCTCCTCATTTTGGAGAAAGAACCAGCCTCCCACAGTCAGGTGCACTTGGCTGCAGCCCAAGCTGCTCTTAGGTCTCTTGTCCCATGTTTGGAGAGCAGGCACACAGGGAGTCCTGATGAGGGTCCCACTCTCCCTGAAGACACAGGGAAGTTGTCCAGAATGCAGCAAAAAATGTCCACAAGACAGTTTGAGCCTCATTCCATGTAGGCTGTGGATTGAGACAGATCTACCTTCCTTCTCCCATGGCATTTGCCACCTTCCAGCAGGATGCCCCATCCTTTTGCTGCCATCCAGATGTGTCCTGCCAGGCTGTGGGTGCAGCCACAGCCAACACCTCCTGCAGCGCCCTGCTCTGAACCCAATCACACGTCAGACCCCCTCCTTGCCAGATTTTACTGCCTTGGTGTCTTCCCCTCCAGGACATGGGTTGTTCCCATCTCTCCAGCAGGACTTTTATATTACACTCACAATTCTTGCTAATTTAAGTGTTTTTGCATGGCCACTCTGGGATCTGCTGCAGTGGCATCCCTTAAATCCCTAGCACATTCCAGGGCTGCAGCCAAAGCCTGTGTGAGGTGGATGACAGCTCTGAGGGAGTGGGACCACGAGGTTTTTGGGAGTTTGTGTATTCTTCTCTGTGGTAGGAGATAACAAGTTTGCCACCACAAAATTGTGAACTCCCTCTTGATGGTGAGGGAGAGGAGTTCAGGCTGCAGATGCAGCAGGCTTTAGTCATGGTGGGAAGGAGCTGAATACATCAACTGCTCGGGGATGGGCTTTTCTGAAGGCTCTAAAGGAGACAGAGAAAATTCACTTGAAACAGAGCAACACTGGCTGGGGAGGGAAAACAGCTTCCCTGGGAGAAGGAAATCACCCATTCCCCACACGCACAATGGCACACTGGGGGAGAGCAGCTAATCCTGGAGCAGAGCACAGAGCTGGGCGCTGGAAGGAGATAACAAAGACCAGGGGCTCTTGTGCTGGGGTCACACCACGGGCCTGGTGCACGGTGTCACTGTGCCTGCCTGAGATAAGCTCCAGCAGCAAGAGCAGCTGGCTGGAGCTCAAGCCAGGCAGGATGGAAGTGATGCTTCTAGGAAAAAAAAAAAAGCGTGATTCAGGCATTTCCTAAGACATGCTGAAGCTCTTGTCCCCCCTGCACAGGGGACTGAGACTGCCCTTGCTCCTCAAGGCTCCTCCTGTGGGCAGGATGTGGTCACAAACATCCTCTGGGCACCTGGGGCCCTCTGCTGCTTTTCTCTTTTTTTTCTGTGAACCCTGGCAAAGCAAAGGGCTTCATCAGAGCAGGTCTGAATGCCTCTGCTCCAAGGTGGCTGGCACCAACAGATTGAGGTGGATTACAAAAAACAGAGGGTGCCCACGAGCTGGAGAAGATTTCCTCTCCTTTACCCAGCTTTAGGACACAGAATTTTCTATACATCTGGAAGGGCCAAGGAGGCTGAGTGTGATGGGTGGAATAGCAGGAATATTAGAAATTCAGTGAAGGAGATGTTCCCTTTGTTCTCATCCAAGAGCTGTTAAGTTCTTTTGAGCATTATCAATAGGGAAAGATGTTACATCCTGAAGGAAAAGGATTAATGAATTGTGTTTTCCTCTGGGTTTATGATCATAGGTCCCAAAATAACTTCACACTCTACCCCCCAGTTTTCTTCTCCCTGCTTTACAAGCTCCCTTTGGAAGCCAAGTAAAAGCAGAGAGACACAAGCTGATTATCAAATAATATACTTGCCATGGGGAGAGATAGGTGGGTGAAGAGTAGAGAAGTCACCTCTTAACTTTAAATGCAAGAGTTCATCCAATTGACCCTCCCCTACTGATTAAAGCAGTTTCCAGAAAGTAAAAGGCAAGAAGATGCCCAATCCCTGGAAGTGTCCAAGGCCAGGCTGGACAGGGCTTGGAGCAATCTGGGATAGTGGAAGATGTCCCTGACCATGGCAGAGGGTGGGACTGGGTGAGGTTTAAGGTTCCTTCCAACCCAAACTAGTCTGGAATTCCATGATTCTATGATAAGAAGCCTCACTGGCAGATGTAAAAAACCCAAGTGTCCCCAAGGACACTTTCCCTCCTAATGCCTGGTGACAGGAAGATTTTGTGCCCTGAAGCAGGACAGTTTCTGTCTCTTCCACAATGCTGGGTGTTTTGTTTAAAATTCAGAGAATTGAAATTTCAAACCTCGGATGTGCATCCCCTTCCTGTGGGTTTCTCAGCAGCTGGGATCTGCTGACTCAGGTGCTTTGGCAGCTGCACTTTACACAGGAATTACACCAGGGTGGAGGAGCTCATGGAGAGCAGCTGAGTGTTTGTGCCTCCTTTCAACAGGAGCAGGGAGGGGAAGGACGTTGAGTGACCAGGCTGTCCCTCCCCAGGACACACCATGTCACACAAGGGAGCCCTTGGTGTCCTCATGGGGTCCTCAAGACCAGACCAGGGTGTTGAGGAGCAGCTCCTGTGCCCCCTCACCCTGCTCACTGAATAAACTTTAATTTAGTACCTGCTCAACTGAGGTGTTTGATGGTTGGAGGTCTCTTCCAACCTTAATGACTCCATTGTTCCACAATTCTGCCAGGCTTAGAGGTTGTCCCAACCTGTCGTGGTGGCACCAGAGAGGAGCAGTTTCAGCTCCTGCTCTGAGGCAAGACGGGCAGCTGGATCTCCCTCCTTCCCTGTGTTGATGTGCACCAGGACATGCTTGTTGGGGGAAACCTGTCCCCTGAAGGGACAATTTCTTCTCTGTGCTTGATCCAGGCCCATGGAAAGTCCTTCTAGTCCTTGGGAATTCCTGCACATTTCTCTTCAAGACCTGCAGAGCTGTCCCAGCCCTGGGCCCAGCACAGGGAGGACGTGGAGCTGCTGGAGAGAGCCCAGAGGAGGCACCAGGATGAGCAGAGGGATGGAGCAGCTCTGCTGGGAGGAAAGGCTGGGAGAGCTGGGATTGTTCAGCCTGGAGAGGAGAAGGCTTCTGATTGACCTAATTGTGGCCTTCCAGTATCTGAAGGAGCACACAAAAAAGATGGAGAGAGACAATTTCCAAGGGCCTGAAGTGAGAGGACAAGGGGGAATGGCTTCCCACTGCCAGAGGGCAGGGTTAGATGGGATATTGGGAAGGAATTTTTTCCTTGTGAGGGAGGTGAGACCCTGGCACAGAGAAGCTGTGGCTGCCCCATCCCTGGAAGTGTTCCAGGCCAGGTTGGACAGGGCTTGGAGCCCCCTGGGATAGTGGGTGGTGTCCCTGCCCATGGCAGGGGTGGGACTGGATAACTTTAATGTCCCTTCCAACCCAAGCCATTCCATGATTCCATGACTCTGCTGACCAAAAATGTTCCCAGAGCCTTCTCCTGCCTGTGCTCTGCTGCTGCTTCTGGCTGTGTCCCTTCTCAGAGTCAGTGCCTGGTGAATCTGGGACACATTTCCAAAAGGTGGGCTGCCAAGTGCTCTGCCTGAGGAAGTTTGATCTCTAACTCTCAGGAACCTCACTGTCCTCTCCTGCTCTGCACACTCGAGTCCTTGGACGTGCACAAAGAAAATTCAAGCATCTTACAGAAAAAGAAATGTGTCTCATGGATATGTATAAAACTGGCCAAGTCTTTGCAGGCAAACTGTGTTTGCTCCTCTTTGGACTTGCTCCTTCCTCTCTTAACATGTGGAACAAATGTCTCCTCTGGAGCGTGATGGGGTAACCTGGAGAGATCGGCAGAATTGCTACACATGGACCCTGGGCTGGTTTTATTTTCTATTGAACCTTGATGGAAACGCATGCACAGCAAGTCAGGGCCTGTCCCTTTTCCTTTCTCCTTTCTCTCTCCCTCTCTCTCTCTCTTTTTTTTTTTTTTTTTATTTCTTCCAGGAGTGCTGATGATAAGAAAAGCAATGTCTAAATCTTCTTAATGGTGTTTATGCAAGCAGTTTTGCTTAGCTGCAGTCCCTGCCACCCCCTCCCCCGTCCACCCTCCCCTCCCATCTCCCTGCTAATATCGCTGCTTCATTCCTTTCCCTGTTGGCTATTACTATGGACTACAGCGAATCTAAAACTAAATAATCCCCTTAGTGTCAAGTTTTCTGGGCTGAGCAAATAAATCTAACCAAATGCATTATCTAGGTAGAGGAGGCTGTTGTAAGGGGGAAAAAAGATAAAGGCTATTTTACTTTAAGGCAAAGAGTAAAACCATCATTTTTCATTCGCATTGTACTTTTAAAGTTTTTTTTTAAATTTTATTTTAACTTTCCTGTTCAATCCTTTTCTTTTTCCATTGTAATTTAAAGGAAAAAAAAAAGAAATGCGGCAAAGCCTCTGATTTCAAGCATTAAATAGAGGGAGAAAGACCTCAGATAAGGTGCCATTCAAATCCCCCTCTCAGACGGGTAATTCTGATCAGGCAGTAAAGTGGTCTAAATAAATAAACCCTTCCCCACTTCTCCTTCCCTGGGGAGGGTGGATGAGGATATTAGAAAACTCATTTACAGGAGGAAGAGCACATGGAAATCTGCATGTCCCAGGATGAGGTGCAGAGGGCTGGATTCAGCCCAGGACAGGACTGGGTGTGTCTCTGTGTGGTGGATCAGAAGCCAAATTTTGGGGATGCTTCAGCCTGTGTTTGCCAGTAGAGCTAACCCAAACCTGGGCACAAAACGCCTCAGACCTGGAGAATTGTGTGCTTTAACTCCCATTTTCATCTGACAGGTCTTTGAAAGCAGAAGCAAAGCCTTTCAGCTGTTATCCAGCTCCTCTCTTGTACAAATCCAGGCCAGTGGAGCCCCGCTGGGTCTGCAGCAGCCAAAAATCTGTCTGACATTGTCCCCATCTCTGCAGGACCCCACACTTGGACCAGGTTTGGGCAGCTCTGCCTTGCTCACCAGCCTTCCCTCTTTGCTGATCCTACACCCCATGGGCTCTGGGCAAACACACAAACCCCACCAGAGCAGTCTCAGGAGCAGTGCACATGCATAAACACCATAAATGACCCAAACCAGCATCATTTACCTGAATTCATCCTCATCATACTGGCTTGGTTCAAACACAGACCAGATAGAAAATGCCTGGTGTGGCTCTTGGAAAAACAGGACCCAACTCATGTTTATTTAAAATAAGGAATTTTGGTCAACTTTAACCATGACAAACACACCACTCCCAGTGCCCTCCTCTCCTGCTTTGCCCCCAGCTTTCCACACTGAGCTTGACAAACACAGCCCCATCCCAGCTACTCTGAAGGAAATTAACTCCTCCCCAGCCCCAACCGGCACAACAAAATAAAATCCCAGTGTGCTGTTGGGTTTGGACCATGGGATCAGGGAAGATCAGAAAGATCTCAAACTCTTGGAGCTGGATGAACAAACAGTGTGAGGTGCTGCTCCCTTCACACACCTCACCCAGCCAAATTCTGCTCTTGCCCCAGTTCAGAGGCTTTTCTCCTGTTGAACATCAGTTTGAGAATAATTAAGCCAACAACATTTTCTCTGCATTAGCTTTAATCCCTTTGTATATGTTCTGGGTTCCCCCTCTCTGCAGCCAGCCTGCCAGGGAGATCTGCTCCTAAGATCCATTAATCTTTAAATTTCTTCTGTTCTAGACAGGCAGATATTTCTGTTTGAAACAGATTCATTGCTTCTTTCTTGTTCCTTTTTATTTTTATTAAACAATTCTTATCATTTTAGACCCTCCATGTCAGAGCTAAAGCCCCAGAAAGAAACATAGATGTGTTCTAGCAGTTGTTTTTATAAATCTTCTCAAAGGAAATAAGACCTCAGGCACTGCTCACATTGAAAAAATAAATGGCAAAGACCACTCCATTGTATTTTGGGACTGGAATCTGCAACAGACGTCAGCAGCAATAATGGACCAGCTCTTGACCTGCTCCTGGTCTGCACAGCAAGGACACCAGATGAGGACCAGGCTCAGCCAATTTCCAACACAAAGGCACAAGCATCTGCTCATTTTCATCTAATATTCTTTGAAACATCTGCACAAAAATACCCGGCTAAAGATGAACTCAAAAAGCCAAAGAAAAAACGCAATCTTTGATAAACAAGCTGAAGGAACTGATGTGAGAAAGTCATGCTGGATTGATGAGGAGCAGCCCCTGGAGAAGGATTTGGGGGTGCAGGTGCTGAGGGCTGGCCATGCCCCATCCCAGAAACGCCCCCTGTGCTGGGCTGATCCCCAGAGTGGGCAGGAGGAAAGGGATTGGGATTCTGCCCCTCTGCCCCACTCAGGTGAGACCCCACCTGCAGAGCTGCCCCAGCCCTGGGCCCAGCACAGGGAGGACGTGGAGCTGCTGGAGAGAGCCCAGAGGAGGCACCAGGATGAGCAGAGGGATGGAGCAGCTCTGCTGGGAGGAAAGGCTGGGAGAGCTGGGATTGTTCAGCCTGGAGAGGAGAAGCTCTGGGGTGACCTCACTGTGGCCTGGCAGTGCCTGAAGGAGTCAAGATGGAGAGAGAGGGCCTGGAATGCCAGGACAAAGTGGAATGGCTTTCCAGAGGTCAGGGTTAGATGTGATATTGGGAAGGAATTTTTCCCTGCAGGGGAGGTCCTGGCACAGGGTGCCCAGGGAAGCTGTGTCTGCCCCATCCCTGGCAGTGTCCAAGGCCAGGCTGGACAGGGTTTGGAGCAACCTGGGAGAGTGGGAGATGTCCCTGCCATGGCAGGGGGTGGGACTGGGTGGGCTTTAAGGTCCCTTCCAACCCAAGACCATTCCATGATTCTCTGATTTCCCATGTGCCCTAAGATACTCTCCAACTCCTTCCATGCTCTTAAGGCATCACCCAGCACTTCTGTTTCCAGGAAAGCACCAAATGCAGCTCAAGTCATAAACCTGATGTTCCTTAGGACCCCTCTCTGTGATTTGGAGTCAATCCTGATGCTTCCCTGTCCTTTCTGATGCTTTATCACTCACTGCCTCTGCCTTTTTCTGGTTTATATAAGGCTGAATCACCACTGTCTACCAGGATTCTCTGCCAGATGCCTGGTCCTGGGATGGGGCCAGGGGCATGGAGCCAAGATGGATTGAGCCCATCATACAATGTTTGGGATTTCTGGGCTCGAGCCTGGAGGGTTTGGGAGGAAGAGAAGGACCAGGAGCCAGAGACAAGAGAGCTGCTGGGACATGAGGCAGCAAGTGCAGGAAGCAGGATTGGCTGGGATATTTCTGAGCAGTGGGTTTGGTTGGATCAGACCTGGCTGCCTTCCAGCATGGCATCTTCACCAAATAAAGCCTCGAGGCTACCACTGGAAAAAAACCTCTGCCCTCCATCAGGTGAGCACCCTGCTGTGCTTTCACTTTTGCTCAGTGAGGTGCTGCTGGATCTGAAACAACTTTGGAAGGGCCACTGTCAGTCTGTGCTATTTGTTCTTATATTTGGAGGGGTTGGTCCCACACAAGAGAGCAGAAGGGATTGTCCAGATCCCTCTGGTTATGAGCACCAGGAATCCCTCTTCTCCTGGAGATCAGACATTATGAGGCAAATACAGGAGCACACAGATGGAAGATCACAGGATCACAGGATATCCCAACTGGAAGGGACCCACAGGGATCATCCAGTCCAGCCCATGGCCCTGCACAGACACCCCAACAATCCCACCCTGGGCATCCCTGGCAGCATTGTCCAAACACTCCTGGAGCTCTGGCAGCCTTGGGGCTGTGCCCATTCCCTGGGGAGCCTGGGCAGTGCCCAGCGCCCTCTGGGGAAAAACCTTTCCCTGATATCCAACCTACCCCTTCCTGACACAGCTCCAGCCATTCCTGGGGTCCTGTCCCTTGTCACAGAGAGAAGAGGTCACCAGGATTCTGGGATGTTCCTGACAGTCACAGGATCACCTGTCTAAGCACAGGGTCAGCCAGTGACCCCCAGACCAAACATTTGTGAGCTGTTAATGACACTGTCAATAAACTGCAGCTTCACTGCTGGTGGCAGTGACTTATTAGCTCTTGGTGACTTCAGGGTCAAGGAGGTGAAGCAGCTTGCCCTTTTCTTCATCAAGTGATTACTCCCTCACTTCCAAGCCTTTGCTAGTGTCCTGACTCTTTTAGGAGCCTGGTGAATTTATTCTCACTGTGTCTGACACTTTGCTTGATGCCATGTGTAGACTGTTGCCATCCCGTGTTATTTTCCTTATTATCCCCCAGTTTATCATTTGGCATCAATTTATGTGCCAATGCTCCAAGCAGCTTCACCTCCTTGGGTGTGTTGTGGTGTTCTGCTGGGCACAGAGAGCTGCCTACAAAGCTGTGTGGCTTTTAGGCAAACCTTTTCCCTGGTACCTGCTGCTCCTGGCACCCACCCTCGCCCATCACTCCACAGGCTGGGAATGCTGAGACCTGGCTCTCTCTGGGGTTCTCTCTTTGGCAGCAGCAAGGAGAGTTTACAGCCTGCTCAACCCACAGGAGAGCAGACAAACTGCTCCCAGCCTCTCCTAGCAGCCCAGGTGTATCCCTCTCCCATGGCTTTTGTGAGCAAGCTGTGACTGGAAAAGATTTCCATCGCTGCACCAGACCCCTGGCTCTGCCAAAACCAGCAGTATCTGCTCCCACAATCATTCCCAACCACACCATTTACCCACAGGTCTGTTTTTGTCTATTGCCCTGGGTTCCCAGCACGTTTTGAACTGGTGACAGATGACAAATGTGAGAAAAGTCTGCTAAAAAAAAAACGGGACCGTCTTCAGCCTCTCTGCCAGCTTTCTGTCACAGCAGCATTCCAGGGCTGGGAGTGTGTGATGGCTTTGACCTTGATTACACTGATGATAATGCATCTGCAAACACACTCTAAGTGTACATTATACATATATATATATATAAATATATATATATATATGCAAAAAGGAGCCTTGTTTTATTTTACTTGGTCTTTGTGACACAGGAATGTGGGGTTGAAAGGGACCCTTTCCATCCACTATATCGGCATCTCTTCATTATATACCCTATATAATCTCTATTTCCATAGGTTTTTGGGTTTTTTTTCCATATGTTTCCAGCCTTTTTGGGAGGCTTTTTCAGAGTGGGGATCTTCTCATGGTCACTAATTTCCTGCCTCGATTTACTCATGGTTGTTTTATCTCATTTGCTCATTTGCCAGCGCTGCCCTTTGATGGGAGCAACCCCTTCCTCTCCCTCACTTCTAATCATCCTGATAGATTTCCTGAATATTTCCTCAGTTTCCCTTTAATGGGAGAAACCAAGCCAAGCTCTTTCTGTCCCATGAATGGGACAAGTTTCCCTTAGCCAGCCATGGTTCCTGAGGAACCCATCTTTCCCAAAAAGGGGTGACTGGGAGAACTGGGATTTTCCCCAGTGCAGAGCACAGACTGGGACACCCCCTCTCTCCACTGGAAACACCTTTCCTCAGACATCCCCCTATCCTTCACTTTTCCTTTTTCCCTGGCCACAAACCAGGAAAACACCTGTGACCCAGGCCTGAGTGTCCTGCATTTTTTATATCCTTGGACATCTCCAGCTTCTTCCCCCAGGACTGGACCAGCACATCCTGACTCTGGCCCTTGCTCAGCTGTAATCCTGGCTCTCAGAGCTCCTCCTCCTCCTTTCCTGAGGACCATCTCTACTCCAATGAAGCCACATTTGTCACTCCAGGAGGACTTTGGGCTGCTTCCAACAGCCTGACCAACAGGGTGTCAGGTTTGCATTCTGACTCTGTCAGTGCTCCTTTGTACTATTGCATTGATCTTATTGCATTTCATTTTTACCTCTTTTGTTGTTTGTTTCTTCTCTCTCTATTAAATTGTATTTCTGATTTGAAGTCTCACTGGTTTTGCTTTCAAACCAGTAAACCTGGATGGTTTGTGTCCTAGTCTAGCTGAGGAATCTGCTTTTGGGGACACGGTGGTGTCAGAGCCTCACCTTTCTCATGAAACCCTTCCTCAGTGGTCAGAGGCTCTGGGTGCTCCAGACAGAGGACCAGCAATGGCTCCCAGCAGATCTGGGGTCTGGAAGGACAGTGCTTCCTAGGGGGACACACAGATGCACCACCAGGGAGAGAAAGTGTCTGAATTATTTGGAAAACACATTGAAACATTTTAAAAATAAAATTATAGTTGTAAAAACCACAGATTTCACTGAATTAATTCCTCCACCTTAAAGCTGTTATCCCGGGGTAGCCCAGAAGCTTTGGGAAAGGCACACAGCACATCTTCATTAAGATAAAGCTGCCATGGGCCAAGGGGGAATAGCCAGAATTACAATTCACTCCAAACACTCTGTGCTACACAGGGAGGAGTTTTGGCCAGAGATGCTGAAAGACGTGAGTGATGGAGGACACGGATTCACTCTGGCATACAGAACTCCTCCCCCTCCAAACAAACAAAAGCAAAGTTTTGAAGTCAATCACTGAAGGATTCAGACTCATCTGAGACAGATCAAAGCTTTTCGTTTCCACTGTGACATCATTCAGTGGTGTTATCTACACGGGAATTCTTAAAACATGGAAAAATAAGGGGGTTTGGGACATAAAGTGGAAGGGTTTCCTTCTTCAAATGAACAAGCAGGACCTTATGGGATTGTCATAACTTCATTTTCCTTCTGTGTTTTCCTCTCCTACTTTAATTTTTGATAAAATGAGAGTGACTTTCAAAGCCTGTGAGTGTTAGAGCCAACAGGATTGTTGGTATAAAAATTCTGTGTGAGTAAATAGATACTATAGTTATTATATGTATGGTATAGAACATAAAAATATATTAATTTATATAATACATAAATATACTTGGTATGGAACATACATCAAATATATTCCATCCCATACAATATAGATAACAGATAAATTTGATTCAACAGTTCGGCTGACCATTTTCCAGAATATATGGGGGGGGGGGGGAAGCCTAAAAATTTTTTCANGAATATATGGGGGGGGGGAAAGCTCAAAAATTATTCAAAAAGCACTTGCATACAGGATTCCTTTTTTTCCAAGGAACTCATTGCTGTTAGACACAAGTTAGGCCAAGGTTTTACAGGAATTCAAACAAAAAGTAGTCTTTGCCATAGGGAAAAAGCTATTGTAATAGTGATTTAAGGAAAACCATGGGGATGGCAATGGGATCATAGAATATCCCGAGCTGGAAGGGACTCACAAGGATCAAACTCCAGCTCCTGGCCCTGCACAGACACCCCAACAATCCCACCCTGTCCCTGGAGCATTGCCACAGGATCACTGGGTTGGAAGAGACCTCCAAGATCATCGAGTCCAACCCTAACACTAAACTCAACCAAACCATGGCACCGAGTGCCAGATCTGGTCTTTTCTTAAACACATCCAGAGATGGTGAATCCACCACCTCCCCAGGCCATTCCAGTACTTTATTGCCCTTTCTGTAAAACAGTTTTTTCTAATATCCAACCTGTATTTCCCTTGGCACAGCTTAACACTGTGTCCCCTCATTCCATCAGTTGCTGCCTGGAGTCCAAACACTTCTGGAGTTTTGGCAGCCTTGGGGCCGTGCCCATTCCCTTGGGAGCCTTTTCAGTGCTCCAGCACCCTCTGAGGGAAGAATCTTTTCCTGATTTCCAACCAAACTCCCTCCCAACAGAGCTTGACAGCCCAGCTGCTGCTTATTCCCTGCCCAGAGCACCTCAGCTGTGGGATCTGAGGGCTCTGCCTCGCAGCGCTGCACAGCCCTCACTCATCCCAGGAGCCACAGGCACTCCCAAATCAATTCCCTGCATGCCACATCAATGCAGGGAATGTTTGCAGTCAAGTCTGCACTTTGATGTGCTCACTTCCAGCCAGGCATCCAGGAAGGACTGTTCCACCAAAGACTGTCCAGGATCTCAGCTGGAGTTCCCAACAAATGAGCAGGAAAAGTGGGGAACAGGGTGCCGGAGTAAAAGTAGAGATGTTTTTAAGGTGCTGATTTAGAGTGCTATTAAAAATGCTGCCCACATAGCCTTTTAACCCTCCAAGATATCAGATAAGTTTCTCTTTCCTGCGGGGAGATGAAGTGGCTGTCATTATCTGGAAGGGCTGTATCATATCGGAATCTGCCGGCGCAGGTCAGCGAGTCCGGGCTGTTCTGGGCCCGGCTCCGGCACTGAATTACATTTCCTGGGCACAAAGGCTGCAGAATGGGTGGGTGCTTTGTCATTTAAACTGCATAAAGAGGCAGAAATTGATTTTTATTGTGGATCTTCATATCTAATAAAGCTCTGAGGGGCTCTTTTCTTCTCCGATTGAATGGCCATTGAATGCTTTCAATCTAGTTCTGTGTTTCATGCCTAAACTGAATAGTGGCAGGAGGAAAATAGATGGGGGGAAGAGAGGCCAAGTCACTTTCCAGATTGAAAAGGATACAGAAGGGAAATAAATAAAAAAATAAAATAAAATAGAGTAAAAATGAATCAGAAAAAAAAAAAGCCATTTAAGTGGAAAGGGGAAAAGCCATTTAAGGTGCTGAGGAAAAATTGCTTTGTGCGCCGGGCGTACGCGGGAGCGTCTGCGGGCACAGGGACAGTGTGGATGACGTGGGACTCCATGGAATGCTGCTCAGGGACCCTGATCTTACCTGCACACCTCTGTTCAGTGCTTTGGGACTGGAAATTTCCATCTCGCTGGCCAAAACATGTCAATAGTGCTCATCCCAGAGCTGCCCTGCTGTGTTACCCGCGGTAACTGAATGGCTTTGTCTGCTATAAAACGGGAATGACTCAGTTTATGTTGACATCAATTAGGGGAGAGATTGGTTTAGAATACAGTGTTTTTTAATGTAATTAGTACCTAGTTCATCACATCCTCCTCAAATCAACAAAGAGACAATAATACATAATGACTTTTCAGTTCCTCTTTGATATGTATTGCTCATTTAGTCCTGGTCCCCCCGGGGAGCTCCATCACAATTAACAAGACCAGTAGCGTTTGCATTAATTGGTGGTGCTGATGGTCTGATCTAAGGTCCTGAGGACTCCTCCTATAGCATTGCAGACTGGTCAGACACTCCTGGGAGCTCTGCCTAATTGAATGTTGAGTCTCTTGATCGTTACACCCAGGAGACAAAGTCATTGCCTGCTCCGAGGCTCAGCCTTTGAAGCAGCAGGACTTGGGATGAACTAAACGCTCCCCAACAGCCTGGGCAGAACCTGGAAGGGGGAATCTCAAGGCAGGCAGTTCCACTGGGGTGTTCTCCTGCCCATGTCATCAAACCAGAGCTGCTCTGCACACCAGCATCTTCAGGGTCTCTAACTTGCCAGCTCAGAGATGTTGAGACTCCAGGAGTGCCTTTCTTCCTCTACAATTTTACTGTTCTCAGTGCTCGTGTGAGATTTGACTCATGTCCCTGAACGTCCACAGCTACCACTGGGAATCCCCTCCCACGGAGGCTGGAGCAGGAGGTCTGATCAGCTCCCCACCACAAACCACAAGGTGTCTTTCATGTTGAAGATATCTGAGTTTGGCTTTCTTGCAGTTACCCAAAGCTCTGCTCTAGGTGTCTGTCTTCTCAACTGCAACAAAATTCGGGACATGAGAACCCCAAATTCTTGATGAATCCTGGACCTGTGCAAACAAAAACTCTCTCATGTGCCCAAAGACCTCACATGTGGGTTTGAGCAACAAAATTCAGGACATGAGAACCCCAAATTCTTGATGAATCCTGGACCTGTGCAAACAAAAACTCTCTCATGTGCCCAAAGACCTCACATGTGGGTTTGAGCAACAAAATTCAGGACATGAGAACCCCAAATTCTTGATGAATCCTGGACCTGTGCAAAAAAAAAACTCTCACATGTGCCTGAAGAGCTCACATGTGGGTTTGAGCCACAAAGGCATGGAGTATCCTTTGTCAGGAGAAGAGGAAAAGGCCTCAAGCAGTGCCAGGGGAGGTTCAGGTTGGGCACCAGGAAGGAATTCCTCATGGAAAGGATATTCAGGCTATTGAAACAGGCCCAGGGAGGCGGTGGAGTCCCCATCCCTGGAAGTGTTCAAGAAACAACTGGACGTGGCACTCGGTGCTCTGGTCTGGATGACAAGGTGGGGATCAGGCACAGGTGAGATTCTGTGAGCTGTGAAGTCTTTTCCAACCTCAGTGATTCAGTAGTTCCATGATCCCTGTCTTTCCTTGCATTAAAACCTCACTGAGAGCCTCCTGAAATGTCCAGTGCCTCTTTAGAGCCCCTGGTTTTGTGGCTGGGAGGGCAGAGGCCTTCCTGGAGCTCTTGGAAATTCAGATTTTCTTTTCCCTGAGCTCCCTCTCACATCCACCCCCAGCTGTTTAATTCTCAGCACATAATAAAGAAGAGAAGCTGACGATGCCAGATGAATCTTCCCTCTCCTATCCTGGTGAAGAAGCGAACACAACCTTAGAGGTAAAACAAAGCAAACCTCTCACTGGATACATAAACCCTTCCCTGCACCCTTCCTGCATGAAAGAGTTTTTCCTTAGGCTGCTGTAAAATGGGAATGACTCAGTTTATGCTGACAATAATTAGAGGAGAGAATTTTGGGTTTAGAACAGTGATTTTTAATGTCATTTGGCTTTTCACCTGCCTGTTCCATCACCCATAGAAACCTCCCCAAATCACTTTGCCTCAGGCAGTCAAAGGAATGCCAAAAAACAGGGTGGCTCCAACTTTAGATTCCCTCAGAAAATCTTAAAGCAGACCAAGCCTTTCAGAGTGAGAGAAGGAAATCTGCAGAAGCACCTGACCTTGTCCCATCCCATAGCAGACAGCTCAGCAAGCTCCATTGGGAAAGGACCTGCCCTTTCTAGCACTCAGGATTCATTTTTAGGAAATTGGGCCCCAAGAAGAGAATCTTTGTGAAAAAACACATAAAATAGAAACCAAAACTACAAAAATTTCCCACTGTTTTTACAAATCCTGGCTGCTTTTGCCAAGAGCTCGGCACAATCTCGAAATGCATTGGTGATCCAGAAAACCAAGGAAATGCCAGGCTGTGTTCAAAAAGAGGGAATAATACTGAAAAGGCTGTAATGGAATAATGGAATTACAGGACTGTATGATACACATTCACTCGGAATAATGTTCCCTATTCCGACCTCCCTGCCTCGGAATGCAGACACGGGAAAGGTCTAGGGGAGGGCAAAGGAAATTATTAAGGGCACGGAAAGACGTCCATGCAAAGAGAGATTAGAAAGATCATGGCCACATAATTTAGAGCTGACATGAATAAGAGAAGCCATGATAGAGATATAGAAAATAATTTGCCTTTTTTTCTGGTTAGCAGAGCTTTTGTGAGCTCAGGCTGCACTGGTTTTCCCTCAGATGCACACAGGAATCAGGTGGGTTTGGCAAACAGGAAAACAAGCACCATCAAGCTGGAGGGCACATTCCAAGAGCCTGCAGTGGGGAATATTATTTGAGATTCCACATGAGTCTCTTAAAGAAATGTTGTTCCTCTGGTACTGGACAGAACAACCTTTGGATAAAGGAGGAATCTCTCAGGAACAGGATCACAGAGTCCTTAAGGTGGGAAAAGACCTCCAAGATCATAAAATCCAACCCTTGACTGAATCCCACCTTTAAACCCTATCATGAAGGGCCACATCTATTCATTTCTTGAACAATTCCAGGGATGGTGACTTCACCATTTCCCTGGGGACCCAGTTCTGTCAAGGTGGGGGTTGGACTCTGCTCCCAGGGAACAAGGACAGGATGAGGGGAAATGGCCTCAAGCTGTGCCAGGGGAAGTTCAGGTCGGATATCAGGGAACATTTCTTCCCCAAAAGGGCTGCCCAGGGTTGTGGTGGGGTCCCCA
The DNA here is from genome assembly GCA_013400215.1 of Cisticola juncidis. Lineage (NCBI taxonomy): Eukaryota > Metazoa > Chordata > Aves > Passeriformes > Cisticolidae > Cisticola > Cisticola juncidis. The sequence goes on along the minus strand of VXBR01010896.1, from coordinate 704,570 downwards.
TCCCTGGAGGGATTCAAAAGCCATGTGGATGTGGTGCCTGGGCACAAGTGCTGGTCCTGGGCTTGGCAGTGCTGTGAGAATGGTTTGACTCGATGATCTCTGAGAGCTTTTCCAAACTAAATAATTCTGTGATTTTATGAAATTGTCTCTCTGCAGAGTGAGAGAGCTTTGTGTAAATGCTGTTTCAAGCAAGGTGTTCTAAAGAGAATGTGAATTTTGGAGAGGTACAAAGGGGCTCATACTCCTGAGCACTTGTCCATTTCTCCCAGCTGTTGGTCTAATAAAAGGTTATTAAGGTCTCTCTATAGAAAGTCTCTCTTTTCAAGAGGAAGCACTTCTGACACTCACGATACTGTCCAAACTCCAAACCTTTCAAACTGTGGTCTTAGACAAAGACTTCCATCCATGGGCCAGAAGGGAAAGGGGAATAAAACCCCAACCCAGCACACAACAAAAGTATGAAGAATGCAGACAACAAAGGTGCATGGAAGAATAGTCCAAATTAAATGGTGAGACTGCAGATGGACTCGAGAGACACAAACACCTCATTTAACCTCAAGGCACAATGAGTCGGCGGGGACAGGAATGAAAGCAGAGATCAGCTGGGTGCCAAGTGGTTTGTTCTCGAGTTTCCCGAGGAGGAGAGAGCTCTACAGCACTTGACAGAATGGTTTTTATCCACTTCAGGTCCTGCCAAGGTCCAGAATTAAAAAGTCGAGGACTTTTTGACCTTTCTGAATAGTTGATGGGTGTGTGAACACAGGGTACAGTTCCTCAAGGCATCTTGTTCCCATGTAGTAAAAAATTCAGATATTGATGTCACCAGTTAATGGCAGGGAATCAGTGAAAGGCCTTGGAATGATGGAGGCAGCTGTACAGACCTGTGTGGTATCTAACAACAGCCTCTGGGATCCCCAGGGGAATTTTACAGCAAAGCCTGGGGCAGGAGGGTCTCAGCCAGGCCCTGTGGACAGGCTGGAGCACACACAGTGTTTTAGGACTGGTTATTGGTATTTCCTTACTGACTCAAGCTCCAGGCAGTTTAACAGACCATCAAGGAATGTCACAGCAGGCTCACCACTGAAATACAGACCTTTCTCAGCAGCTTAAAGAAAGACACATCAAGCTCAATGCATTCTCCCCTAAAGGAGGAGCAAACCTGCTGAAATAGCAGCTGGAACGGGGCAAAGACATAACTGAGTGAGGCCCAAAGCAGCAGCCCAGCTGGCCAGGAGTCTATAAACCAATGGAGAAGGGGCTACTGGGTGTCACTGAGCTTTGCACTGCACCTCATTCCTCTTAAAATATTTCTGCTGGGCTGTAAAATGTGTCCAGATTGAAAAAAAGCCAGGGAAGAAACAGAGAGACAGAGCCCAAGATGAAACAAATGCTCCCTTGGACACCAAGACTTAACCATATGTTAGGAGTCCTTTAGAAGGCTTCACCCAAAGGATAAAAGTCCCATTTATTTCTGTTATCCACCCCTGGCTGTCCCCAGAGCTGAGGATGATGAGGGGCAGGTGCTGCTCTCCTGGGGTTTTTCCCTGCTGACCTGACTGTGAGTGAGCCTGATCCAAGCAGAGGGTCAGTGATTGGGAAGTTTCCAAAGTGCCCCTCTGCAGGCAAGGGCAAGCTCGAGGTGAAGTGGTCCAAGGCAGGCTGGAATGAGAGCCAGTGAGGGTTAACACTGTAAATTCCAGCCCGAGGCACCAGCTGAGTCTGTGGGCTTGGAGAGGGAAGGGGATTTTGGTTTTCTCTGGAGCACCCTCCCTTTGCAGCACCTGCTGGGGTGTCACTTGTGCTGGGTGTGCCTGGCTGCCTGTCAGATTCATGGGAGTTGGTTTTGCCATGGAAAATAAATGGCACCTTCTCACAGAATCCCAGAGTCACTGGGATTGAATCACTGAGGCTGGAAAAGATTTCCAAGATCATCAAATCCAACCCCATCTTGTTACCAGCCCAAAGCACTGAGTGCCACCTCCAGGCATTCCTTAGACACCTCCAGGGATGGGGACTCCACCATCTCTCTGAGTGGCTACTACACCCCTCCATGCCTGGCCACCCTTTCCATGGAGAAATTCCTCCTGATGTTCAACCAGAACCCGCCCTGGCACAGCTTGAGGCCGTTTCCCCCTGTCCTGTCCCTGTTCCCTGGAGCAGACCCTGATCCCCTGGCTCTCCCCTCCTGTCAGGAACTGTGCAGAGCCAGAAGGTTCCACCTGAGCCTCCTTTTCTCCAGGCTGAGCTCCTTTCCCAACTCCCTCAGCCACTCCTGGTGCTCCAGCCCTTTCCCAGCTCCATTCCCTTCCCTGGACAAGCTCCAGCCCCTCGATGTCTCTCTTGCTGTGAGGGCCCAGAAGTGTCCCCAGGACTGGAGGTGCCTCAGAGGTGCCAGCACAGAGGGACAGTCCCTGCCCTGGGCCTGCTGGACACCCCATGGCTGGCACAGCCCAGGGGCCATTGGCCTCCTGCCCACCTGGGCACACCTGGGCACACCTGGGCACACCTGGGCACACCTGGGCACACCTGGGCTCGTGTCCAGCGCTGTCACCAGCACCTCCAGGGGCTGTCACAGCTTTCCAGCTGCTCTGTGCCATGGAGCACTCCATGGTGGTGTCGTGATCCAAGTGCAGACACAGCACTTGGCCTTTTCCACCCTCAGCCCTTGTCCCGTGGATCCAGACCAGGGATGTGTTCTCCATACAGGGATGGTCTCTGGCTAATGGAGACAAATCCTCCAAGTTCCTTGAACCATCCCATCTCCACCTCTGATCCCTCTCCTGATCTGCTGCTTTATGAGACAGCAGGTCTGTGCAGTCCTATATCAAGACATTTTTGTGATTAATTCAAGTGGATGCAAACCTTCCCCAGAATTACCCAGGGTAAAACTGCCTTTTTCATGTCTCACTCTCCTACCTTTCTCCAACCCCATACCATGGTCATCTTTGAACAAATGGGTCATTTCAGTTCCTTTTTGAATCACTGAGGCAGGATTTGGAGATGGATGGCCTTCCACTCCAGCTGCTGGGACAAATCCTCAGTTTTTGATTTTAGATCAGAAAAGGATCTTGTCTGAAATCCATCCTCACAGAGCAGAGTGTTTCCATGCTTTGAGGGGGTACCCTGGGCAGTGCTAATGCTGCAGCTCTAGGTCTGCCACACCTGCTCAGTAGCTCCTGCACTGTTCATATGGCCCTTGCTTTTTGTTACACCTGTGCTTGTGCAATCCCTCTTTTGGGGTTAATGCTTTGGATTTTACCCCCAGAAGTGTTTACACCTTGGGTCTGAGCAGCCCTTGGTGACAGAATCTGGTTCCTGAGGTCAGCAGAGCTGTGGCTGGTGAGCTGCATTGTCTGGGTAGAGTTTCCTCTGCCATGAGCTCCAGCAGTTTTCTGGTTTCTGGGTTTTTCCAGCAGGATTCCCACTCTCCCTGCTCTGTTGGAGTGCGTGCAGCCTCAGAAACTGTCCCTCATCTCTATTAAAAAATATTCAAAATGATGCGGGGAGTAGAAGTTTGAGTTAATTACAAATTATTCTCGATTTCACTAGCATTTTATTAACAAATCCACATTAATCCAGTATTAAAGCAGGGCGGGATTATAGGATTTCTCTCATCTGAAGCTTGGAGCAAGGGAAGTCTATAATAAACCTACCTATTCATTTGACACAAAGCTGTTCTATCAAATCTACCCCAACATGGGGCCCCCCCGCCCTTCCCTGCTACATCCATATGCAATCCTATACAATGGGAACAGTATATTTTTATGATTAACCAGAATGGATACAAACCCAAGCTGGGGTAAAATTGCCTTCCCAGTACCACGGGCCTTGCAGAGCTTTTTCTGGCTTCCCAAGCTGTGCAGGTGACCCACAGGGAGCACCTTCCACCTGGGGGAGACCTCCCAGCTCCGTGTTTGAGTCCATCTCCACCACAGAACTATCCCCAAAGCTGTTTAAATTAATTTAAAAGCAAGATGAGCTCCTGGGAAAGGATGCTTCCTCTGCAAATTGAGGCTTACACCACAGGGTAGGACACACCGGAGGAAGGAAGGGATCTGAGCTGGAAGAAATAAGATGGAAAGGCAGAACTGTTTCATCTTGATCCTGCCACGGTCCTCAAAATTGTCTTGTGAGTTTTCCCAGGGAGAAGCTAGTGAAGGACTGAAATAGTTTGCTTTAAGAGATAATCCTTTTAATAAAATGTGAGGGTCAGAATTTCACGTTGGCACTGAAGGTTTTGCTAAATAGGGCATGATGAGTTTGCTGCTCTGCTCCCGGACTGGGCGCTCGTGCCTGTGTGGAGTGGGGGATGAAAATTGCATGAAATCACCATCTCTGCTGGGCTGGGGCAGGTCGAGCTCTCAAAGTGTAACAGCTCCTGAGCTCAAAGGATTCTGCCTCATTTACAGACCTTTCTAACAAAAACTTCTGCCTTGACAACAAAAAAAATAATCCAGAGAAAATGAAGAAAGAGTTCAGATGTTCTTTGTCTCACCCATCAGGGGCACCTCGTAGATCTGAACACTGAAATTATTTCATTTCATCCCTGCAAAACTGTTCATTTTCCTACAGGTTTCTGATGCAATAAAAAGGGGATTTGCTCGTGGATAATTCTGCTGATTCCAAAAGCTGCATTTCTGTCTCAGAAATCGGCATTTTCAGCCAAATCTCATTGCTTTCCTCTTGATTTAGATGTGACACAGGCTTGGAGTTGGGCAGAAACGGGACTGTGTGGGACATGCCAGTGATGGGGCTTGGGAATGGTTGTCCTTCAGAGCCATACTGGGTTTTTAACATCTCTTCAAGTTACCTCCTGTCCAGACCTGTTTTCCCAGGTGTATTTTTGAGACTATTAAACAAGGGAATATATATTAGAGAAGAGAGGTGAAGCCCTTTTCCACCTATTAAAGAAAATATTATATTTATATAATATCTGTCTCTATTAGAGAGAGATATCTAATATCTCTAATATTTATATATCTCTCTATTAGAGAGTCAAGGGCAGTATTTTATTTTTGGCAGAATTATTTTACTTGATCCTGTGTCTGGACCCAGAGCACTCTCTTCTGGGTTAGAGATGGTTTCACCATTTTTCATTTTCTGTTTTCCATTGTCCATTTTTCCTTTTCCCCAGAGGGGAGCTGGAGACCCCACTGGGTCAGGAGGTTTTATAGCCCCCTGCACCTCCCCACCCTGTGCATTTAGGAGATCAGTGCTTGTGTGTGAGCCTGAACATTCCAGAGATCTTTGGGTTGATCACCAGGGTGGGGTGAGGCTCTGTAAACCTCCACTCATGACAAATCTGCTGTTGTCCCCTTTGAGCCAATGCTGCCTCAGGATGTCAGTCTTGATTCTGACTGTGGATGATCTCAGAGGGCTTTTCCAGCCTAAATGTTTCTGTGAGTCCTTGGAGCTCAGAGCCTGGACAAGCACCAGTCCCAAGCCAGAGTTCCTGCAGCTCCTTGCACAGCCAGGAGAGAAGCACAGAGGGCTGAGCAGGAGTGGAGTCACCAGGGAATGCCAGGGCAGGAACTGAGCCCCTCTTGGGTTTTATGCAAAATGGAACATGGATCCATGGATGTTTCATTCCCACCACACTTGGCTTCACTCAATCCATGGTTTAAAGCAGGTCCAGCTTGGGTTTCTCCTTCCCAGCTGGAATGTCACAAAAACCATCTCTTGATGTGGGGACCAGTGGGTGACACAGTGTGGTTCCTGTAGCAAGGCATCAGTGACAGAGCTGTCAAACAGCATTTTAATCCCTGCCTTTTTCCAGGTGGAGCTGGAAAAGCCATCACCTTTCAGAGTGTTGCTTTGAGGGCTGGGGTGCAGCATTCTTTGGAAGGGAATTCATTGTCCCTCTGCTCATTGCCAGGTCTGTGCCACCTTCCCTGCAGACAATCTGGAGTACAAACAGCCCTGTTGTGCCTGTGACTTCAGGAGCCCCCTGATAAACAAGGGACAGGAGGGGAGCTGAGAGGAAAATGTGAGATTCCTCCTGCCCACAGCCAGTGCCAGCATCCCAGACAGAACACACCATCTGCATCAGGCCCTATCAAGCAACTTATTGCCCTGGAATTTCTGAAGAAAACAAGAAAGTGGTAAAAAGAGAACGAGCACAAGGAAGTTATTTGCAAAATAGTCACAATTAGCAAGACAAATGAGGCAATTGAAGGAGTTCCAACAACAAATGAGCCCAAGGCCAAGACATCCCTTAACAGGACCATTTTTATCATGAAGTTTCTTCTCTCCCACCTCATCTCAAGCTCCTCTTTTGAGTTTTGTTTGGGTGTGGGTTGAGATATGAATGCACACAATCCCTGAATATTCTCTTGGCTGTCCTGAACCCTGATCCTGAAGCCAGGGGGAGGCAGTGGGACCTTAGGGACATGCTGAGGATGTTTGCCACTGGTACTGAGCTGGGAGGAGCTGATGGCTCCCTGGAAAGCAGAGAGGCCCTGCAGGGACACCTGGACAGGTGAGACAGGGCAGTCACCAGCTGAATGAAGCTGAACAGACAGAAGGGCTGGGTCCTGCTCCTGGGATTCGGCTGCCCTGGAAATACAGAGTGGGGAGGAGGGTCTGGAGAGCAGCTGAAGGGACCTGAGGGTCCATGGCCAGCTGGATCTGAGTCAGGAGTGCCCTGGAAGCAGGAGGGACACCCCTGTCCTGGGGGCATCAGCCCAGCATTGCCAGATGGGCCAGAGGGGGGATTGTCCTGCTCTGCTCTGGGCTGGGGTGGCCTCACCTCGAGCCTTGGGGGCAGGTTTGGGTTCCACAGTATCAGAAGGGCCTAAAGCTATTGCAGAGCATCCAGAGGAGGGATATGGAGATGGTGGGAGGTCTCCAGGGGCAGCCATATGAGGAGTGGATGAGTCCATTTGTCTTGTTCAGCTGGAGGAGAGGAGATGGAGGTCAGACCTCACCCTGCTCTGCAGCTCCTCCCAAGGGGCAGCTCCAGTCTCTGCTCTCTGGGACCAGGGATGAGTCCCAAGGAAACAGCTGGAGCTGTGTCAGATTTGGGAAAGGGGTCTTTCCCCAGAGGGTGCTGGGGCATTGCCCAAGCTCCCCAGGGAATGGGCACAGCCCCAGGGCTGCCAGAACTCCAGGAGTGTTTGGAAAATGCTTTCAGGGGTGCACAGGGTGGGATTGTTGGGGTGACTGTGCAGGAGTTGGACAGGATTTTCCTCCTGGACCTCTTCCAGCTCAGGATGTTCCATGACTCCAACAGGAGCAGCATCCAGGGATCTGCAGCCTGTTTGTTGTTGCTCAGAGGTGCTGTGAGGGCAGGACAGACCTCGCTGCCATCCTGGACAAGCCACTTTGAGGACAACACAGGACCTGGGCTGGGAAGCAGAGGCATCTCCCATGGGAGTCCTTACAGCAAGCAGAGCATTCTGCAGCTCCATTCCCATGGGAATTGCCAGGCCTCCCTGCCTGTTCCTCGTTGGGAATACCAATCCTCCATCTCCCAGCCTGTCCCAGGCTCCTCCTGAGCTCCCTCAGCACAGCCAGACCCAGCCACTGAACACATCCCAAAAACCCAGGCTCAAAATAACTCCACTCTAATGCGAGCAGCAGACAAAGGCAAAGAAAGGCAGAGGAGCAGGCACCCTTCAAGCTAAAGCATGTTATTAAGGAATATTCCTTTTTTGAAGTTTGTTGATTTTATTTTTATCATATTTTAGCACAAACCCTTTTCATGTTATAAATTAAGTAACTGCTGCAGAAGGGTTATGTTGTGGGGTGCTTTTTTTTTAAGATGCATTTCTTATGGAGAGATTTTTAAAGTTTCCAGTACCAAAAAAAAAAAAAAAAAGTGGAAAGCTGTGTTGAATTATGTGATACATTGAAATTAAAATGAAATTCCAAATTATCTTGCAGTCAGGGGCTGATGTGGACTGAGTGATAATAAATAAAGGTTAAAAGGACATTGGCAAGTCTTTTTTCATGGCTTTCAATTTTTCCCCTCCCTGTTGTTTGTAAAAACCTCTTAGAAGATTAAAAATAATATTTCTTTCTCTATTGATTTTTTTTTTCTTTTCCCACATTTGAAAACAGCATTTATTTATTTTCTGTGTTTCTAATGGAGCTGGGATTAATGTGGCTTTATTTGGTCTCTGCTTGGCTCGTGCTTTTGGCTGTGGAGGGACTCGGTGCAGCCCAGAGAAGGATGATCAGGATTGCAGGAACCCAGCACCAAATTCCCCAGCACATTCCCAGCCAGGGGTCAAGGTCATCAGGAAATCTTTTCACCTTGGTGCAGCCACACAAAAAACTCGTTTTGCTTTGATGATCTCTGTTTCTACAGCTTGGGTTCTGCCTGATCCAAAGGCTCCATCCCATCATGTCCCAGGTTCTGGAGGGAAGAAGAGATTATAAAATCATGGAATCCCAGAATGGTTTGGGTGGGAAGAGACCTTAAGGCCCACCCTGTTCTATTCCAAGCCATGGGCAGGGACACCTCCCACTATCCCAGGCTGCTCCAAGCCCTGTCCAACCTGGCCTTGGGCACTGCCAGGGATCCAGGGGCAGCCACAGCTGCTCTGGGCAGCCTGTGCCAGGGCCTCGCCTCCCTCACAGGGAAGGATTTCTAAATATTTGATGGTATCAATTATGGTGAGCAAAACTTTATATGCTTCTTCCTTCAGGTTTTCTTCTCTTTTTTTACCCCAGAAAACAATGGACCAAATCACCCTTACTCCTTCACTCCCTCACAGTGCCCACCAACATTTCTTTGTTAGGAAGGTAAATTTTGTTTATGTGGGAAAGCAATTTTCTTCAGTAAATTTTATCCATATTTTATCCATAAAAATGTATTTTTGTAACAGGATATGTTTTGGCTTTGATGAAAACTGAGCTGTCTCTCATAAGGCCATGAGGGTGTTGGACCTCAGGAGAACTTGTACCCATTTTTCCTGCTGGATCCACCACCACATCAATGGGGACAGGATGTAGCTGGGTGGGGCTGGGGCTCTGCTTCCAGGGGACAAGGGACAGGACAAGGGAAACGGCCCCAGGCTGAGCCAGGGGATCTTTAGGTTGGACATGAGGAGGGATTTCTTCATGACAAGGATGGCCAAGCATTGGAAGGGGCTGCCCAGGGAGGTTTGGAGTCCCCATCCCTGGAGGTGTCCAAGGAACACTGAGATGGCCCTCAGCACTCTGGGTTGGGTGACAAGGCAGTGATTGGACAAAAGTTGGACTCAGTGATCTTGGAGTCTTTTCCAACCTCAATGATTCTGGGATTCTGTGAAAAAAAAAAAAAAAAATTGAAAAAAAAATCCTGTCTGCTCTGCACCTGGGGAATTCCCTGCCAGGGGGGAAAGACACAGCAACCAAAATTACTTTTTAAGGACACGTTAAACTTCAACTGCTCTTAAGAACAATCCATCCTAAAACCCAAAATGTGAAGAGGGAAAGTGGCATTCCTAGCAAGAAACTGGGCTGGCTGTGACCCCTTTGCAGCACTGGTCTATTGCTATTGCCTGGGACAGGGCTGATCCCATTCCTACAGCAGGGAGCCAAGTAGAATCCCAAAAGCTGGGCCAGCTCCTGGCATCCGTTCCAGCATGGTATGAGCCAGGTGGGAGAGAGGCTGCATGAACTTCCTCATCTTTTCCTCATCAACCTAAACACTCTTTAAGGAGGAGGATGGTGTTTCACTCATCTTTGAGGGGGTTACTGTGCATCCACTTCCAAGAGGAAATCCCAGGTTTGGCTGTTCCATCTGCCTTTAGAGGATTATAGGTCAGAGCAGGTGGCTTTGGGTTCACACATTGTGCCCTGTGGTCTCCACCAGGGGTGGTTTAGTCTTGAACCTCGTTGGGTGTGGTGGATGGAGCTCTGGAGGAGCTCTGGATGAGCTCTGGTGGATGGTGCTGGCATATCCAGGCAAAGTCACTCTGGCTTGGAACGCTCAATATTTTGGGCAGAGAGAGTCTGGGATGTGGATGAGGTGCAGCAGGAAGATGCTGGGAATGCAGACAGTGCCTGGGAAAGCTCTGCCAGCAGAACCAGAGTGGCAAACCCTGTGGAGCAGCAGTGGGGACCTGCACACAGCCCCTCATCCGAGGGTTATCCATGCACAGGATGTGCTTCCCTACATTCCCTTAGCTGTTCATGTCTTACACAGCCCAGTCCATGCTGGGAAAGCCCCTCCTAGAAAGGGCAGGGCATTTATTTTTGGGTGTCCCAGCATGTCACCAGTGCAACTAAAGCTCTGAAAGCCTCTGGTCTTTGTCCAGCTTTAAGCTCTTTTGAAGGGGAGAGCCTGCCAAGACATATTGGGGTAGGGCCCAGCACAGCAGGAATTTACAGTCAAAAAACCCCAAAAACCCAGTAAGAGAACAACACCAGTAGATGCTGCTGAGAATTATTTCCTTGTGAGTGCTCCTTGGGATGATAGCTGGTGTTTTAGGGTCTGCAGTGTGCCAAAAAAAGGGTGCTGAGAGCCAAGGTGTTAATTTTTCAGTCTACATTAAGACTTTCAAAACCTTTGCTGTGAAAGCCAATATTTCCAAGTAGCAGATGTGTTTCCTACAAACAAAACCGAAGGGGGAAAGGCAGAGGAGCAACCCCTCCTTGGGGAATGGATGGGCATGGCTGGGCTCCCCTCTGTTTCCCAAAGAAAAAAAGAAATGTCCATGAGCAGCTGGGGTATGATCAGCTCCATGGAGCTGCTCTAAATCCCTGCAGGAGATGCACATGAAATACGCAGCATCCACCTGCAGAAAGGGGTTTTGGGGGCTCAGGGGAGGAAAAAAGGGAATGAAATGATCCCCTCCCAATTTCCAGGTCTGCACTGGGAGCCCATCAACAAGTCCAAAGGCCGCTTGCCTGGCGAGCGGGAAGTTTCACCAGAGCAGACTTTCTTATCACTCTGCCTACAACGGGGCTGATACTTTATTAGCATCTTCCCCAGTAATCCCGGCAAAACTGAGGGAAAAAAAGTGTCAGATCAAAAGGGGGAGCCTGCAAGCGGGCGGCTAAGCAGGTTGCTGGGATGCTAATGATTGCTTCCCTCATTCTCTGAGTGTCACGCACAACATCCCTAAGCCCGGCGCGGCGCGTAAGCCACACAAATAGCCATATTTGTTAACATTCATGTGACTCTTTCGTCTGAGCTGTATTTCCTTGAGTACACCACAATGAAGAGTTTCTTTTAATAGGGATCAACCAGGAAAAACAACTGTGAGGGACTTTTCTCTCCCTCTCCCTCCCTCCCTCTCTTTCTCTCACTCCCTCTCTCACTCTCTCTAAACCTTTTACACTGCGGTTGAACAAGCCTCTGGATAAAGACTTTATCCAAAAACCCCCTCTTTAAAGTTATTTCAAATTTCTCTGCAAGGCTTTCAGAAATCTGTTTGTTTGAGGGCAGAATTAGATGTGACCGGCGTTTTATTGTGACATAAAACCATATTTCTTCCCTGGAAGATTAAAAAATAAAATCGGTTAATAAGAAAAGCTGTCAGCAACAGAAAATGGCTGACATAATCCGTTTATCCTCCGAGCAATAAAGATATTGGTCCTTGGGAGTCTATCCTCTCTCTCATGTTATTTCGCCCAAAACATTATCTTCCCAGCATTCTGATGGATTAAGAAGTCATATGGGAGATAGCAGGGAAATGACAGATACAAAAAAAAATAATATCCTTTCATTTCCCCTCCTCCCTGCACTCTCTCTCTCTCTTTCTCTCTCCCATTTTCTCCCCGGCCCCTCCTTTCCCTGCCTCCCTCTGTCTCTTTTTCTCTGTCCCCTTGGAAAAGTGCTCCATCTCTTTATTCCCAGCATCCCAGGGCTCTGCCAAAGTCCCAAGCCGCTAACCCCAGTGTGGCAGGGAGAAGCAACTCAGAACTTCTTGGTTCCTCTCATGCATGTGGAAGCACAGCTTGGCACCATTCCATATCTAAATACATTGTGAGTTTATAGGGATTGTTGTCCCAGCTCTCTGTCCCCACATTGGAACACTCTGAGTAACTTGCTGGAGGAAGGGAGATGAAATCCAGCACTGGGTTTAGGTGGACCAGAGCTGGGGCTCTTCCCTGCGGTTTTTGGTGGTGAAATCCATGGATGGAAGAGGGCTCTGGTCTTTGGAATCCTCTTCTGCAGCCACAAACCTCTTCCTGACGTCCCCCTGAAGTGCAGCCACTAGATGAGGTCATCTCCACCCACGTGTGACCAGTTCTGGTGGCCTCATTCCTGGTCCTGGGGACTCTGGTGGCCCTGGGGCTCCTGGAGACAGAATCCAGCCCAAGGCTGAGGTTCCTGGGCTCAGGGACACACTGCTGTGACCCTGACCCTGTGTCCAGTGGCTTTCAGTTCTGTCTGGGAAGTGTTGGCATTCCCTCTTCCCTGAGGGAACCTGAGAGCTCCCTCTGCCACCCATCCCACCCTGCCATGGCTCAGTCTGACCAGGGCTTGCTCCAGGAAGACAACAAATTCCTGGGAAGGCTTTGGAGGTGCAGGATTAGGGCTGAGAGGGACATGAGGAACCATTTAACCCCTTCCCCCAGCCCAGGGTGGGATCATGCAGATCTAAAGCAGCCCTGGGAGATGTTCCCACTTCCTAAAAGCATCCCACACTGGTCACTCTGCCCCCTCCCAAGGAAATTTATCCCGGTCTTTCTCTATCTTTAGCACCACTGTTTTTTTCCAAGCATGTGAATTAAATCTTCCATGGTGCCCTCCCAGAATGGTTTGGGTTGAAAGGGGCCTTAGAGCTGATCTTGTTCCACCCCAGCCATGGGCAGGGACACCTTCCACCAACCCAGGCTTCTCCAAACCCAGGTTCCACCGGACCAGATTTCTTCTTTTTATTTTTTAAACAAAAAAAAAATCCCCAAACCTACTTTCTCTGGCAACCTTCATGCAAATTTTCCTCTCTGATTTATTCCATGTTTCTTTTCTTTTGCATTTTATGGGCATTTAAATTAATTTCTTCACTCTTTGCCCAGCAGAATCAGCTCTGCTCTGCTATTTCACCTGATTGAAAGGATTATAAAGGATGTGGTGTCAGCCTTTTGCTCACTGTCTACCCAACATCCAGGCTGGGTTGTTTCCCCATGGATGTTCCCCCAGATCTGTCCACACGTGCTACAGGCAGGAATGATTTCATTTTGAGAACCATGTTATAAAATGAAAAATACATAACTATAACCATGATGAAATACAGTATTTAGAGACCATAAAATCACAGAATAGTGGAATGGTTTGGGGTGGGAGAGACCTTCAAACTCATCCAGTGCCACTCCCTGCCATGGCAGGGACATTTTCCACTGTCCCAGGTTGCTCCAAGCCCCATCCAACCTGGCCTTGGGCACTTTCAATTTGAGTTTTCCTTAAAAGTCACAATTCAATCAAGTTTTAATGTCCATTAAAATTGCAAAGTGCATCATGGAGGGATGGGTACTGTTGTTCCATAACACTCTGGGCCTCAGGAATAAAAAAAAAATTCTTTCTTCTGCAAGCACTTGTTTCCCACAGTCAACGAACCTATGAAGATTGAAAAAAAAAAAGAATAATCACATACTGATTACAGTTTTACCAGGTTGAGAATGGTTTCAAGATTTCCAACTGTATTTTGGACTGCACTAGTAAGAGAAAAAAAATTATATCCTGAAAAACTTGTTGGGACACATTAAACATAGTAGAAGAAAAAAAAATCATATCAAAGTGGGGTTTTAAACTGTCATTTTCCTTCAATGTTTTGGTCTCCACTACTTTCCACCAAAAAGTATAAATTTTAAAAGGTTCTATCAATCTTTAATCATTCTTAGAGGTCTTTAAATCCCTTTTCTTTTCCTTCTTTAATGAATACCAAGATCTCCTTGCTGATACTTGTGATGATGGAGCCTTCATATCCATCTGGAAATGCTGGAAAGATGAGCCTCACACCAGAAATAAAAACACCAGACTGGAAATGCCCCAGCAAAATTCCTTTTCAAGAGAAAACCTTTTCCACCCAAAATCTCAGACCTTGCTGAACTGGCAGGTCTTGTCCCTTCAAACAAGGTAGAAGACCCAGAATTCTGGTGGCAGCCATAAAACCTTCCCACATTTCTCCTCACAAGGACATTCATCTTCCAGCTGAACTTTGAAACAGACACATTCTGTGTTTTTATACATATATTTGTAAGATTTGTACATGAAAAATAATAAAGGCCCAATGTGAATATGAGAAGCTGAAGAATTGCTGAAGAATTGCTTCAGTAGACCACCACAAAATCTGACCAGACTGCACTGAAAATCCCAGTTTATTTCCAGTAAAATTCCTGCTTAGTGGAAAGCTTTAAGCTGAAAACTGTTCAACCTTAACTCCACCCACCACTTTTTTGCCAATCCAGGCATGTGCAGAGGTTCAAAAACATTTTTATTTCCACAATGGAGCAATGAAGAGCCTGGAGATGCTGTCCCAAAAGCTGACAGGCAATTCAGGGGATTTCCAGGGGTGAAGAATGACCAGGTGGAAATGCATAAATACGTGGGAAAAGCAGAACAAGGGAGTCATCTGCCTATCAGCAGCAGCTCAGGTGGCTCTCAGGGGAGGAGGTGGCACTGGTGACAAACAAACAGAGGCCATGGGCAGGGGGGGAAGGGGCGGAGTGTATTTACTTCCAGCTGAGCAAATTTGTCAACTGCCTGTAAAACACATGATTATCGTGGAATTACACGTATTACATTCTGTGTTTATCCTGACTCTTATTTAATGTAGAGATACTCTCCAGGGCTGGACTCACAGGAAACCAAGGAGGAAATGTAAGGAGCAAACCTGGAATTCAGTAGCAGCTGAACAGAGGCAATACTAAAGTAAGCAAGCAGGGGTTTTGAACTAAAAACGAGGCCCTGATCTAAAGAATGGAGGTGAATCAATATCAATAAGCTGGGCTAACCCTCCCACAGAAGATGTTTCACAAGCCAGCGTCTAATTTTGATTAAATATTGTGCATCCTCCAACTTTCCTGCACAGATTGGGGTTCCCAAACCTTTGGTGAGCCTTGTTGATATCACTTTTGGTTTCACATGAAAATTTCCCTCAGCCACTCATCCATCCCTATGGTGACCTTGGGCAGGACACCTCTACCACCCACACCTTAATTCCCCTGTGAAATATGGGAAACTCTCCTAAAATATCCACAGACCTGCTGCTGTGTGAGTGCCCTGGAAGAACAGAGGGAAGAGGGAGGAGGAGGAAATGCTCCATGAAGCATGAATGGCTGGTGGGCAGAGGGATGAGTTCCCATGGAGGCACCTCCTGGAGGGAAGTCCAGCTGGATGAAGCCTCTGCATCCAAGCATTCACAATATCTTGTCATGGTCCATTGGCTTTAAAAGCTTTTGAGGGGGCTTTGCAATTCTCCAGCCTCACCTGTGTCACTACCAAGACCAGGGAATGCTCTTCCAGTGGGAAGTGACCCTTCCTTGCTGTGTGCATGAAGGTTGTCACTGTGGTGATTCCTTTAATTGTGGGGCATCTCCAAGACTGGAAAATCATTTCTTTTGTGACCTGGAGAGAGAAACTCTCCTCTTAAACTTTCTCCCACCAGTTTAAGAGGTGAGACCTGTCTGGGTGTGATCTCCTCTATGGCTGGAAAATGTGGAAGCCATGGTGGGAGTTGGTGATGGATCATCTCCCTTTGACACAGCCAGAGAATCCAACACAACTGGGACACTTGGATTTGGTGTGAGACCACCCTCTGTGACTTTGGGGGTCTGGGGCACTGCTCTGAGACACCCCTCAGGGTGATCTTTTCTCTCTGGTATTTCCCATTCCATGGTGGCCCTTCAAGGGCTCCTCAGGCTGTGGTTAGACAAGGTCAGATCTAGATCCCAAAACCACCCTTTCCCGAGGCACCAAAGAATTTGGGCAGCCCAAAAGCCCCAAACTGGCACTGACTTTCAATGTTTGCACCTCTGCTGATGTGTAACAGCAGCCTGGGAGTGCTGCTGGCTTGGCACGGGCACAGGAGACAGCGAGGAGGACAGAGAGGAGGAGACAGACACACACACACACTCACATGCTCACAGGGATAAAAAGGATAACTGGATCCATGAAAATAAGCCAAGCACTGCCATCGTCGGTCTAAATGCAGATAAGTATTGTACTGAAAACAAAGATTACTTGTACTTTGTAGATAGAGACGTGTTTTGTTACAGGATGCTTTGTATGGAATTGGGTCACAGCAGAATATGAACCAACTCCCCCCGCCCGCCTCCTCCCAGCCTCCCTCTCCGCCTGCCTATCCTTTGAATCTGGAGCCAAATCTCAAGGGTAACCGAGTAGAAATTGCTACAGTTTTGCCTTTTTTTCCCTTGGCTGGGATTTGCTTTTCATTTGTGGGGCAACACTCTCTGCCATTCACCTATTAATTAATGTCATTGATTAGGAGCTGCTCCCCCCCAGCCTTGTGCTTGCAAAGCTCTGGAGGGAGTGGGGGAGGTGAGGAGCATCCAAGGATCCCAAATTCAGCCCCTCACCATGTCCTTGTGTGCTGTCACATGTCCTCTTTGCCTGGCACAGGGGCTGTGCCCATCACCTTGGCTTTGGCCACCTGATTCTCCTTCCCCAGAGCAAAGCATCTCCTGATGGCCTCCAGGAGCTCTCCTGTGCCAGGAAAGGGTTTGCACCCTCATTATTTATGGTCCTATGGCCTGCCCTATGGATGCTGACAATTGGTCTGAATTTAGGCTTCAGGCTCTGCCAGGGTCTGTGTAAAAGAGATTGAGCAACTTTGTCACTCTGGCCAGGGAAAATCTTAAGGAGGAAACAAAAACAATCCTTAGAAGTGAAAAACCATCAGCAAGTGGTGTTTTTCCAACATGTTTACTGGAAAAGGTGTTTACAAAAAGGGTGTAGACTCCAAAGACCAATCATATGAATTGTGCTGAAGTACTCTATAAAAGACAATGCAGAAGAATAAAGTTTGCTCCCATTTTCACCATCATATTGAGAGACGTCATTATTTCCACTGCCTTACCCTTTGTGGTCATTCCAGTCCATGACTTGGGCACCATCTACTGAAATTTGTCAGCAAACAAAAGTTAAAGCCCAAGACCTTGGCCAGTGGAAGCCTTTCTGAATCCCAGGGTTCTCAATTTCTTCTCCAGGACATGACATCTGAGATGAGGTGTCCCCAGAATCCTGTGGTCTGTGCCTGCATGCTGCCCCTGGATTGTCTTCCTCGGTTCTGGGTGTTGGCACTCCTGAGTGAGTGTGTGACTTGTCATGAGTGCCACAGAGGAAAGGACATCCAAATTCCAGCCATGCTCACATGTGTGGGGTTAACCAAGAAGAGAGTTTTATGCTACCTGGGAAAGGCTGATTTATTCTTCCTTTTCCTGACCAAACAAAAACTGCTTTGGGGCTCTTTCTAAGGAACCAAAGCACCATGTCCACAAATGTTTGTACCACAGCTAGAGAGATGGATGAATTTTTTTCCAGCTATGGAGAGCAGATATCTATTTTTTTTTTTCATTCTTCATTACTTTTTCTTTTTTTCTTCTTATTTTTTTCTTCTTTTTTTCTTCTTTTTTCTTCTTTTTTTCTTCTTTTTTTCTTCTTATTTTTTTCTTCTTTTTTTCTTCTTTTTTCTTCTTTTTTCTTCTTTTTTTCTTCTTCTTTTCTTCTTCTTTTTTGTCTTTTATTTTTTAATTTTTTACATTTAAGTTTTACTTTTTCCCTTTTCCTTTCTTTTTTTTTTCCTTTCTACCTTTTTTTTCTATTTCTTTTTCCTTGTTATTTTTTTTCTTTTCCCTCCTATTTTTTTAACATGCAGAATATCAGGGAGCATCTCAGCCAGCAGCAGGGCTTTGAGAAATGGGCCAAACAAGATCCATCTCTGAAATTTGTGACCTCTGAGCTCTGACACAGCACCTAAGACTGGACCCGTCAGCCTTCAGTCAAGATTCCCAGAAAATGTGAGACATCTTGTTTCTACAAAACACAGGGAGGAATTTTGAGTTAGTGGGCTCTAGATGTCCATTGGAATGTGCAATATTGGATCATGGTGTGATTGCTGGTAACTTCTCACTCTTCATTTCACCCATAAGAAGTCAGGCTTTCAGTGGCACAAGCTGGAAATTTGAGTGGATTTACATTTCCTTGCACTGTTACCAGTCTCAGACCTACAATTGCTTTCAGGCATGTGCCACCTGAACCACCCTGAGCCACATGGCATCTCCAAACCCTCTCTGACATGTGGGACTTCCTCTCATGGGTTGCCCCCAGCACTAACAGCCTGGGAATGGCAGGGTTTCAGGTTGACACCCCACAGAATGTTCCCTTTCCTACACCATGATGAGGCACAACGGGTGGGACACCCCAAAACAACCCCAGTGTAGTCCCAGATGGCAAGACCATGGGCTGCTGGACTTAAAATCTGCCTGGAAGTGTTCAGGTTGGATCAGACTGTGAGAAACATGGTTTAGTGGGAGATGTCCCTGTCCACAGCACAAGGTTGGGACTGGATGATCTTTAAGGTTCCTTCCAACCCTTATACGATTCCATGATTTTTAGCTGCTAAAATGATGCATAGGTTGGGTTGGACCCTCCTAAACTCTCCAGAAAGTAGCAGAAATGCTACTCCAGATGCCATTTCTTCAAAGATGCCATTTCTTCAAAGATGTCATTTCCCCCAGCTCTGAGTTTGGGGGGTTCACACTGGCGCCTGAGCGTTACTCAAATAAAGAGGATTTTTTTCCCCCAGTGCTGAGTCAGGTGTCACTCCCCTCCTCTCCCTGCACTTGGCTCGGGGCCTGATCCATCCCCATTAGGGCTGATGGCTCCCCAGCGAGCACAGACGTCACGGCGTGGTGCAGCATAAAGTTTTTATGGGTGCAGGTGGGGAATGAGGCGCATAACTCAGGGCTGCGGTGCCACTGGTGAGTGATGCGCCCATTCCGCGCTCCGCGGATAAAACCTTTATGACCCTCCACAGCTCCGGGGATTGCATCTAATATATGCACCACTGTAATGATGGGCACTGAAAACCTGCTTTTTTAACCTGTTTTCTTTCCCCCCCACCATCATCTCCCTTTCTCCTTCCCGCCCTTAAATACCCCTCCGTGGCTGCTTCCTGGCGCTGCACTTCTGCTTTGTCAACTGCCTGGGGAACCCGCTCCATTGATATTCCGGACGAGGTTTTGGTTTGGGGGAGAAAAAAAAAGGAAAAAAAAAACAACCCACACCACAGAGTGAGCGGCATAATTTAAAAATCAAAGAAATTCATTTCAGTAGTAAAAGGTTAACAGCCTTTAGGAGGAACACTTTTTAATCACCCACGTCTAGACTCTATCACTCGAATCACCGGCAGCAGGAGTGAAATATGGCTAAGCCCCCGTCACCAAACAGCACCTAAAGACTGTTGTATTTAATCATGTCTGTGCACTAGTTATGGATTTTCATTATGATTCCCGATGCTGTTGCGCTGTGTAAAATATTAATATCCATAGTAATGATGCATGAAGCTTGGAGTGTAATTTCTTCACTCTCCTTGTCTGATATTAAATTGTTACCACTTTATCATTTGTGTAGAACTGCACGTTTCAATTAATCTTTCCGTATCAGCAGCCCTGATTAATATAGATCATGATTCATAAGCTTATCGTCACTATAGTTTTAACAGATCATTTATAAAGATCTTAAATTTCAGGGCCTGGGAGGCGGCAGCCACTCCGTCCAAGGCTTTTCTCACTTCTTGCTCCATCAGGTTTCTCCATTCAAACAACTAATTCCGGAAAAGAAAATTAGCCAGATAAAAATGCCTCCTTGATTTTTCTTTTTTTTTTTTTTTTAACTTTCCTCAGAGCCACCTGTAAACTTCTCCCATGTTCACCTCAAAGAGCAGGAGGTGTGTGAGTACAGATGCTCATAAACTTTGGATTTCCTTGGTTCAGCCCCTCCGTGGGAGCTGCCCTGGGTGCTCACCTGGGTTTTCATGGAATCACAGCATTGTTTGAGTCAGAAGAGACCTTAAAGATCATCCTGCCACGGGCAGGGACACCTTCCACTATCCCAGGTTGCTCCAAGCCCCGACCAACCTGGCCTTGGACACTTCCAGGGATGAGGCAGCTCCTTGATAATTACAGGTCTTCTCCATCTCCTTGTGATGGTTCATTTTTAGTGCTACAAAGCCATGCTGGAAGGCCCGTGGGGTGAAAAATCACTGAGACGATGCACTTCCTGCCACTTTCACTTTCCACTTCACCCCTTCTCAAAACCTTTGCACAGTCATGGAGGGCTACATTCTACATTTGCATGAAGAAGTGACCTCCTGCCAGAGCCAGCCTTCCTTGTCCACGTTATCCCAGCTCCACAGCAGGCAGTTCCTGCCCCAGCTGCAGCACAGCGAGCTGCCAGGGCTTCCACAAGTTGATTTTCTCGGAGCTGAGAAGCAATTCCCAGCCCCTGGGCTCCCCACAGAGAGGTCTGGCATTACCCAGTGCAGGAACACAGGGGCTCCTCAGGCAGGGTGCTCTCCAGCAGAGCGTGGCACGGATGTTTGCCTTGAAAATTAATGGCAGAAAGTGGGAAGGGCTGCTCAGCTGGGATGGAGAGATGGCGTCTCGCATGCGGGAGCACCGGGCGTTTTCAGGACACTCTGATAATCATGGTAATGAAGAACAGCAACAGATTAGTCATTTTTTTTAGTGGATAGAGTTGGAAAAGGCGCATTAGATAGTTTAAAAAATCCATCAAAGGTCCCTGTCTAGCTTTCTGTGTATTCTCCAGGGCTTTGTCAAGTGATCTTAAGTGTCTCAAATAATGGCGAGACTCATGAGACTATTTAAAATCCTAATAGATGATTTTCTTTTCCCCCCCTACTTATATATTTTCTTTCCCGACAGTCCCAGAATTCCTCATTACAACCCTCAGTTGTGATTTGCAGTAGGATGTGGGGTTAACAAGGAGGAGCAGCTCTGGAAATCCCACCGAAGTGCGATCCGGAGCAGTCAGACACCGAGCTTGGTAGGGGCAGGGACACAGAAAAGCCAGGAATGAACAAACCTCTGCCATTTTCTGCCTCACCTCTGTGCCCGTGGTACCACTGAAGCACAGCTCCAAGGAGCCCCTCCTTGCTGGAGTAGGATGTGGTGGGCTCCTCTCCCTTCTGCTCCTCACCCCTGTGCCAAAATCGGCACAGTGACGGCAACGCTGCGGTGTTTTATGAACCTCCCGCACTCCCTGAGTAACCCGGGGGAAGGGAAAAACCCTGGGAAGTATACATCCCTATCTGAAATCTATACAGCAAGACAGATCTGGCTGGAGCAGTCTTTAGGGCATATATACATTACGAGGCTACAGTGAAATATAGCCCGGAATTTGTCTCCCAAGATGAGATAATGTAGCTGCGTTAACAGCTGCAACTGTCACTTCCAAGTGAAGTAGTGGGTATTGTGTGGAGTACATTTGCAGGGCAATTTTCCAGTTGGAATAAAAGGCTTTCCGAGGTGAATTTTGCTTGGGTTTTATCCATCTATCTGAGGTTATTTTTATATATATATTATACAAATATTGACTGGATCTCAGGGCAATAGAAGTAAAATATTGCACTAGGAAAGAAAATAGTTCCCAAGTCTCTCTATATAAATTTTGGCCTCAGCTAAAGGCTCAGGGCAATATATGCCATTTTTCCCCTCAGGGCACAAAATTTTACTGCTCTTGCTTCTTAGCTATTTTATTATCCCTTTGTATGTTTGTATAGAGGAAAGAGATAGGGGAGTGCTGGGCTCGGGGGTTGCTGCACACAGCAATGAGCTCTGGAAGAATTTTGCCTGAAAAGTGAATTTGCATTGCCAGGATCTGTGTTTTAAAGGCACTGTGTAAAATATAGATAAATACCCTTCCCCCTGACTTTTTCCCCTCCAAAAATAAATATAATATAATAAATTCTCACCATTATTCACGAGGAGAGTTCCAACAGAGATCAGGGCTCTGCTGTATCAAGCTCTCTGAAAATATATTTTAGGTAGCTTAGGTACCAGGCAATTTATGCATGGACTGAAAAGCTGTGCTGGTTTAAGGAGATCCAGGCTTTCAGCGGCAGCAATGGAAACTCCTGTCACATCTGCCTGCTTGCACACCCACCACCCTGGGAATGCAACATCTATGTGGAGAGGCTGGTGCCTGAACCCCTTTGGATACCCTAACTAAAAGGGCAAACTAAAAATCTCCTTTCCAAATTTGGCCTGGAAACTGGGTGCCACTTTTCAGATGAAAAGTGCCAGCAGAGAGCCTGGGGAAGGAGAAGCTGGATGGCCAAGGAAGGGATTTATCTCAGGGTTTGGCCATGGGGCAGGAACAGGACAATGTCCAGCTCTGGATCAGCTTCACCAAGGGGACAGAGCTGAGAACACAAAGGCATCAGGGTGGCTTGAGGGCTGGGGAACAGCAGCTGATGGGGAATGCTGGAGACACAACCCCACCAGTCTGTCAGAAAGAAAAGCAAAACTTCAGCTCTTGGGGGCAGCTTCCTGTTGAAGAACAGGGAAAGACTGAAAGGCTGGTGAATTGAGACTAAATCTAAGTTCACCATGAAATTTGTTTTTACCTGCAGTTGGGCTGAGCAATAGTGTGGGATTTGGCTCCTTCACTTTTGGCAGGTCAACAGTGTTCCTCTGGACAAACCAGCGGTGGGAGCAAAACCAAAGGGTGGCTCCTCCAAGCCCTCATAGGTCCAGTTCGGGCTGTGTCTTCCCCATGGACCTGTTCAAGACCCGTCCAGCTCTTCCCATGTCTGTTTTGGCCTTAGGGGAGGCGTCTGCCTTGGGGACAAACCCATTTTCCACCCAAACCTCCTGCAGATCTGGCCCAGGTGGAGATCCAGCCACCCAAACCTTGTCCCCAGAGAGATGGCAGTGAGGCCACCACGGTCCCTGGTGCTGAGCAGTAAGAGAGCATCGAGAGAGGAAACAAATCACCGGTGGCACCTATAGCCACCTGCAGAAATTACAGAGTCTGACTATAAGGTCACAATAAATCAGTGCACTGACAAGGAGATCTACCCTTTGTCCAGGGTACAAGATTTATCTCTGACCCCAGGCAGGGGCATTTCTTCCTTGATTTGTTAAATGCTGAGGAGAAAATGGAGCTAGATCCGAAGCCTGATGAGAACCTGATTGCAAACATTCCAGCCCCATGCCTTCCCCCTCAGCAGACACCACACGCTCTTTCCCAGGATTCTGTATTATGTTTGAAGAGAGCCTCTATTTTTTTCTCTCTGTGATGGACCAGCTTTTGCAGAAGTTGATTATGTGGTTTGTTTTCCTGATGACATTTTGTTCAGGGGGCTCTCTCTCACATGGTGCCTGCGGGCAGCTGGCAGGATGGGATGGAATGGGAGTTTGCCAGAGAAAAACACGGCACATCCCAGTGATGTGGGAAGGGGAGAGACCACGCTGGGATGCAGGAGGGATCCACACACCAAAGGGAAAAGAGGTTTCTGAATATGTGTTTAATTTCCATGGCCTCATGAAGAAAAGTCTTTCAAACCCAGGGCTAAATTCAGCATGATCAGAAGGGAATTAATTTTGCACAAGCAAAGAGTTGCACCCCTGGAGCATCCCGGATTCCATGCATGGCTGGACAGGGTTGAGATGAACAAATGACCTTGGCAACCAGGAGAGAGGAAAACTGCAGGAACTGCAGCACCTGACCTCTGCCAGCTCCAGAACCAACCAGGATGAGCTGTCCAGCCACGAGGCCTGGGCTGTGTCCTGTGCCACCTCCACACGGATGGACCAGTGGGATCCAGGACACCACCTTCTCCCCAAAATGGCAAACAGGATCTCCTCCCTCACCTCCTCACACAACACCTGCAGATGTTCAAGGTCCACTTGTGACAGGTTTTACACAGAATTTAGAGTAGCCTGATCTAACTTAACAAAACCACCCCTCTGCTGCCACCCCGTCCACCTTGCAACACAGGCACTGGCAGCAGCAGTGGGAAAAACAGGGAACAATCAATTCATTTTGGCATTGCTTTACAAGCCTTAAACTACCAAAGCTCTTAGTTTTCCATGTTTTTCATCTCTCACCACTAAATTATTCCTTAATGGACTATTGTCGCAATTTGAGGAACTTTTGACATATTATAAATGCAAACATGCCTGTAAATCTCACTGTAAAAACTCAGCAGGAGAAGCCTGAATAATCATAAACAGTAAATATTTTGCCGTGGCAATGGTTCATAGGGGAAAAATCAGCATTTTGCTTCCGTTTGGCTGAAATGTGTTTTGATTTCCTTGGAGGTTGTTGAGGGGTTTTTTTGGTACAGTCTCCTGCAATTTAAATAATAATGTAGCCAGATGCTTGGTACATAAACACATGGCTGATGAGCAAAGGGATGTGAAGGATAATGTTCATCATCTTTAAAACATTAAGAAACAGGGCTACTGCTTTTAAATTGTAAAAATTTCACGGCATAAACCAAATGTTAATACCCAGGTGGGATCACAGTGGTGATTGGAATGGCCTGGAGTGATGGTGCAATCTGTGTGGGGCTTGACCCACAGTCCTGCCCTTTCTGCACAGAAGTTTCCAAGCTCTGTAGATGCCATCATTTTGGAGAAGGGAGCTGGAATGTGGTGGTGGGATTAGGCCATGGAGATAACCCACACTTGCCTAAAGTCATCTGCCTCTCATTTGGCTCCTTGCTGCTCCATCTGGACTCATTTGGAGCAGGAGGTTCAGTCCCTCCTGAATGGGACTGCATCTCTACTGGGTATCCAGTGCCCAGAGATTCCAGAGATTCCTCTGGAAAACTCCACTCCTTCCACTTTCCGTGGTCATGGGAACCATATCTGAATAACAACTTACCTCTAAGTGATGAATATGAATCGATCATTTAATAATTGAGCAAATATTAAATGTTAGATATTTATCACTTCTATGTGCATGTGAATTCCAGAGAGTGAGCAGTATCACCAGCAGATTGGGTTGATTCCCATTGTCCCATTTCGCTTCCCATCCTCCCAGATTCCAGCAGGCTCCAACTGTGATAGCGGGATGGAATCAGCACCTCCTTTGTAGGAAAGTCTATACCCATGTAAGACAGAATTCCCAGCACCCTCTGCTCCAGAAAAATCTGCATAGGGTTTCCCATTTCTGTTCCATTGGTGCCACCTATTGGCAAGTGCACATGTCATTCCATGGAAACAGTCATTTCCTTGGAGGAGCCGTGGCAGGGACATGGGACTCTCACCAAAGATGGCCAGATGTGGTCATGACACCTGGGGCAGGCAGAGCCCAAACTCCTTTGGTCTCTTTTGGGCTCATCTCCTCTGCCCATTTTCCACCAAGTTTAGTGGTTCAATCCTTCAGTCAATCCTCTTGGTGCAGCTGAGTTGAGTAGGAAACCCTACAGCTGGATTCTGCTGGATTTGTCCTCTGGAAAAGACCAGTGGCTCCTCTGTCCCACAGAGGATGTGGTGCCCCTTGGAGTCTGCCCAGCCGTGCGTGGATCTGACCTTCACAAAAACTCTCCTTGGTTTCATGCATGTCTGACACAGTGATTTGGCCACCAAAGCATCAGTGTGATGGTCTTCGTGTGGGTATCCATGCATGGGGCAATTTCCCAGGGGAAGTTTGTTAATGTTACTTTCAGGAAATAGGAAAAATCCTGGTTTATGTGATTTATTCTGATGTTCCAGCTGACCAGCTTTCTTTTATCAAGGATAACTCAATTATCTTTCTCCAATTGAACATCATCCTTTATCAAAGATAACTCTATTCTCTTTCTCCATTGACCAGGTGTTCCTTAGGAAGACTTCCCAGGCAAAAGGAAGGAAGATAATAAAAGGGAAAACCCCTAATTTATGGAGATAAATAATGAATGTAGATGGACCACTTCATCATCCCAGGAGATCCATTGGGCATCCTTGGGAAAGAGAATAAAACTCAGCTGGAGTCTCACCAAACTTTGCCCGGCAGACCTGTCCACAGGCACACAGAACTTCTCTGCTCATTTTAGACTTGGAAAAGATTGGAAGTCAGATTCCAGCAGGGTATCCAAGGACACTGGCAGTCCCCGGGCCAGGCCCTTGTGCCAGATCCTCCTCCAGTTCCAGCAAAGCGTTTGTTTCCTCAGCTCTGTTCTCCTTGCCGAGGTTGTTGCCAGACTTTTGGGAAGTGGTGACAGGAGAGGGAGATCAGAGGGAGAATCTGTGGCCTGGATAACCCTGGGAGAGCCCAAGAGTCCTGCACCCAGCAATCCTGCAGGATCTGCTGGTATATACAGCATTCCCTCCTGCAATCCAAGGGCATTGCCCTAAGGATACATCCTGTTCCCACCTCGGCTTCCAAGGAGCAGCACATGACCCCAGGTTGCCCCAAATTCGTGGATGAATCAGGATGAGTCCTGCTGGGAACACACTTTCTCCGTGTTCCCATCTGATGAGTCATTCCCAGCAATGCCTTCTCCCACATCATTTCCATGAAGGCTGGAGCCACCCCGGAAAGGTTCAGCTCCCTGCTCACCTCCATCCCACCCTTTCCAGAATTCCCCAGCTCTCCCAGAGCCCCCTGTCTCTGATCCCAACACAGCCCTTCCTGTCCCTTACACTTTCATTTCTGTTTCTTTACATCTTTATTAAACTGTATAGCCACTTTGATAGGAAAATTGAAAAGAAAAAGATATGAGGAACAACAAAAAAAAAAGCCATAATTATGAAGATTCAATTTAATTTTAAAGGTTGTGGAAGGAGGAAAAAAAAAGAAGCAGGAGAAGAAGAAACCAAATTAATTTAGCAGGAAAGCATTGCATGAAATATTGTTGGAGTTTAATAACCATGCAAAGACAGATGATATGTGTGGAAAAATTAGTTGTAGGACCTCATAATAGTCTATTAATATTTTCTACAGGCACAGAAACCCTTTGCTGAATGATTGTAACAAAGTAATCTTTTTTTTTTAAGACATTAAAAAATATCTTCAAAAGGAGAAGACGGCAGCAAAGTAGAGACTGTAGGGAACGGAGACCCCGGCGGGGCGGGAGAGATCCCGGGAGAGATCCAGCACCAGCTGCTCTGCTCTGCCACCCCTGAGGGGCTCCCACTGGGGGGCTGTCCCAAATGGGGGCTGTCCCCAAATCCCCACTGGTGTGACAAAACCCCCAAAGCATCCGTTCTGCCAAAGGCTGGGGGTCTCACAGAGAAAGGGCCAGGCACAGCAGGAGCTGATGGGTTGGGGTGAGGAGATCCACGGAGGGGTCCGTGCCCTTTGTCACACACAGCCCCACTTTTCCCTTCCCTTCCCTTCCCTTCCCTTCCCTTCCCTTCCCTTCC
>VXBR01010896.1:666829-677041 GCA_013400215.1 Cisticola juncidis | reverse complement strand
CCTTCCCGCACCTTCCCGCACCTTCCCGCACCTTCCCGCACCTTCCCGCACCTTCCCTTCCCGCACCTTCCCGCACCTTCCCTTCCTGCACCTTCCCTTCCCTTCCCGCACCTTCCCTTCCCTTCCCTTCCCTTCCCCTCCAGGGAGAGGTTGGACTCTGCTCTGCTCCCCTCTGTCCTTGACTGTGCCCTCAGAGCCCCGTTTTCTGGAGATCTCTCAGAACCTTCCTGCCCGGGTCTCTGTCACCACGATGGGACAACAATGGGCAGACACTCCCCCAACAACCCCAGCCCTTCTCAAGGCAGCCCTGGGGTGCCAAGTGTCACCATCAGGTCCTTTCAGAGCCTGGAACAGCCTTGGGTGCTCCAGTGCACAGAATGATGCTGGGGTTGGTTTGTCCTCTTCTGTCCAACACGGCCAGGACAAAGATCTCCCCACCACAGCACCATTCAACTTCCTTCCATCCTTCCATCCTTCCATCCCTCCAGCTGCCTCCAGGTCCCTGCTCAGCCTTCCAGCCCCTCTTTGCCCTCTAGGGGTGCTGCCAGTGCTGAAGATGCTCAAGGCATCAGTGCTGCTCAAAGCCTGGGACAGCTGGAAGGAGCCTGGATTTTGGGAGGACAAAGGGAATGGGTCAGGCCACAGAAGAGTTGCACCCATCTTGGGCATTTGGCTGCTCTAGAAAAATCATTTGGAATATTTTTTATTGTGCCTGTGAAGGAAAGGGTGGGGTTACCAATTCTGAAACACAAAACTGGGATGTGCACACGTGTCTCTAAAATCAGCATTTACCCACTCGAATAAAACAGCACCAGGACTGGACCAAGACAAAGCAGTCATGGAGAGAGGGAGGGGAGGTCTCTGTCTGTGGACATTTTAACTTGGTCTCTGGAAGGATGTATTTCCTTGGTCCTAAATGGGATTTGCTTTAGCTCCAGACAAAACCCTTGGGATCCTGTAAACTCAACTAGGTCACTCCTGCAAGGGAAAAAAATAAAATGAAAGAAAGAAAGGGAAGGAAATTAAAGGCTGAAATGAAATATAAAATTGTATTAAAATAATTAAATGAAGGAAAATGAAATAAAACATAAAAATAAAATAAAATAAACCCAGGACAAAACCAAACTGAAATTCCTCATTCAGATTCCCCTTTCTCCTATTTTAATCTGTATAGTACCATCCAGTTCCAGCCTCCCCCTTCCCCTTTTTTTAAATACAGTCTAATCCTGAGTGTGAACTGATGTAGTTTGTGTGTTAGGGGGAAAAAAAATCTCTCTCTCTTTCTGCCTTTTTTTTTCCCTTCTTCTTTCCTTGGCCCAGTTCATTATTTTTCTTTCTTGTCACTCAGTGTGATAGGTTGAACAGAAGTGCACAGATGAGCACTGAAAACGGTGTCACAAGGCCTTAATCTAGTCTTTAATGCCTGACTTCAGAGATGTCATTTATCTTCTAACTGCAGCAGGCTTCCACCAACTTTATCTCTAATAATATATTGATGGATTAAAAGGGTCGGGCAGGAGACCGGGCTGGAAAAATTGCTTATTGACATCAAAATACAGTGCCCTCAACCTGATAAACATGGAGGGGCTCGTGTATCTCCCAGAATAGTTGGCGTTGCTATAATTTTTTTTTTCCAGCGCGTTTCTCCCAGGTTCATGGGGTGGTCCAGTAAAATAAACAAACGGAACAAATAAATGGGAAATATGGTTTGTGCGTTGAGGCAGCTGAGTGGGAGCCTGGCATTGCTGGAACAGTTCCTTAATGACAGCACCAGGCAGGGCTTTTTATCGCAGAGCAGGTTTGGCAGGGAAAGGCTGACACTGTTTTAGGGGGTCGGGGGGTTTTGGATGTGTGGGGTGACAGATTGTGGCCTCCTGCAACAGCATTTCGGGAGGCTGCTCCTTCCCTGTGGTGTGAGAGTCAGGGGCTGTCTGGAAATCTTTATGGCTGAAATTCATCCCTTGCTGCACGGGTCTTGTGTGAGGAGAATTAAACGGGGGGGAAAGGGAATGGCAGGCAGAGCATCAGCAGGAATGCTGCCCCACCTCCTGCCTCTGACTGATGGGCACCCAGAGGGGCAGCCACACCTCATTTTAGGGATGATGCAGCTGGAGGAAGCATCCCCCTTGCTCCTCAGCCACCACAGGCACCTGGAGCTGATGCTTATTCCTGATTTATTGGTCCTTGCTGATTTCCACTGCTCCCCTCAGCTCAGGGAGTTCTCCCCCAGGGTCCTCCAGCACAAAAATTGGGCCAAAACTCTTCCCAACACCACAGCTGAGGCTCAGCATCCCACAGCCTCCATAACAGACAGCAGAAAGGTTCTCCACCATGTTCCAGTTGGGTTTATTAATCCTACAGGCAGGAAAACCCTTTCATTTATCTCCTGTTCAGGAAGGTTGTTGCAAATAGAGATGACTAAAAAGCACAGATCATCCTAAAGGAAGCTCCAACAGTTTAAGTCTGGTTTATGGTAAGGCCAGAGTGAATAGCAAAGCCCTGAAGTTTTTCCTTGGAAGATAAAGTTGAGAAAAATATCCTGAGCAGGACATGGCACTTTGGAATGATGTCCAGGTTCAGTTCCAGTTTGACCTTCATCAGGAACTGGAAGGATAGGAAAAGTGGTAATGGGTTCAGTGGGATGTTTAAATCAGATATATGGAAAAAATCCTTTCCTGTGAGAGTGGTTAGTTTTGGCACAGTTGTCCAGAGAAGCTGTGGCTGCCCCAGGATCCCTGGAAGTGTCCAAGGCCAAGTTGGATGGGGCTTGGAGCAGCCTTGAATAGTGGGAGGTGTCCCTGCCCATGGATTCAGATGGGCTTTAAGATCCTTTCAATGGGATCTTAAATCCCACCATTCCATGATTCTGTGATTCCATGACCTAGAGGTGCCCTCCATCCCAACCCATCTCATCTTCAGCAGGGATAACTCCAAAATCCCACCCATTGTGCACTGGGATGGACAAATTCCACTAAACTACTGCACAGGCTTCCTGGGAAGCCCATGAGACACTCAGACAGATACAGAGATAAACTTTGTCACCAGAGAAAGCATTTCATTTCATTTCCCTGGAAAGAAATTCCATGAAAATCAATCTTCTCACAGAAAATGTTGATATTTGGTGAAAAGCCTTTTTGTGATCGGGAGCTGCTTCAATCCACAAACATCTGAGCAGCCGTGGTTGCAAGGAGGGCCACATTTCACTGGGATGGAATTTGTGTGAGGGCAAGTTTGGGGGAAGTGCTCACCACCACCATCCCCATTCCAGATCCCTAAGAACCACAGAATCATGGAATGGTTTGGGTTGGAAGGGACCTCAAAGTTCATCCATTCCCACCCCCTGCCATGGCAGGGACACCTCTCACTGTCCCAGGTTGCTCCAGACCATGTCCAACCTGGCCTTGGACACTGCCAGGGAGTCTGGAACTTCCCCTTTCCCTGGGGAGAGGAATATAATTGCAAAATAAATAAACAGAGATGGAGAATGGGGAAAAATCAGCCTGGTGGCCCCAGATAATCAACCAAGCCATGACTCTGGCCAGGGTGTGACCACTCTTGCTCCAGGAGTGACCAGCTGAGCATCCCGTGGTCTGGATCCCAGCTCCTCAGATGGGAATGACAGGCAGGCCCTTGCAGCCAGCAGAACACAAGCCCTGTGAGCATTTCAAGATTGTCTTTGCAAAATTTGCCACTGAAACGCTGCATTTATCAGCTGAATTTATCAGCTGAAATGCCTCAGACTTCTGGAGAAGCTGCCTCTGGCTGACCACTTGATGGGAGGAATGTCTCCCATTTTTTTGGCTTGTGGAACTAAAGCAGCTCAGCTGCTTTCCCCTACACCTGCCAGTCACTCCTGGTTGCATTTTATCTGAGCACCATTTTCTAATTTCAGCACTATCATGATGCATTTCTGCAGGAGGTGGCTAAATGACAAACCACACGGATTGGAACATTTGGAATATAAATTGAATAAATTACTGTAGTTAAAAATAGCCATTTAATACCCATATTCTGTTAAAGAAAAAAAACCTGATTTTTTGTAAACACCATTCTTCACATGTTTCTCAATTTTCAGACTCCCTGGCAAGCAGACAAAAAAAAAAAAAGCCCCAAATAATGTGGTTTTCTTGCTCAGAAATTGAATTCTCAGAAGCTTTTTGCAGGACTTTGTTTCCTTCTCACTAAATTCCCTGGAAGGCTCCACAGTGACATGACCAGAGCAGAGTTTGGCCAACACTGCATTTTGCTGTTCTCTGAGACATTTCACACATCACCTTTTTCCTTTATTCCCTTTGATTGCCCCATCCTTTCCTGAATTTCCAGCTAATCTCTTGTCACTCCTTATGCAAAGCGAGGGGAGGTAGCAATTCCCATCCCAGATGCAGAAGTTGTGGCATTTTCCAGTCCATGAGGTGCCTTGAGCTCCATCAATTCCCATCCCAGATGCAGAAATTATGGCATTTGCCAGTTCTTGAGGTACCTTGAGCTCCATCAGTTCTCACCCCAGATGCAGAAGTTGTGGCATTTTCCAGTCCATGAGGTATCTTGAGCTCCATCCTGCCACCAGCCCCGGCCCCTCCTTGGACTCTGCCAGGGCTTTGCTTCTTCACTCCCAGGAATGGGATATTAAGGAAGCCACAATGTGAATTTCAGCTCTTTGCTGCCAGCAAACTAAGCCAGACAAACTCCCACCGGTGTCCACAGCTCTGGGATTTTCTCCTCGAGACTCAGCCATTTTCCACTGCTCAACATTAACATATTTTACATGGGAATGATTTCACTGCCCCGTGGAATGATAAACTCAGTGGACAGGTTTATTTCCCAGGGCTGGTCATCGAAAATAAATTAAAAAAAAAAAAAATTCATATCACCCTTGGCCATCCTTACCTGTTTTCCTATTATTCTCCAGAATTCTCCAGAGTTATTCTCCAATTGCCCAGGATTTAATGGAGTGGTTCCCCAAAGGGGTGGGCGTGCCCAGCCATTTGTGGTGCCACATCCCAGCCATTCCAAGGTGCCTTCTCCCTCAAACAGCTTTTCCCCTGAAGAATCACCCAGTCAAAACCCTCATTATTTTATAACTTCTCTGCCCCTCTTCTCCTCTCACCTTGTTAAATACTGCTGGAGCAAAGGAGTTCAGTAGCTCTACCATTTTAGCAACACCATTGATTTTGTCTCCCTCTTCATTTATTAATGGAACTACTTTCTTTCTAGTATTCCCTTTTCCCTGATATAATTGTAAAAGCTCTTTTTATTCCCCTTAAGCCTTTCTGCTCTCTGAGCTGGCCTTATCTTTTCCCTGCAAGCCTTAACTGACTGTATATTCTTGTTTAGTTCTCTTCCCTTTCTCCAGTTTGCACTATAGGTTCTTTCTTTACCATCCTATCTTTCCCTGGTGCTTTGTTATGCCACATTGGATGCTACTTCTCCTTCCATTTATTTCCACAGGAGCTGTGGCGTGTCCCACTCTATTCCAGCATTCCTGGCCTTTTGTCACCCTCTGGATTTAACTCCCTGGTTCACACCTGGCCACGGAGGCACCAGGCGAGGCTGGAAAGGGGAGTCCCACATCTTGTCACCCCAAGATCCCAGATAAATGTCCCCATCTAGGGGGAAAAAATTCTCTCCCAAACCACAAATCCTTTTCAGAGCAACTCTTGTTTAAAAACCCAAGGTCACAGTGTTTCCAAGGAGCAAGAGAGGAAGTTCACAGTGAGGCTTTAATTATTAGAGCAACCATCATCTGGAGCAGTCCAACAGTCTGGGTGGATTTTTCCAGGGTCTCTGTGAAACTTCTGAATGGTAGTTTGGGTTATTTGCTTTACTTTTTGATTTATTTGTTCATATTGCATTGCGATACCAGTGGGTAAGACCAAAGTGCTCAGGAGCCACCCTGCTCCTCTAGGTCTCCTGCTTTGTGTGAGTGGAATATCTTCATTCCAAATAGGTAACAGCTTAAAAGGAAAAAAAATTGCTGTACTCTTTTTAATGAATCATCATTTTATCTGGAAGAATCAAAGCACTGCATTTTTAAAATAAGCAAATATACACTCTAATTCCAATTGATCCAGAACACCCTAAAATGAAGCCCTTTCCTGAAATTCTAACAAATCCACACAATTACTTTGCTATGTTTGACTCTACATTTTCCCATACATGATGTTTTTTCAGTAGCAGTCCCCAGAATAGAGCTGGAAAATACCCCAAGAGCAGAAAACAATGCCTCTGAGGAAAGATTGAAGAAGTTTGGGTTGCTCAGCTGGAGGAGAGGTGGGACGTGTCTCTAATCTCCCACTTCAGAGGAGGCTTATGGAGAGAGGAAGGGATAGCTTTTCTTCCTGGTAGGTGAGATAAGTACTGAGCTTAAACCACAGCAGGAGAGGCTGAGGGGTAGAGGCTGCTGAAGGGCAGGGCCAGGCTCTGGGGGAGCAGGCTGTGCCTGCATTGCTGTGTCTGCATTGCTGTGTCTGCATTGCTGTGCCTGCATTGCTGTGCCTGCATTGATGGAGGGGTCTCTTCACCCCTCTGGAGCAGCGTGATCCAGCTGGTGCTGCTGCAGAGGTCACCCCAAGGCCCCTTCCACCTCCTTTTTCCTAGGATTTCACTGATCCTGCTTGTCCCAGCAACCCCCAGTCTGCCAGTTAGGTGGGGTTTGGATGCTCCAGTGCTTCTCTAGCACTGTGGGGTTTGGTGGATCCAGAGAGGAACATCTCAGATCTGCTTGGGCTCCAAGTCTGCCCCAAGCAGAGCTGCTGTGCCAGGCACTGTCCTGGTGGGAAGAAGTGCTGAGGAGCATTTTTCTAAAAAACCATTATCAAGAACATGAAAGGCACAGGCACTGAATGCCAGCAGGATCCATGAAGCTAAAAGGTGCCAGGAGCGGGGTTCCAGGCAAACCCTCCCCAGGAGAGCCCTGAGCCCTGGCACAGGGAGAGGAGGAAGGTGGGATCCTTCAGGGAGCTTGGCTCTGCTCCCTTCTCCAAGTCTCCCTGCTGTGCACAGAAGTTATGGCATCACTAATTACAGGAAATTAAAGAGAAAGAGATAGAAAGAGATTCCTGAGCTCAGGGAGTCCTGGGAAACGCTGTGGGTGCTCTGCAGTGCCACCACTGCAATTAGACCCATAGAAAGTGGGGCTGGAATGGAAAAGCTTTTCCTGTGAAGCAGGAAAAGGCTAATTATAACCTATTTCTTTGGAATATATTTTTGAGACATTAATATTTGTAGATTACCAGAAAAGAAATTTATCATGGTCTAGGCTGGAGTGACAGCAATGGGAGGCTGTGGCAGATCAGAGCTTGTCCTTAGTCCATGGCAAATGTCCCAGGCCAGGAGCTCCACCCAGGAGAGTCTGCTGCTGGGAGGAGCTGAGCAGCTCCAAATGCCATCAGGCCAGGAACAGGCATCCATACAGTCACACTGGAAGCTCAGAGACATAAAAATGCAGAATTAGGACCGTGTTGGTCACACCATCCAACAAAGCCAGCCAGGCTGGATGGACAGAAAGACCTGGTCTTTGTCACTTTTCTAATAGTTCTTTTGTTAGTCCAAGCATACTCTTGAAACTCCTCTTTCCAGCGTTTGGGAAACATTCTTCCTACAAGACATATTGGGAAGAAATCCTTCCCTATGAGGGTGGGCAGGCCCTGGCACAGGGTGCCCAGAGAAGATGTGGCTGCCCCATCCTTGGAAATGTCCTGGCCAGGTTGGACAGGGTTTGGAGCAACTTGGGATAGTGGAAGGTGTCCCTGCCCATAGCAGAAGATGAGCTTTCAGGTCCCTTCCAAACCAGACAACTCCACAATTCTATGATTTACCACCAAACTTCTCAAATTATTAGATGGTACAGTGCTTTCAGCTTCCACAGCTGAACATCTCCTTTCCTGGCTCTTCCAATTCATCCAAGAACACAGGATTCGTGGATTTCCATGCTTTTGACCACTACATCAAATAACCCCTTCCCTCCTCAGTCCCTCTGCAGTATAACTGGGAGATTTGCCTTACTGGTTTTGCCAGGAGCCATCCCCAAAGCCTCAACACTCTGAGGTTTGGAGCACACCCACCCCACCAGCCCAGCATTCCTGTGGTGCAATCATGGCAAGCCTTTAAGCATTTTAAGGACGGGGTGGCAGAGAAAGGAGGTCCGTGTTTGCAGGGAAAATAAAGGGAACAATAATTCCTTCAGCAGTTTGATGTTAAAAAAAAACAAACAGAGGCTTGTAAGCTGCTCTGAAGCTTGAATGTCAGAAGTAGACCCCGGGGACGTGGATTAGAGGGCACAATGAAGGTGAGGCTGTGAAATGAGCATCACGGATCTTTGGGCGATTGTTAATAAGAACACAGGAATGCAAATCTCCCCGAGCTGGTGAGCCCCAGCCTGTGTGCCTACACATCCACGTGTGACTCCCAGCAAGTTATGGGAGAGGCACACCAGGCACGTGGCTGCTGATGTCTGTTCCACCATCTCCAGCTGGTGGACAGCGAGAGGTCCCTCACAGGAGCAAGGCCAAGCTCTCTTCATGTACAAAGATAAAGGGAAGTGACCCCATCTAAGTTTGGCTGGGTCCATGAATGTCCTCTTTGGAAGCACTTGGCCACCATGTGTGCGTCCACTGAAGATTCCCTTGCATGTGACAACAAGCAATGTGCATGTAATTTAATGAATCCTTCCAAATAACAGATTTGATTGTCTCCTTCCTCTGCTTTTTACTTGGTTTTGCATGGGACTCTCTTGCTATGGGTTTTTCTTAGCTGGCTGTGCGTTTCATATTTAGCAGAAGGTTTGTACCTTCTCACACACTTTTCATGTAAACATCAGCTACGGTCTATAAACATAGATTTTGTTTTCACATTCCATGCTAGGACAAATAAGACTGTGTGACAGTCTCTTAGACTAATGTGGGTGAGAGGTGGGAATGACACCCTCCAATCCATGGTCACCTTGCTACAGCTATTTTATAGAGATAATAAACAAAGGGCAAAAAGTCTTCTACTCTCCTGCCCTGCTGCTCTGAACTCAGACCTCTTTCTCCTGACTGTCCTTATCTGGCTCAGCCTGTGGTGATAGGACTCTGTCCCAAACTCTTTATGGAGCTGAGCTGCTGCTAGAGGAGAAAGCCAAGCTGGAAGTGACACAGGTTCCTCCCGCAGTGAGGGTTTTCTTCTTGCTGACCATGATTTGTGTTGCTCTGTTGTTTTGGGGTTTCCAGGCTGGAAACTGAGCTCTAATTCCTGCTCTGAGCTCTGTGCTGTGTGTGAGGACAATGAGTCACTGCAGACATCCCTGCAGGAGCAGGAGCTCTCATCAGAGTGGTTCATCAGCTCTGCTCCATGAGGCAGACAAACACTTCCACAGCGAGGTCTGAGTCCTCTCCTGGATGGCTCAGCCTGTGGATTGTTGAGGATTCCATGGGGAAAGGGTTTCTCCTCAGGCCTGGGGGATGCTCAGAACAGCCCTGAGGTGGAATCTGCAGAGACCTCCCCAACCAGTGCTTGGTCCTTACATGGGACCTTCCTCCTCTGCTCAGGTGCTGCCTTTGGGCCTTCTCCTCTCTTTGAGTGCAAGGCAAAGAGCAGAATCAGTAAATATTGAATACCTGGCACCCTCCAGCGTCCTGCCAAGGACAGGGAATGCCATTCCAGCCTATAAAACTCAGGCATTTAAGCTGCTGCAGATTTGGCCCAACCCGAGCTGACCCTTGAGAAATTCTCTTAGCACAGACCAGGGTGGGGATGAGGGTCCTACCCTCAATCTGTTGAGGGCAGAACCCAAACTTTGGTGGGTGCACCTCAAATCCATCTCCCTCCAGGACCCCCAGCCTGCAGTGAGGAGGAAATGTGGCAAGCCAGAGTTAGCACTGGGTGGATTTCATGTTCTGCCTCCAGGCAGAGACAGCACAGCCTTCCATGGGCTCATCCCTCCTTCCTTCTCTTTGGAATCCTTTATTTTTTTCCCCCCTTTCTCATTCTGTCTTTGCTTGAATTTCAAGGTTAAAAAAAGTCAGGATACAATAGTAAATATGTAAGATTAGCTCCTAAAATATGTTAGCAAGTGAAAGCTAAAGAAAGCCAAATGAATTTAAAAAAGGCTTTCTTGAAGCTTAGAACAGAGACAGTTCTTTTGATCCTTTATCACACCATAACAAAAAAAGCACTGAGCGAGATCCATATATATAATATACATATAATATATATATTTATATACCCCATGTG
>VXBR01010896.1:644294-660211 GCA_013400215.1 Cisticola juncidis | reverse complement strand
GAAAGGAAAAAAAAAAGAAAAATAAAGACAAAACAAAAAAAAACACTCAAGCAAATATTTGGGAAATCACAGACTACTCTGAGCTGGAAGGGACCCAAAAGGATCATCAAATCCAACTGCTGTCCCTGCACAGGACACCCCAAGGATCCCACTGTGTTCCAAAGTGGGAATGACTGGAAAGCCCCTGACAGCTGCTCCTGCATGGGACTGGCAGGGAAAATTGTTTACCTGGAAATTAAAACAAAAATAAATTATTATAGCTTTTTAAAAATCTCTTTAATTGTTTGTTTCCTTCCTCAGGGATAGTTTTTCATTTTCTTTTACCTTTTACTTTTTTGGGAAGTTAGAGCTGGATCTCTCCATTCACTTCATTTTACAAACAATCCATCCAAGCCACATGGAAAATGATTCTTGAGCTGGTTCTTCTCCAGGAGAGGAGAGCTGCTGGCCCAGCCTTTCACTGAAATGTTTTGGTTTCTTGCTATCACTGGCAAAAGTTAATTTATTCAAACCAAAATCTCCCAGCCCTTGAGGAGAGGAAGAGGTTGGGGCTGTACAAGCTTTTCCTACAGGTTATTTCTTTGACCTCACAGACCTCCACAGCCTCATGAATCCTCTTTAATAGCCAATGAAACCACGACTGATTGGAAAAGAATTTTTAAAACCAGACTCTAATTATTTTTTGTCATTTTATAAAACTCAAGCAAGACACAACAGGGATGAACCATTTCAGAATTACCTTGGGGAAATATTTTGCCTTTTGTGAAGGCAGAGAGCAGCCCAGCAAAGCCACCAGCCAATTCTTGATCTCTTTAAGATCTGGAGCAAAGAGGAGGCACAACCAGAGCTATTGATGAGATCAGCTGCAAACTCCTGGCCCAAAAGGGAGGGGTCACTGGGGCAGAAGGGTGGAGGGAGGGACCAGCTCTTGTCAGGCTCTGACACCTCTGGGCCTACAAGCAGGTGAAATCTTGATCACTGGTGCATAATTACCTTATCTCTGATCTTAATTTCAAATATTTCTCCACAAAATGTTGTCTGTTTCCCAGTCCTAAAAATTTCATATCAGCAAATGGCATAATGTTGTATTTATATTAATTGGATATTCTGGGTTTACTGCTCGCTCCATTGGCAGGGGGGAGGGTTAGGAACCACATAATATACAATCTAAAATATAAAATCCATGTTTGTGCACAGTGTATAATTTAATGCATGAGATACAGAAGATCTTCCAGCAGAGAGTGTTTTAAACAACAGCATTTTAGCCTCTAAAGCACAGCAGCCAGGGAAACATTTTCCATGCTCAGTTTCTCTGCTATTGGAACATTTGTTTTTTATTCTGAATATTTCAGCACATCTATTTACCTGGCACTATATTTAGTACCACAGTACCAAGATGGCATATATAAAGATTCAATTGCAATTCCCATCTGATGTCCCTTCCCTCTCCTTTTTACCCCCTTTTTTATGTCCGCACTCTGAATTCAGCACAAAGTTGGTGTGTTTAATTTAAAAAGAAGTAAAACGCGCCAGGAGACGCCTCAGACCACTGCAAATCACCTACTTTATAGAGGCAGTAAAATTGTGTATCGGATTAAAAGTGATGCTGATCTGAAATTTATGATAACTTTTAATGGCATTATAATTTTTTTTCCCTGTGCGCTCCATCACCGGATCGTTTGGATGCACAGTGCAGCAAGATGAAATTTGTAAGGGAAGAACATTACACAGGCAAGCTCTGAGGGGGGAAGGCTCTGGAATAATGCAGGAGCCTCTCTACACGTGGGGGGCTCTCCATGGGGCTGGGTGTGGGGTGTGCTCAGAGCCAGGGAGGGAAATATCACCAAAAATCACCCCAAATAAAGGTTATTTGGGAGGGCACGGGGACAAATCCATCCTGGAGCTTGCACAGGCCTGCTGCTGGTTTTGTCTGTGTCCCTCTGCCAGGCAAGGACCACTCCAGAGAGCTCAGCCTTTGGATGTGGATCTGCCCTGAGGACACAGGGATGCTGCACTTGGCACAGCCCCACCCTGCTGGCTCTGCTGGGGACAGCCTGTGGGGACACCCCCAGCCAGCACCCAGCACCAGCAGAGACAGAGATCCCCTTGAGCCTCCTTTTCTCCAGGCTGAGCTCCTTTCCCAGCTCCAGCAGTTGACAGAGATCCCCCTGAGCCTCCTTTTCTCCAGGCTGAGCCCTTTCCCAGCTCCCTCAGCTGCTCCTGGTGCTCCAGCCCTTCCCCAGCTCCATCCCCTTCCCTGGACAGGCTCCTGGAGCCACAAACTGAAGGATGAGGGAAACCTCAGACCATGATATTGTTTCCTCTGTACCTCCTACTTGCCCAGACAAGGAAATAAAGCACTACAGTTGTGTAATTAAACCTTCTCTCAAGATCTCACACACAGGAAACCACAACCAATCCCAAAATCCGTCCTTCCCAGACCTCAGCTTTGCAAAGCAACATTGTCCAACAGAAATGTAGGGAGTAATACATTAGTCTTCTGAAATGAGCATAAATTGTTAAAATAGTGAGCATGTGCATGTAAAAGAGTGAATTCATTTATTAACATTCACAGGAAACTGAATCCTGCTATTTTGATCTAAAAAATACTTGTGCCACAGCAAACCCACCTAGAGCTTGGAATGCTCCAGAAGTATCTCTGCACTGAAGGAACCAAAACCACTGTGATGGTTTGAGGGAGCTGGGAAAAGCTGCTGGGAAAGCCAGCAGAGGCTGGGGGACAGGTTTTTCCAAGCAGACACCTGGCAAGAGGGAGAGGAGCTCACTGGGGTGGATCTGTGTCACACCAGAGGTGACAGAACAGGAACTACAACTCCCACAAAAAAGGGACAAATGCATTCATA
Source organism: Cisticola juncidis (assembly GCA_013400215.1). Taxonomy (NCBI): domain Eukaryota; kingdom Metazoa; phylum Chordata; class Aves; order Passeriformes; family Cisticolidae; genus Cisticola; species Cisticola juncidis. Next base: position 657,347 of record VXBR01010896.1, on the reverse strand, counting down.
CAAGGTGTATGAAACCAGATATCAGCTCAAAATCTCCTCAGGAACAGCATGGAAAGAAACCTGAATTATTTGCCCACTGGCCGCTTGCTCTGTAGAACTTAAAGGACCAAAACCAGTGGGTTTTCCATGCCACGTGCCCCAGGACACTGGATTCTGTCACAGGGCACCTCCTCACCTCCAGTGTGTTAGCAGAGATGGGGATCTGTGAGCAAACACAAGGACAGGTGACACAGCAGATATTCTGGAGAGACTTTACTGCCTTCACTTGCTGAGGGGCTCTTCTGCAAGATGACTTTCCAAAAATATTAGGGAATTGCATTTTCCACTTGGAGTCACAGCTGGTGTGTCCCTCACTGAAGGGATTTTGGGAGCCACTCAGCCTCAGTGGATGGCTAAATCATGGATATCTGCTTAAATTGCCATCCATCTAAAATTTTGTGACAGCACCCCAGTTTTCCACTGGTGCCCTTGATGTTTGTTGGGAAAGTTCCATTTTCCCCCTTCTCTTTCTCTGCCTCATTTTTACCCTCTCCTCCTCCAAACTCCACAATCCTACTCCACAATAAAACACAACTGCTGTAAGTGATTGTTTTGCTGTATTATGTGAAGTCAAAACCCTTTTGAATGGTATTTTGCAGTGAACCTGCCTTTGAATCCCCACGTTTTATCATTCCACAGCAACACATATAATTTCAAACAAACAAGCGAACAAACCCGATGAAAATGGCCCGAATCTCTTATCAGTCAGTTTTACACTGGCGTAACTCCATAAACTTCAGTGGAATTAATCTTGATTTACACTGCTGGGAGAGCAGGAACAGGCACTGTAAATAGCTGTATACCAGTGCACGACACTTAAAAGCAGGCACAGCAGAAGTGCCTGGCAGGAGATGAGGATGAAGGCATGAAAAAAAAGCTTTCCCAGTGGTGCTAACCCGTGGGCATAAGGATAAACCCCAAGGACAACGATGGAGAGGTGGTGGCACCCAAGGGACGCCAGTCCATGGGGTGGAGAGACCCATTTATGGCACTGGTGGTGGCACCAGGTTGTGCCAAGCGGGCACACAGTTCTCTGGGGACACTGAGATGGGTTTCACTCTGAGGAGAGGCTGGCATGAGGGTGTGGGAGGGACCCCAGGTCTGTGTGGGCTCTGTGGTCACAGCTGGAGGGGACTCTGCTGTGGCACCAGCAGAGCCCTGCACTTGGAGCTGCCCTCACGCTGAAGTCACTGGAAATGGGCAGCCCAGGCTTTGGAAGCTCCAGCATCCCCAGAGAGGTGTGGGCTTCCACAGTTCCCAGGAATGCTGAGGGGATGTGCCTCAAGTCATCCCCTGGGACAGGCAGCCTGTCCTCTCAAACACCTCATGGGGAACAGCACCAGGGGACTCCTCCAAAAATGTCCCTCAAGAGGTCAGGGCACGAGGTCAGATTTGTTACCAGCGGTTGCTCCCTCCAGAGGGAGGAATGACTGCCCTAAAAAGGGATCAATCCCTCCAGGAGCAGCATCATCCTCTGCCAGAGCTCCTGACCAGCCCCACTGTGCTCCCTGCATGAATTATCACTAACAGATACATTTAAATTTACATTTTGGAACCCAAATGGATTCTGTCTCTTCCCTGCTAATTGCCAGGGCAGAAGTTGGGGTGTGAGACATCTCCAAGTCACTTCTCCCACCTGTGGTGGACACGACCAATGGGCTTTGCTATTCCAGCTACTTTCAAACTCCTTTACTCCAAACCATGGCAGAATATGGAGAACAAAATACCATTTTATTTTTCTCAGGGATACCATTATTAATTTGCACTAATTTGCACTTGTTAGGACTTCAGGAGAGGACAGAGAAGAGCATACAACGAGGAAGAGGTGGGATCTGCCCCAAAACAGACAATGTGCACCCCAATGCCCTCCCAAACTCTGCAATTACTGTGCTCCAGACACCTCTCTTGGAAAAAAAAAAAACAGCAAAGGTGCAGAGACACCTGGGCTGGGCTGGATCCTCAGCCCCATGTGGGTTCATGAGTGAGGACCACAGGAAAGCTGCCAGCAGGGACATGCCCGGTCACAGAGACCCCCAGGCTGAGCCTGGAGCTGGCCATGGAGCTTTGTGGTGCTCACAGGGGAGCCTGCTGGGCTCTGAAGGTGCCCAAAAAGGTCATTGTTCTGATCCGAGGGTTTGTGTCTCCTGGGTCAGGGACACATGACAGAGTAAATGAGAAGGAGGGGGACCTTCAGCACGGGGGAACCTGCACCTGCTCCTTGATACTTCTCCTTTGACTCATTGGACTGGCAGCAGATCTCTCCATCATCCTCCCATCCTAACCTGCAAAACATTTTGCATTACGTGTTTTCCAAATTAAGCATTAAAAGCTGAACTTTGATTAAAATTAAAATTTCCAGTTGATTAAAGTTTCCAGTGCTGCCACTGTGAAAAGCCCCAGGTTCCCACATTCCCCTGGGATGCACTGCAGCCTCCCAGCTTGGCAGGAGGCTCCCCCCAGGCCCAGGAGGATCAGAGGGGGTTCAGCAGCAGCCCAGGCTTTATCCAATTGCTCTTATCAATCTTCAGAACAAAGAGAAAACAACTCCAGCATCTCTTGTGGGTAATAAATCGAGTCCTCCTGTGTATTAACCCTGTTGACAAGGCCCTGGTGAGGAGCTCCAGAAGCAATTAAAACAAGTGTTGTAGATCCAGGTGTACCTGGATAACATTCCTGCTCTCCCTTCTCCCTGGGTCCCTATCACCTTCTGGAATCAACACAAGGTGCTCATCTCCTTAGAGGTGAGGCTTCACCAAGAGAAGCTGCTCCTGAGGCTGAGACAGCCTTGATCCAACTTCAATTAGCAGAGTGCAGGTCCCAGGGACTCCTGGCCAAGCTGCAGCTGCAGGGAAGAAGACAGAAGGATGCCTTGGAGTTGGGAAAGATGATCCAGGGTGGAGCTTGCTCTATTTTCACATCCTCCACTTCCCATTTTGGCCACTTCCCAGTCACCCAGCAGCCCAGACTGCCCAGAGGGCCCAGGTAATGCATTTCCAGATCTGTCAGAGCAGACACCAGATCTTCAATCAATGAGACCCGAGGCTTAACCTCATTTAAATGTTCCCTCAACAAAGGTCAAAACTTATCTGACTGCTGAGACCCTCCACTCTTACACCTGGAAAGGAAATATTTTGATGTTAATTAATTCTTTCAGATGAAACCAGCAAAAATGTCAATGTAACAAATTAGACCCACATTGATTATTGGCTTTTAAAAAAAGAGTTAATGGTTGTGGTCTGGAGAAGGGGGTTAGGCAGGTCTTTAAAGTGATGCACACATGCAATACTTTATGTTCACACAGGCTCTGGATTTGGTGTTTTAATTGGAAAATTAAAGGAATTTCTGTGTTTAGGAATTCTCTGTGTCTCTTATTCCCTGCTCCTCATATTCCCTCCTGCTCAGGACAGTCCAGGCAGCTGAAAGGTGACACCAACACTCTGTAAGCAAAGCTCTGAAGGAGCCTTTTGTCCCCTGCCATCTCCACAGGAAAAGGGCCACTGACCACCAGAATGTCTGGGAAGCATCCAGGGGCCAGGGAGCTGCATTTCATGGAGCAGAAAATGCTGCCCAGTCTTGGAGGAAAAAAGGCTCCACTCAGCTACAACCTGACCCAGGAGAAATTGAGTACAACCAGAGATTACCAGAAGGAATTGATGGTCCAACTTCGTGGAGTTAAAGGTCCTGCAGAGACACAAGTCTGAGGAACTCACCAACAGGAGATGCTCCATCCCTGGAAGTGGCCAAGGCCTGGTTGGAATAGGATTTGGAGCAGCCTGGGATAGTGGGAGGTGTCCCTGTGAACTGGATGAGATTTAAGACCCCTTCCAACCCAAACCACCCTGGGACTCCATGACCTGCCAGCAATACAGAAATATTGAAATTCCATAATGCAATTCCAGGCTGAAATTCCTCTGCCACCACCAAACTGGGTGAGAGCATCCCCTTCTCCTGCCTCTTCCCTGGCTCAAAGTGTGACTTTTCTCATGCTCAAAACATCAGTCAGGAGGGGGTGGCAGCAGAGAGGACCAGCAAAACCAGAGGGTTTACCTTTAAAAGTGCAGGGTGCTGGGGAAGGATGCAAAGGGCAATTTCAGCAGCACACAATGAAGAGCAATGCGAGGCAGCAGCAGTGACATTCTGAGAGCTCTGTAAAACCACGGTGTGGTCACTGTGAGGAGCTGGCTGAAATTGCACATATTTTAATCAAAAATCCAGATTGTAGATTAAACTTCAGAACGAAATCACACAGCAGTATTTAATTAATGAAGGCTTTAAGTGACCTAGATGAAAATACTCCTTGGCTGGCTTAAGTCAGTTTGCACTGATGATACATATTATATTTCCTGTCCACCGAAATAATCACCATTAATTCCCTGCCTGGAAAAGTCGCTTTGCCCTCGTAAAGCATGTTTAGCAGCTCTGGAAATGAAGAGTGTGTTTAACAATCATGCAGTGATGGTTTGATTGCAGCCTCAGAAGGGCTGTGACCCCAAACCAGGTGTGTGCCAAGCCCAGCACCCCGTACAACAAACCAACTGTGAATTCAGAAAATACACCCACATCCCAAAGCCTGCATTTTTACCTGGCTTTAAACAAGCTAAAGCACTTGGTTCCTCTGTCAGCTATAGGAGAAAACAACAAAAATTCCTCCTCTCCATTCCAGACCCCTCTGAAAAGGAGCATGACTACAGGCAAGTTTAACTGCAGCAGGCATGTCCTAGGGTAACAAGGATGTGATGAAACACACTCTTTACAACTGGGTTTAAAAAGAAAAAAAAAAAAAGAAAAGGGGGAAGAAAAGCTACATTCAATGGCAGAAAAAATTGATTTAACCACATAAAATATTACAAGCAAAAATCAGAGGTTAGAAGTGGAGTTGAAATGCAAACCATTACCTCCATTATCCACAACAGGCTGTTTATTTACAGCTGAAAACTGCAGAAATGACTTGGCTTAATCGTAATTAAAACCTTTTGGTATCTTTAGAGCAGCAGAAGTGTTGCACGCAAAGGTAGCAGGGCCGTGAGGCGGAGGAGCTGCTCGGGCTCACAACAAGGACATCTGGGGCTGCAAGGAGAACAAAACAAAACACGATATTAGGCTGAGAACAATTCCGACTGTGGCAAGACAAGAGGCTCTGTAATTGAATTTGCAAAAGGCCATACAGCAAAACTAGAGCTAAACCACTTGTAACATCCATTACTGAGAGAGGCATTCCAAGGCAGAAAGGATCATCTTTCTGGGAGAGGTGCTAAAGGCTCCCCAGCTCCCCTTTTCTCCAGCCAGGAATCCCACGGCTCCCACCATGCCCTTGGGACTTTGCTGCTCCCTGTGAGGGGGGGGAAGGCTGGGCCTTTCCCCAGGCTTTTCTCGGTTGTGTTGACTCCCACGAGGATGGGACATGGAGCTGTTGGACATTCCAGAGCAGGTCACAGATGTGCTCTGGAGACAGGCTGGGTAAGCTGAGGGTGCTCAGCTTAGAGAAGAGAGGGCTCCAGGGAGAACTTAGAGCCCCTTCCAGTGCCTAAAGGGCCTCCAAGAGAGATGGAGAGGGATTTTGGATAATGGATGGAGGGACAGGACAAGGGGGAATGACTTCCCACTGCCAGAGGACAGGGTTAGATGGGATTTGGGAAGGAAACCTTCCCTGTGAGGATGGTGAGGCCCTGGCACAGGGTGCCCAGAGAAGCTGTGGGTGCCCCTGCAGCCCTGGCAGTGTCCAAGGCCAGTGGACTTGGGCAGGACTTGGAGCAACCTGGAATAGTGGAAGGTGTCCCTGCCCATGGCAGGGGATGGAATGGGATGAGCCAAAAGGTCCCTTCCAACACAAACCATGATATGATACAATTGATGAGATGACATGACTAGGATAGGATAGGATAGGATAGGATAGGATATTACAAAATCATAAGACAAAAATGTAGAAAACCATTGTTAGACTGCCCCTGCAGCCCTCAGCCCTACCACCAAGGCATCAATGGGAGCAGATCCTGCAAACACTTCTCAACATTATACTATTTCTTAAAGAAACTCTTTAGGCAACCACAGTGCTGAGGGACTGCTGAAGGCAGCCCCTGTCTTCAGCCCTTGTCTTCAGCCCCTGACAGACACCTGTGTTTCCAAACCAAGATAAAAGGCAAAGGAAATTGATAAATAAAAGGATTTAGCAGCATTCAGAACACTTTGGCTGAGGTGCATCACTCCAAGTTGGAAAAGTGAGTGTCTTACCTGTCCCAGGCATCACTTTCTTCTCTGGTGAGCAACTCTACCCAGCAAGGCACACGCAAGGGAGGTGGAAGGTGCACAGCATGGTTTGCAGTGGTATAATCTTCTCCAAGGAGGTCCTCTCCACCTTGTCCTCTGGTACCAGGTCCTTCTGTCATGGTCTGGATGGCAAAACATAAATATGCCAGTTGGAAGTGCACATTAAACCAAGACTAAAGCTTCAGCTGGGGCTGTATCCAATTCTTTGGCACATCAAGGCTGGGAGAGGAGGCACGGATGGCTTGTTCACTAACCCACGCTCTCCCTGCCAGAGAGCTGTGCCAGAAGTTATCAAGAAAGCTGCAAAATGAAAGCATGATATGCTGTGGTAATTATGTGTGCTTGGATATAATTTTTTTTTTCACAAATGTTCTGCCTTTTAGTAAATATTCTTTAGCATCTCCGTCGCACCACTGCAGAGCAGTCAGTTGTGAAAATGATCTGCCCGTCCTGGTTAACTCTGTCAGTGCCACACGTGGACATTCCCTGGCCTGGGAAGAGCTCAGGGGGTTGGATGGACCAAGGAGAACCTCTGGCAGTGGTGTGGGAGGAAGTTTAATGGCATTTCTGAGCAGTCTGTGTCTCTTAAATGGTGGTAATTCAAGCATCACTTTGAGCAGTTGCTCAGAGAAGGTTCTGCCCACCTGGAGCAAAGAAAAAAGTTGCTCTGGACCCTTCCAAAAGTGAAATATTTTGGATGTGCCCCTTGTTGTCCCCTACACCAGGTCTGTAAGGAGCCTGGAAAACTCCTTCCCCTGCGTGCTAATTGTCCCCTCTCTGAATAAACACACAAAGCCGATGACTGGAGGTGTGTAAATATTTACAGGGCGTGCCCAAGGAGGGTCAGAAACCAATACATCACCTGAGGGAAGAATACAAGCTCAGCGACCGTGAAGCCCTGAGCAATTACAGTTAAGTAACTGCAATACCAGCACATATTTAAGTACTTATGCAAGGAAAAGGGGCTGATGACCTCGATTATATTTGCATTGTGTTTCCTGTTGTTAGCACTTCCTTGGCAGAATTACTGCAATACATCTTGGGCTCCAATTTCATCTGCCAGCTCCATGAGACTGCAGCCAGCCTTTGGAGAGGTCCAAAATGCTTAGGAGTCGGGCTGTATTTCTTCTTGTACAGCTCCTCTGTCTCGGCAGCTGCTCATGTCTCCAAACTGCCTTGTCAAGGAGAGCAGCAGGAGAAAATTTGCCCCAAGTCTCCTCTGAAATTTAGGAATCATCCTCGGCAGACAGACGAGGAAATCTTTACCTGGCTGGATCGTGACTTCCCTGATGAAAGGCTCCATGGAATGACACATTTCTGAATCGGTTGATTTATGCTTTTTAAGAAAAAAGCAGCTTTATAACTTTTTGTCTAAAGTAAAACCACAAAAATTTCATAGCTCTAGCATGGGGAGGCAACCTTTTGCAGAAAATGATAAATCTGTTTGCAGATGATTTCTCACCTGAAGACTCCATGTAAATAGACACCCCCCCAAAAATTAAATGTAATAATGTGAAAGACCAAGGAGCTGTTAAATGCCATAATCAGGGTGTTTGTTTTCTCAGTCCTGAAGAGAAGGACACAGGGTTCAAAAACCCCTAGACAGTGGCATTTAGGGGCATGATTAGCAGTGACCTTGGCAAAGCTGGAGGGACTCAATGACCTTAGGGGGCTTCCAACCTGAATGATCCCATGAGCCTGAATTTCCATGGTATTTTCCCTGCTTCACTCAGCCTGGGCTGGGAACAGCAAGGTGGTTCCAGCTGGTGTGTTCATCCTCTTTGCAGCTCATTCCCAATGCAGAGATTCCTCCACTCCAGCCAGGAGACCATTCCTCATGGATCTGAGATGGCTACCAGCAGGGAATTCCATCCCTGTGGGATTCTCTGCTCCTCGTCACTGAGCTAAAGCTTCACCTGCTCCAGTTTAAAAGATAAGCTGAAAGAACCCAAGTTTTCTGCTTGGTTGTGGCACCCATTTGGAGAGGTGTGTCCTGTCTATCCACAGCTTCCCACAGGAGGGAGGAAACACGGATCTTCCCATCTCCAGCTCTGCTTCACAGGTCACCTCCCAGCTCTCCTCCTTTCCCAGGGTGGGAACAGCCACTTGGAGCTCTCTGTCCTGAAACATGAGTCCATCCTCAGGGGAAATCAACATTCCCAATTTTCCCATTTGTACAAAACCTTCTTCTCCTGCCAGCCCCACCAGAGCAGCGCACGGAGCCATCTCAGGGGGCAGGTGCAATATGGAAACCTCCAGATGTTGGGGATACAAACAGCTGGACCTGCTCAGAACAGCACCAGGGTCCCAGACCAGTGTCCTTGCACCCCCACTAATGCCAGGAGGAGATGCAGAAAATCCCAGGACAGGCTGGTGTGGAACAACCTCCTGTAAGCCCCTGAAATGTGGTGGTTTCTGCATTTTCTAACAGATTTTTCCTGGGTAGCATAACAGTAGAAATTTGCTGCAGCAATATCTCGGGGCAATGAGTGCCCGAGGCTATGGATGAATTGCTCACAAATGTGTCTTTTTATCAGTTTTCACTTCTGTTGCCTTTCAAGTTTATTCAGTGTCCCTTTGAATGAGACATTGTTGTAATTGTCTAAAAAATAAATTTGACTGCCTGCTTGACCTCCTTTATACCGTTTATTGCAGTCATTTAATTTTCTAGTCATTCTTTCCTGAGAAAAAATAGACAATATTGTCACTCCAGCCACACTTGGAAGTCTTTGTATCATCTCTAAGCCTTTGTTGTTTCTTTGTTTAATTTTGGATGTGGCACAACCAGGACTTCTCACTGGCTTCAAGGTGGGAGCCCACACTTGGCCATAGAAATGTCAGTTTGGGCACCAATGATTTGTTTTAACAAGTTATCATTTGCTGCTCCTTTTTGTCATTGGAAAAGGAACCCTGAATAAAGCAAAGAGCTAACAGAATGGGCTGGATTGGAGAGGACTGTAAAATTCAACCAGATTCCACCCCTGCCATGGGCAGGGACAGTTTCCACCATTCCAAGTTGCTCTAAGCCCTGTCCAACTTGGCCTTGGACACTTCCAGGGATTCAGGAGCAGCCACAGCTTCTCTGGGCAGCCTGTGCGAGGGCCTCACCACCCTCAGAGTGAAAAATTTCTTCCCCATTTCCCATTTAAACCTACTCTCTTTCAAGTTAAAGCAATTTGCCCTTGTTCTCTCAATCCGGATCTTGTCCAAGGGTCCCTCTACAGCTCTCCTGAGCCCCTCTTGGCACTGGAAGGGGCTCTGAGGTCTCCCTGGAGCCTTCTCTTCTCCAGCTGAACACCCCCAGCTCTCCCAGCCTGGCCCCAGGACAGAGGGGCTCCAGTCTTTGGAGCACCCCCATGGTCTGCTCTGGATTCACTCCAGCAGGTTGATTCCCCTCCCATGCTGAGGATCCCGGGGCTGGAGGCTGTTGCTCTAGTTTTTCCAAGATTTTTTAAAGCCTTCTATTTGCTTATAAGATAGAATCAGTTCTTTAGTTTCTGTACAGTATTAAAAGTCAGTTTTTCACTTTCTCAAACTTTAGAACATAAACAACCTTTCTTGGTTTTGTTCACTGTCCTTTGCTTACGTATTTCTAGACTGAAAATCATGTTGGTTGATAGCTGGTCTGGCCAGTGGGGTGAAGGGGTGGTAACCCCAGAAGCCAATCTGCTGCCAGACAAAATTATAAAATGAAAAGAAATAAACAGGCTGGGTCCCTTTTCTAGGGAGCAGCTTTTCTCTGCAGACCTCTGCCTCTGTGTTGTTGTTTTTGCCTTCCAGTCAACAGGAGGCAGCTGTGCCCCTCCTGCCACACAGACATCCCTGTGTCCCTGCTGCTGGACCCTCCTGCCACACAGACATCCCTGTGTCCCTGCTGCTGGACCCTCCTGCCACACAGACATCCCTGTGTCCCTGCTGCTGGACCCTCCTGCCACACAGACATCCCTGTGTCCCTGCTGCTGGACCCTCCTGCCACACAGACATCCCTGTGTCCCTGCTGCTGGACTCTCCTGCCACACAGACATCCCTGTGTCCCTGCTGCTGGACCCTCCTGCCACACAGACATCCCTGTGTCCCTGCTGCTGGACCCTCCTGCCACACAGACATCCCTGTGTCCCTGCTGCTGGACTCTCCTGCCACACAGACATCCCTGTGTCCCTGCTGCTGGACCCTCCTGCCACACAGACATCCCTGTGTCCCTGCTGCTGGACCCTCCTGCCACACAGACATCCCTGTGTCCCTGCTGCTGGACTCTCCTGCCACACAGACATCCCTGTGTCCCTGCTGCTGGACCCTCCTGCCACACAGACATCCCTGTGTCCCTGCTGCTGGACCCTCCTGCCACACAGACATCCCTGTGTCCCTGCTGCTGGACTCTCCTGCCACACAGACATCCCTGTGTCCCTGCTGCTGGACCCTCCTGCCACACAGACATCCCTGTGTCCCTGCTGCTGGACCCTCCTGCCACACAGACATCCCTGTGTCCCTGCTGCTGGACTCTCCTGCCACACAGACATCCCTGTGTCCCTGCTGCTGGCGCCACCATCCCTGGTGCTCCCCAAGCTGTCCCAAGCCCAGCTGTGTTCCCAGAGCTTCCTGAGTCACTCACAGGCTCTTTCCAGACCTGGCCCCTTTCCACTGCTCTTCCAATTTCCACCCAGACTCGATATTTCTCCCTGGCCTTGGAAGGGCTGGTAATGAATGGTGTGAAGCAGCAGTGAACATCCACGCTTGTGCAGGGGGAAATGGGATGGGATGCAGGCCAGGAGCTGCCAGAGTGCTTCCCCAGTTATTGGAGGGGTCTCTGTTCAATGACAGGCACAAAGCCCGTCCTCCACGCTCGATGCATTTTCCCTGCAGCGCCGGGAGCCTTTGCCAGCCCCAGAAATGAGAGGCTGGGGCTCAAAAGAAATAATCTTTTAAAATACAAATGGCCAAGCTGATTTACTTCCAAATACGTAACTGCAACAAAAAAAAATTGCTGTTGGGCAGGGCCCTCCTTTGCCAAGTTTCAACAGAGCAAAATTTTACAGCGAAGTTATAAACACTTTAAATACCATTGTTGGTTTATAATGGAAAACCTGGCAGGCTCATAGCTGAGAGTGCTCTTCCAAGGAATGCTTACCATGATGCTTACTCCATATATGGGATAAGCTCAGGAGCCATGTGATAAATGTTGGGTTCACGTGATAAATTTTGGATTCACATGATAAATTTTGGGCTCACGTGATAAACCACACAAAACTACCCTTATCCACTTGCTCCATGATTTTCCCAGACCTAGAACAATTCTGGAATTTCCTCCAGGAGTTTACTCCCCTGAGGCAGTCACCTCACTTCAGTCTGCCAAAACCACTTTTGTTGATTTCTAAGGCTCTGAAATGCCTTTCCCAACTGAGCCACACTTAGAGGAGGAACAAGAGCTCAGAGCCTTTAAAGTATCTCTGATAAAAAAAAAAATAAAAAGCTTTGATTATGGACAATACCCCAAGGAGGGGAAATTTAATGTAGTGTTGACAAATGGGTGAATAAAATCCTAATATTAGTGATGGCAGAGGGAAATTTCCATTTATTTTAATGTGGCTTCCCCTTGGAAGTGCTGGAGATGCAGATGGACTGAACCAGTGGAAAGCACAGATTTGGGTGTCTGTGTTAAACAACCATTCTAGAAAGCATCACTGTTTTCTGAAAAATTCCCCTCTGGGGATTTCACCTGGGGACTTCTGGATAAAGGCAAGCCCAGTCTCTGAAAGAAACCTTGACCAGGCCAAGCAGATCCAATGGGGTGTGGGGTGCAGAAACAGAACTGGGGAGATGTCTGCATGGGACAGCTGCAGCTCTCTGTGACATTGCTCCTCTGCTGTGGGTGACATGTCCCTCCTCCAGGCTTTGCAGTGGGGTTTGAACAGGGTTTGTTACAGGGTTTGAACAGGGTTTGTTACAGGGTTTGAACAGGGTTTGTTACAGGGTTTGAACAGGGTTTGTTACAGGGTCTGTGCTCCTGCAGCTCAGGGACTGCACCCATCCCACATCCCCCTGCAGACCCCTGGTTATCCACTGCTGCTCCATCCATTGCCAACCCATCCAGAACCAGGAGGAAACATTGCCTGGGTGGAAATAACAAATCTCTTGTAGCAGGGAGCTGGGCTTGTGAGAGGCTTGGATGGAGACCCCAGTTCCATCCCAGAGTGAGCCAGGGCTCCAAAGACCCCCAAGCTGGGGAGGAAGAGCCACCAGCCCATTCCTTCCCCCCAGAGCCCAAGCCAGCTGCTCCATGTCCATGTTCCAGAGATGTTCCCAGGGCTCAACCTCCAATGGCCTCATTCTGGAAGCTCCTTGGAAGCCAAGGATGCTGTTGCAAGCCTTGTGCTTCGTTTGCATTCATTTCCTTCCCAAACTCTCATTACCCGAAAGAGAAAGAAAGAGAGTGAGTGTATTCAAGTGGAAATGGTTGGAGTGCACTTAGAGGAATTTAGCCAAAAGGAAAAGGATAGATGATGGTGGCTTTTTTAAATTTTTTTTTATTCTCTCAAAAAAAAAAAAAATCCTCCAGAACTTAAAACTGTTTTAATCAGCTGAAAAACATACGTGGGCTTTACAGCTCTGAGACAGCTTGCACAGGCTCTGATAAATGCCTATCGCTCATTTGCATACGCTAACAGCTACACTTTAATCAGCCTCCTAATCCCTGATGATATTAATGAATTTTTTTTATGCACTCTCTCTCCTCTCTCCCCCCCCCTGCATTTT